>WEDG01001855.1:0-158673 GCA_017591395.1 Schistocephalus solidus
ACATGTTACCCCACCACCGCAACCAGCACTACGTTCGCCTTCACTACCACCCCCACCGTCAGCAATCGAAACTCTCTCCTAAACTGTCCTCAATGCGACCGCATCGGCCTGGTCGGACACTTGCGAATCCATGACAGCAGAATTCACCGCAATGCTGACAACACCGATACATCATGCAAACCCTCCGCTCCTGTCACTCTTACCGTCAATGCCAGCCCCATTACCATGAATGATATCCCCCCCAGCATCTACTGATTTCTCCTGCCCACACTGTGCCCGCAACTTCAACTCACGCATCGGCCTGGTTACTCACCTGCGAATACATCACACGGAGGCTGGTGAACCAGTGCCTGGAGCTCCGACATACAGTCGCCGCGCCCGCCTCCACTGCCCTCACTGCTCCCGCACATTTACACACAGCATGGACCTATTAGGACACATGCGCCGCCCCGACAACCTGCGGTAGACCACCGGAGGCTAAGCCACATCAGCGCATACCGTCTACACTTATACATAGAAAACACCCTCAAAATCCTCATAATGTACCTAATAAAATCACGTTTTCCTAGAAACAGTGGCTTGGAAGGCTGCCAATCTGACGCTTACACCAGACCACGCCGTTGGCCCAGTGTATGTGCTGTGTGTGTCGAGTGGCTGACCAGTGGACTGGGAGTCAGACGGCGATGGCTCCTCCATATCCCCTGATTTAGTGAATCTCTGTGTGTGCATTATGGGGGGCAGGTCGTGCTGTGGCGCTGGAAGACGGGTACACCGACCCGTCAGCCAATGCGCCCACCCCACCGCATACAACTATCTGGCTCGGATGGTGGTCTGATTTTGGGGGTGGGGAAGAGTATGAGGTCGACAGCTCAGCGCATTTTTCTCACTATAAACAATCTGACGCGCTTGAAACTATCACAGTGCGCTAAAAGCCGTGGCTTGGAATGTTGCAAACTGACGGGGTAACCGCGCGCTCAGCCCAATGTGTGTTTTGTGTGGATTGGCTGACTGGCTGACTGAGAGTCAGGCTGCAATGGCTCCTTCTTAATGTGGCCTTTATGGCACTCCCACTCCGTGGGATCCGAGTCAGATGTGGTGGTACATCTATGGGCTACTCCAGCCGCACCAGCTACCTGTGCCCTCTCCCATCTCCGTTCTTCTTGACTCTGTCTTTACATTGTGCTCGGGTGGGGGAGGAGGAGAGAGTGCGGTAGCTGCTGCGCAAGGTTATTATCACTTAAAACTAATAAATGCGCAAGTCACCGTCCCTGCACCGTCTGGTGTGGAGCATACGCTGGACCTCGTCGAAATCGACGTTCAACCTGTCGTCATCGTTTATGCTTTTAACTTTACCTTTTCTCGGCCATGCCGGGAGTTGTTCCCTTATTCTTATGGATGGGCGCCGACTCGTGCGCCTAATATAAACTGCTCCACAGTGGCGCATGGAGGTGGTCTGAGCCGTCAACCTATATTTTCCTTCTCCGTTTAAGACTGGGTTGGTTGAGAATAATATTCGAATTCTCGCCACTGGGAAGGTTCGTGCGATGGCTTGGTCAAGGCGTCTTTCCAGGAGTTCACTTGTCGCATTCCCTTAAAAGGGGGCTTTCAGAAATAGGGTTTTCTTTTCTGCAGTAAGTGTTGTGGGTTTTTTTATGGTCTTGCGATCATATTATTTGTAATAAATCTATCCTGATAGCCGTTTTTGTGAAGTAGGTTCAGCATCTTTCAGAGCTCTTCTTCGATGCAGTCCGCCGAACAATTTTTTCTATCCCTTGCACCAAACAACGGACTTAATTGCGTTTTTGTTGGATGGATACGAAACTGCCGAAGTTCGTATATCATCCAGACCAGGTTTTCTTTCGATTAACGCTCCTTCGGACACTACCGTTAGATTGTCGGCTTAAGTGAACGTCTAAGAAAGGAAGCAAACCTCATGGATAGATTAATTACAAAGAATATGGTCGCAAGACCAGAAAAACCCACCACACCTACCGCAGAAAATAAAATCCTATTTCTAAAAGTCCCCTTTCAAGGGATTGGGCAAGTGAACTCCTGAAAAGACGCCTTGACCACACTATACTGGGTCAGCGGCTGCTATCAACAGCAGAAGCCACCGCCATTCGGTTGAGAAAGCCGGTCTTGTACGCACAAAAGAACCTGCTATAAGCTCCGCGCTTAGCATGGCCAACGACGGCTTAATTAAACGCACTCCACGCCGTCTCCTCGCCACCCTCCCCGCGTGAACGACTCCACCAAACCCTCACTGTCGCTTAACCAGTTGTCTCTGATCCCCACCCCTGCCCTAGTAACACGACTCATTGGTATGAAGAGACGAACATTATTGATCATATGTTTTAGCTTGTACTCCGTTCCCATGTAAATGTACTGGCCCGATAAGAATTTATCGAAAGCACGCGTATGCTCGCCAGCTAGTCTTCTGAATCCTTTAATGGGTATATTTCCATTTATTAGGACACCCAAACTTAATGCAAAAATCTTTTTCAATGAAATAGGTATGGTTTAACTAGTGCACTTTTTTGCGAACGACTGAAAAGACATGCATTCAAAAGCTGACATTCTGACGTATTTAAAGCAGCATAGGACTGTGCGATTGGTGATCGATGTATCAACCCAACTTAAGTAATTTTTCATAGTCGAAAACCCATTTCAGAATTTCCTGCACATTTAATGAGACGGGTCACTATCTGTATATAGTACTTACCCGGGGGTTTTAAGCTACGTGTGCCAGTGATGATGGGACTCAGGTGAGCTCAGACCAGCACTTTCTTTCTTTGGTCTGGCAAATGGAATGCGATTGAAATTTGCCAGCTAATGGGATGACCCACTGATCCTCTGGTCCAAACCTGGCTGCAATTGTTTTTCTACTGTGGCCCTTGACAACAGTCTTCACCGAGATTTTCGAGGCCCCTCCTCTGTTTCGTTCCCTGTGCGCACGAGAATCAGCACGTGCGTTGCCCGCGTAGACAAGTGTTAAACCTCTTGACAGACTGGGCCCACACTCGTCTCCAGTTTTCTCGACATAATTTTTCCAGTGAATTAAGGTAATAACATAAAAACCACATGAAGTTCACTTAACGTCAATCGTTCCTCGCGAACGCTTGCGAACGATGGTGATCCAAGTAGCTTTCTACTTCCGAACTATCTGCCAAAACAAACGAAAACGACGGGCACTTGCAATTGAACCACCATTTTTCTACTCCGGATTCGCATGGGAATCTTCTTATATCCATGTCTGATGGCCTATTACGTCCATTATATACCGAATTTTAACCCTCTTCGTTTATTTGAACTACAACAATGAGGTCATCAGCGCACGGTGCTGGCACCGTTTTAAAGGAAGCTCAATTATATCTACATATTGCGATTCATTCAAGGGCGATTCTTCATGATGTCGATATTCGGGTATTCGGTTGTGATCTTCCGGTGTTCTGTGGTTTCTGTGCCCAATCTTATTCAAGCTGAATGGAGGATATTTTTTGCAAAAATTTTAGGAATTTCACTTTCAAATAAATCATACCTGTCTCTCAAGCTGACGGATTAGCTTCTGGAAGCCTGGAGATACACTGGTGAAGACAAGGTATCTGGCCCCAATGAGAAAACGGGAAGCAAGAACTCCCGTAACATGGGAATTGTAGTAATAGGGGTTTTATGGGTGTGGTGATTGAAACTGACAGGTACCCGTTTTCGGGAAGCAAAAGTACAAAAATTTGCTGTTGTGCCATGAGCTTGTTTAAGTAAACCATTTGGGGGTAAAAAGACAAGCTCGCAATTTGAACTACCGGAGGCTGGGAGCTGTAAACCGGTGTAGACGCGGCCATCGGTAAGATATATCAGCCCGTGTTTAATATTTAGCTAAATCTGACTCTCGTGATGGAGGCAACTGAAGATAGGTTTGGAGCTGCCAGCGTTGCTAGCCCAACCGCTAACCTTAAACCTGTGCTGGAAGCCTACCTCTAACCCTAACGCATCATTTTTACGGCTAGGGACCTGTTAGGCACTTCCACGACCAATGAATGATTTACCAACCTACCCTTGTCAATCGCAAAACCAGAAAGATTGCACAAACGAAAGCTGATTTTAACCGGATGTTTTTACGTTGTCACTGCTGTTGTGACGTTTCTGCAGTTTCTTTTTAAAAGCAGATCACTTGAAACAGTTTTTGGACACGCTTTCTGAGCTCAGCATAGTACTGTTCTGTTCGCAACGGGCGTTTAACATCAAAGCAGATGAGAAGAGTATTATTTCTTGTCCAAATCGTTCTTCACTGTTTACAGAATGGGATGCCCTCACTTTACGACAACAGACTTCCGCGAGTCATTCTTACTTGACCGTTTCGCGCACGCAGATGTATTTACCATCTTTGTTAATATCCACTTAGCGGCGATCGTTGACGTATTATGTGAAGGACTGATTGGTCGACAGAGTGAAAAAAGGCTGCCGGTCAGAGTCCCTGCAGCTTGCCGTTGCTTCTCATCGGAATGTTGATTGTTTGCTCCAAGAAGTAATTTTTACAGCAAATTTTGCTTCGCGACACGGGAAGTCAGTACCAGCAGCACATACTTTTAAGACAATCCTCAGTGGTTATCACTTTTGAGTGGGATTTTGATTCACTTCCTGCTTCGCTAGTTAGTCATCCAAAACGGGCCACGTGGTCGATGCGCTGGATCAACTGGGGGTTGTGGATGGGGGTACACCAGGGCACGACAGACGTTATTGGGGATGCGCAGCCGTAACAACTGCCACACATTGGGGAGGGGTGTTGTGGCACACATGGGCTCACACTGCACAAGCCACTTGCGCTCAATTCCCACCTCAGTTGACTAACCTACTTGGACAGTGAACGAATACCTAAGAAAGGAGGAGAGAGAGAGAGAGAGTTAGTGAGGGAATTGGCTTCTATAAACTTCTCCCCAAGGGCACATCTGTGCATTTCATCTGACCGCCTTTTGCACAAGAACGGTGCACTAAAAACACGGCCTTTGAGGCAGAGAACTGACGGTATAACTCGGTTCTCTCAGAAAACATACTCAGACTGCAAGATCCTCTTCTAACTGTGACATCCTGGGTACTTCCACTTAGATGGGATTCGGGCCATCCATTCCTTATTGTCCACGGAATGGGCGTGTGTGGCACACGTAGACGTTCTGTGTAATCTCCTCAGTCATTGCACTCGATGCTGCCTTGGTCATCCCGACAGTCTTTCCATTGAGCTAAGGTGGATGAGGGATGGAAGAGTGCGGTAGATGCTGCATATCCCTTCAAACTAATTCTCGTGCGTGTCACCTTGTCGCCATGTTGCCATTCTGTGGGCTACGCGGTTGTTCGGATGGTCAGACTTTACGAGCACTATATTGTCTTTCATGTACCTTCTGGCAGATGAGAAGCTCAAGTTGAAGCTAGATACTTGGCCACTCCAGACAGTACATTGGGTGCCCACTGGCATTTGGTGATACTATCCTTATTAGTAAATTTGTTCTTTTATGGGCACCGATATTTTTTTTTGTGTTAGCTTTGCTTTAGAGGATAGCCAAGTGGGCTTGGTCTTGCCAACTAACACCCATCCAGCTGGGGTTTTCAATTGGAGGTTTAATTAGGTAACTTGCCTCCGCTTGCATATGGCTATTTACCAGCAGAGAAGTTGGCTCAGTCATAAAAAGTATTGCCACAAGTAAAGTTGGACAAAGCATCAGGCTAACCTTCGAGCTTTTCCACTTATACTTCAAAAACGTAGTTGTCAGGTGCTTGACTACTACGGAAGGACGAATTTACTCTCTTAAACCTGCAAAAGAGATTATGTTTTGAGAGTAAAATATCCCGATGGAAATTAACATGCGAGTTCCAGGAAGCAGTTTAGAAGGAGAAGATGCGACCAAACCGATTTTCGCGCAGCATAGACAGACATTTGGGGCTTGATACGGATTCATTTTTTACACAGTATCCTTTTGAAGGCTGCTGGAATGAAGCTGATTTTGATGCAGGCATCCTGACCTGACTGAGGTTATTCTGCACGGTAATTACCATTGCAACGCTGTTTCAGTAATTTTATTCGACTCGTAAACAAAGTTTGGAATTTAACAAGATGGCAAATCTACTGTCAGTCCGTCAAAGGACTTTGTTGTAGCTTCCCAGTTCTCATTACCTCCAGTCACTTGGATTCCAGTTAGAACTGTCGAATGTTTTGATGAGTATCGGCTGACTGCAGCAGCACATTTTTCGCAACGGCAACGCACTGAGAGAACTCGATTTTTCTGCTTTGCCTTTACATTTAGCAATGTACGGCCAATGAACACCCAACTGGTGCGTCGATCCTGAGGTGTGTTCCTCACTCTCATTCTCAGTAGAGTTTCCCTTGTCTTCTCAAAACACTCAGGGCTTTTATGGTGTAGCATACTGCCAGGCACATTAACTTGAGGGCCTTCTTTGCTGTGAGCAACGTCGGGATCGGTAGTGACTGGCATTTACTGCCTCAGGTAAGCTAACCTACCGGATAGCCACTTTCCGGGAACAAAAGTTAACATATCATAGTTGTAAAGTTTGAGTGTTTAACTGCACCAATAAAGCGTCGAAACACGAGTGCGCCATTTAAACTGCTGGAAGGAGGGAGCTGTGACCGAGCGAAAAATGAAAAGCCGATGACATTGATCCTGATATACTATCCAAACTGAATCCCCCGTCCGTGATGGCCAATCACATTGAGGGGGAGGTGTGATGGCCACAACTAAAAATATACTTGCAGTTGGCATCGTTACGTACCCATCTCCTAGCCCTAAACGTATGGGTAAAGCCCAACCTAACCCCTTCATTCTACTCCTTTACAACCAAAATTTTTACCTCTAGCCATAACTTCAACCGCTAACCTACAATCTTACCCCTAGTCACTAACCCTCAAAGTGTAAAGCTAAGTGTATCTCTATGCAAACTTGAGGGAGACGAGAGGGAAAAATGATGTAAAAGGGAAGGGGTTAAGTTAATTCTACCCTAAGTGACCTAATTATTTCTTTTCTCCCACAAGTTTGAATATATTTCCCAACTAAAAATCTTTTTAATGTAAAATATATCTGGTTTTTCATGATAAGTGCAAGCATCACTCTCTTTCGCCAAAAATTCCTTTTTTATGATGAACCTTGAAAAACAATGCACCAGTGAAATTCGTAAGTTATGTTTATGAAAGCCCTTCTGCCTAAGCGGAAGGAGAGTCGCACTGAGCAAACAATTATTCCCAGACTGTTCAGATTACTTTGCTGTAGTGTACAGAAATATTAATTTTTGCATGAAATAAGCCACCGAAATTTTTGACACGTCAATAAATCGCACAAAATCATATAAAAAGACTGATGTTTTTCCCTGGCCCTACGCCAAAAACGTTAAAAAGTAAATGTTGGAAAAACAATTCACAACCAGGAGTTATTGCCCACAGAATACCAAAGCGAGTTGAATGCGCAGGAATTTCTGATTCAAAGAATGGCAGCTTACAATTTTTGCCATAAAAGCATCCCAATATGGTAACTTTTAGCATGCGGAATACTGATGCAACTGAATTCTTGCTTTAACAATCTATAAATAAATCAGAGATGTTTACGTGATTGTTTTTCGTGGAAGAGGTGGATGGTGTGCGTTTTTACGCCTTTGAAATGCAGATCATTCTCGCGTTATTTAACTGGTGCTGCCTCTCTCGCTTGCTTTCTTTCTCTCCCTCTAGATCTCTCAGTGGACATAAGAACTTTGGATACTGATCACAAGTTGCGCTCAAATATTATTTGTGGGCAGTGAGATAAGGTGATGCAAAAATCTCAATCATTACCACATCCCCCATCGCACAAATTCGGTCCATCTGATCTGGAATGTGATTTTCAAGCTGTCGTCCATTTTGTAAAACTTAAACGCTGCGCACTGTCCCATAAATAGGTGTCTTGCTTCCGCCTTTGCCCTAGTCAAACCGCGGTTGCACATAGTTGCCGTTTGTTTCTGTCAGGCTGATTGGTTGCTGCTCAATCAAAATCTTGTTAAAAGCCACAAATACGCAGACCACCCTCTTTTGGGTATTTATCCGAAGAGTTTTCTGATAGAGATGACAGCATGGTGTTAGTTGTACTGCTTTCAAGCACCAAAAGAATTTACACATACGAAAAGAGTTATACTCTTAAAGCCATAAATAGCAAGTAATAAGCACAATTTTGCCACGGAAATCCTTGTAACGTATTATATATTTTTACTAGGTGAGACGATAGAAATCTGAAATATGTACCTTCCTCCCCTATATTACGAGGTGGCCGTACGCTAAATCCCAGAGTGATTAACTTTTTGGGCTAATGTTTGACGGCTAGGGCTAGCTAGGACATAGGAATATGTACATTTAGCACATGGCCTCCTGCCTTATGGTGTTACCTATTTTCGTCTACAATCGGTATGTTATTTTGCAATGTGCGATTAAACTTCTGGCGTTTTTAGACAGAGAGTAATGTAGAAATTCGTAGAGCTTAACTACCCAAAATGGGACAGTCATCTATACTAAAATCCAACGAGAGGTAAGAATTAATCAGGATCCGCTTTGCAAACCCCGGAGTGGGGCATATGCAAAACATCGGACACAAAACCATCCACGTAAGCACTCAAATTCCAAACCTCTCCTCTACTATGCTTTTCCATTATGAGTGCTCTGGCAACTCTCCGGTGTCGTATAACATATTCTTTTCACAGCGCAACGTCCACTTTGCATGTCTGCCCGCTTTACCCGTTGATAATAAACAGGCATTTTTGTTGGTAGATAAAGAACGGCGTTATCACCCACAAATTGAGTGCGCGAGGTTCGGTTTTGGCGTTCACAAGTGAGACATACTACTAGTACTTCATACTTCCTTAGGTACGGCTACTTTCATATCTCTGAGGAACGTGAATGAGATCAAGCTGCATCACGTAAAGGGAACCAAAGCTGAAATGCGTGGAATAGATCAGCATGACGCTAAAAAGTTTAATGGAGCATGTACGCAATTTACAGGTCAAATGTCATTTAAATATGATGAGTGCCAGCAAAATCAGATGGTGTGGACATACGGGAGGTCTATAACGAGAATAATACTGCGTAAATAAATACGCGGAGCCTGGCCACTACCTTGCTCAATACACACGTGACAGTCCCACGAGGTCCACTGTGCGCTGCAGAGCATGGTGGCATAGGGACGGGGACTTTTGCACGAATTTGATTATAGCGAGAGTAGATTTACACTGCATCTACCGCAGTCTCTCCTCCCTCCCTCACCTAGGCCGACCGAGTTAGGAAAGGGCCGAAGTGCCTGGCGCGGCCGGAGCCACTCCTAAGCGTGCCTCCGAGCCTGGCTCGGATCTCATCTATGTGGCAGTCTCATAGGGGCCACATTAATAAGGAGCCACTGCAGCCCGACTCTCCGTCCACCAGTCTACCACTTCACAAAAAACGCACACTGGGTTGACTGCGTGGTCTGAGTTATCCCATCAGTTAGCACCGTGATAGCTTCAAGCGCGACAGCTTGTTTATGGTGGGGAAAATGCGCTGAGACAACTCTCTGCCTAGCGTTTTCCCTTCTCAGACCAAACCACTGTGCCATTCGGTTAGTTGTCTGTTGCGGTGATTGGGTGTGTACCCCGAGTCTACGGAACCGATGCCGAATCTCAGATCATACGTTATTTGCTCATGTGTTTTGCGATGGGCTCTTACCTTTTTTGGTGCCACCGGGCTTGCCAGTATTGTAAATATCTAAAAAATGCCTATAAATGAACACCAAGAATATGGGCATAAGTACAAGTTGACCAAAGTTAAACACTTTATTGCACTATTTCGAACATGCATGCCTTGGTAAAACAAAATTTCAAAATCCAGAATTCGAAGTGAGGTTCACACTCTGTCTGCTGCGGGATCACTGTCGGCCACCTTTTTTGGTGGAATGTATACATCCGGTTTCCACTGTCCTCTCAAGGCACAATCAATTTTCTAAACTGTGCAGAGCTCATCCTCTGCATTGTAGGATTATTTGCTACCGTGGTTATTCAAGTTGCCTTAGCTTGTAACATAATTTCTTCTGGGAAATTAATCTGCGCACGAGGAATTCTTTAAGGATAAAAAAGTGAAAAATCCTTTTCACTTCTAATTGGAAACCATGGGAGCTGATATCATGTGACACTTTGTATGCCTCTTCTGAAAAAAATACTGCTATACCAATACCACCTTTTAATGAAATTTCAAGTAAAAAATTAATCAAGTATTTTTCTGGATGACAGTCTTGTACGTAGTGCCATGAAACAGGGCGCATTGTATAATGTATAGTCTCCACCTTACCTTATTTTTTTCCGTCTGCAGATAAGGGCAAGAAGCATGTACAACTCCCATTTATGTATGCAAATACAAGCAGACGCACAGTTGCTGCAAGTTTAGTCATGATCTGATCACGATTGCGAACTTTAGTGAGCGAAGAAAAAAAATAAAAAGAAGAAGGAGAAACAATTTACTTACAGTGCTTTTATTTTTAAACACACGTTTAAATAGGTGGTCTTAAAATCAGTTCCATGTGAAGAAGGAGAATAATTTGGTTTGGTCTCACAGAACACCTCTGAAATTTGAAATTGTCATAGAGTTCGTCATTAGAATGTGGAAAATTTCCATTTCCTGTTGTTACTTAACTTGAACCCCAAAATGAGTATGTTGTGTTGCTATTAAAGATAACTACTTCTCATTCAACGTGCGAATCTGCTCTTTTCGGTGTGGAGGAACCTTTTGTATTAAATGAACAGAAATGATTCCAAATGAACAATTAAAATTTTTGGAGCCTGCTAAGGGACAGAAAAAAGGACCATAATCTTGACTGTGCATATAATTACCCAACCATTTATTAGAAGGAAACCTTACGAAGGGACAAGCTAGCGTACCATCATAAATTCTGTCGGTGCCTTTGATCACAGAATGGATTCACCACTAACCCTCGTAGCAGTTCAATGACTACCAGCAACAGTAGCGATTAGTGACCATCTGCAAAACAAACAGGAGCCAACCAACTGATTTTTCCCCTCTATATTCACTCTACCCAATACGTCCTAAAAATAAGTTGGAAAAATTGTACAGTAAGTTGTACGTGACTGAGAGGGTTGAGTTTGATTTTTCGGAGAGGTACTGCCTTTTCTTCTCTGCAACCAATAACGTCGGAACTGATATTCAGTAGGTCGATCATGGCGTTTTTAGTGTGCGATTGCAGATTCAGGTACAAAAGTTTATGCGCGCAGATAAAGAGCTAAAGTCCGCGGTACACTAAAATGTATAAGCCCCTTAATTGAGTAATCAGTATAATAAGGATGAAGGCCAGCTGATTCCTAAACACTCGTCACCTAAGATAGGAACAAAACCCACATAAGAACGAACGTTTAGTTATTTTCACTTCAGTCTTTGTCGTTAGATAGATCTCCGGTTAATAAAGTCGGTATTTTCAAACAGTGGCTACCCATAGGTCAACAGCCGTTAATTTTTACGTAAGGCTTCATTTGTAATGCACGGGAATAACAACCTGATTGTTATAAGAGGTAACTGTTAAGGTTAGGGTTAAGGATTGACTAGCAAGCGTTACGGTTAGGGTTAAGGTCATGGTAAGGGATAATATAAAAAGTTTTGCATTTAGTTTAGAGCAAGGCTTACTATTAGGGTAGTGGTTAGTGTTTAGTCTCAGGTCAGGAAATGGAAATATATTCGCTTCCCAGAATTTAGCGCGCCGCCTGCATTACGGAGGGGTTTCTACCTCATGGTTTGCTAGTTTATTTATACAATAACGACAATTCAACCATCAATACCGGCAAGTTACACCGTGAACGCAGGATGGTGACCTAACATGAAGTAGATCTTTAATGATAGTAAAGTTGTGCAGCAGCTACCGCATCCTCTCCTCCCCACCCACCTGGGATCGGTATCAGAGTCAAAAAGGAGCGGAGTCAGGATTGGGCACAGGTGGATGGCGTGAACTTAGCCTGCGCCTAGACTTGTCATCACATCCTCCCCTGTTTGTCATTTGTTAGGGTCCGCATCCCAAATATAACACCTTTCGTGTCCTGAGCTGGCTCCCATGTTGGTGCAGCACATCTACTGCGCAACGGAATGCCTTGTGTCCATTTATGACTAAAAACCCTCCCTCCCCGCAGAGTGTTACAGACCCGCAAGTTGATGCCAAGCGGTTATCTTTATCGGTGACTGCTTAAGGGGTTCAAGTTAATTAACCATAGTATTTGGAGATTTTCTACATTCTGATGCCGAACTGGACTACTCTGGCACTCATTGGTTTGTTGGGCGTGGCTGCGCATCGAAGTCCGGTAAATTGCTTCGTTGTTTGCTGTTTGTTTCATGACGGCCTACTTGTGGGCTGTGCGTACTTCGTACTGATCGAGTTTCTGCAGTCAGTTTACACAACGCCGGCAGCTGACGTGACTGAAAAACGCAAAGTATTTTGTTTAGGAGTTATTACGCGCCTGTACAATTCGACCAGAAGAGTTTTACTTAACGTGCGCGTGTCGAAGCATCTTTCGAAATTTTTGGAGCTCATTTTCAACCAAACTGAAATATACCTGGGTTTTGAGTCAGCATGGTGCTTTTAATGCTTTACTTGAAGAGTGACTACAATTAGCATCCAACTTTAAGGGTGACATTGAGCCATTAAACAACGTTCTAGTCTGCTTTCCAGGTGCTGTAATCAGCTTAAGGGGATGAATACGACCGAGAGGTCGGCTTCCACAAATGAGACCCACAAAGTGACCTTTTGTTTCGCCTCGTCAGCGGGACTGCGTTTCGTGTCCATCGGAAAGAAGCGCACTGTGAGCTGTGTCTTACTACATTATAAATTACAATTTAAAAGAGGGCGTCAAGCTACTAAAACCAGCAAAGGGGACTGAACCTCCCCCAGATTCCCGACAAACCTTAGGACCCACAAAATTCAGTTGCAGGTTTTTGTCTTGAATAACAACGCTACAAGCCGGCTCAGTTGGCTGAAAGGAGAGAGAGAGTTACGCTTTTATTTTGAAAGTAAACTTCCAAAAACTTTCAGCAAAAATGTCCTCCATTCACCGTGAATAAGTTTTGGGGAACACAAGCCACAAAACCGGAAGATCACAAACAAAATGGCCGAAGAATGCACATATTAAACTCATGAAGAATCATTCTTGAATGCGTCTCAAAAATATCGACCAAATTGGACTTCTTTTCAAAACGGTGCCAGTGTCTTGCGCCGATGACCTCATTTTCTGTTGTTTAAAAACAAGCAGGGTTAAGATTCGGCTTAAAAATGGGACAAATAGGTTAACCGACATAGATATAAAAGTGCGATTCACATGCGAATGGAGAGCAGAAAAAGATGGCGGCTCACTTCAAAATGGGCGCATTTTCGGCTGATGGGTCGGCTTTACCCGTCTTTGCGCACCACAGCACGACCTGGCTCCATGCAACGCATACACCAGAATAGTCGTTTGGGTAGTCACTTGTCGTCCATCCTCACAAGGTGGCTGCTTCAGTACAGTCGTAGTTGCTTGCTAGCGTAGATGCTGAGGGAGGCTTGTTCGTTCCAGCGACAGCCGTTGCTGTACGCTGCAGTGACTTCGGTGGAAGGCTTCTTTGTTTACAGCGGTAGGGTGGTTGGACGTAGGTATTGGTACAACCGGTTCTTTCCTCGACGAGCAGAGCGTTTCATATCTGCGATCGTTGTCATCGAACCAGTCCTGGTGTTGACAACGAGCACGGCCTAGGACTCCAAAGACATTAGATTGGACCGTTTCCCCAGGTAGCATCTCAGTGGTTCTTCATGGAGGTGTTCTCGTGGGTGACTGGGAGGTTGGCTAGCCGGTTGGAAAGCTAGTTGCTGAAATGGAAATGGTGAGCAGACACATTCAACAAAACAGTTTTTAACATACCTGGTGGTCGCTTACTTTGAGGGCTATTGCGTGGCTGCAGACGAAGCCTCATCTGGGAGATTACCAGGTGATGATTCGTCCATCCGCCGGCACCGCGGATCGCCTTTTTCCCCAGCTCATCCTGTTGGTCACGCCACCGGACGGGGACATAATCCAGCAGGTGCCAGTTTCTCGATCGGGTTTGCATCCAGGTTGCCTTCGCCACATCGGGAAGTCGAAGAAGGTGCTTTTTCAGGACTGTGGGCAATGCTCTGCTCATCGAATCCGGCGAGACTATGGGGACCTAGCACTCCTCTCCATGTGGTATTGTCTTTTCAGACGCGGGTGTTAAAGTCACCAAGGTCAATTAACTTATCCACCTTCAGCACAGTCACCAGAAGGGCATGCAGCTCCTCCTATTATTTGTTCTTTGCCTCGTCGGAGCTCGTCATTGGGGGGATGGGGGGGGGCATAGGCGCTGATGATGGTGACGAACTTGTCTCCTCGAAGAGGCAGGTCGATGCTCATCAGACGATCATTAATACTCTGCGGCAGACAAGGCAGAGCATCGCGTCACTCTGCCTTTGGGTGGTCGCCCCAGAAGTATGTGTAACCGGCACCCACCTCCTCCAGCTGACCCTACTCAGAGAATCAGGTCTCGCTGAGAGCAGCAATGTCCACGTTGTAGCGCGCCAGTACCCTAGCGACTAGCGATGTCCTCCGTTCCGGTTGGTTGCTCCTGGGATTGTCTAAAAGTGATCGAACATTCCAGGCTGCTAGAGTGAGCAAGCCTCACCTGGATCAGTCCGGGGGTACGCCGGAGGGTACGGTGGGGGAGAGGGGTGGATTGGGAGAGGATCTCGTTGTTGATATTGTATATAGCTTTTTCGACCACATGGAATCGCATCTGCAAGCCACTGTTCGCTGCTGCTGTCTCAAGACCCAGTGTTTGTTTAGGGCACCTTTATAGCTCCTCCCCGCCAGTAAGCCGTGCTATCCATAAATAGGACTGCTCAGTCATCGCAGGTAGCTACCAAACTCCACTACGGGTGACGATTTGGGTTAGTGTGAGAACGACCAATTCACCTGTGCCGCCTATTTGATTGCTGTCATGCTTGCCATAGGAATTTTTGACCCTGGGGAAGAGAAAAGAGTGAGGAGAGAGGAAGGAGGGAAAGAGAGGAGGTGAGAGTAATGAGGAGGGGGGACAGGGAAGAATGCAGAGGGGAAATGGGCAGGAGGAGAGGAGGACGTACCGCGTGTGAGATACGCAAAAAACACCGGAGACTCCGTCTTCTGAGCCCATCTCCCTGATATTTAATTTATTAAACATCGTTTTATCGGCTTGAACCTCGGTAATATCTGCAGTGATTAGTGTTGCCACATAAACCTCGCTTAAGTCCGATTTTGTCCCGCGGAAATCTTTACTGAAACTTCTACTTACGCAATCTGTTCTTGTTGAGTGGTGGCTCCTGCAATACATGGGTATTAAGTTGACCTCAAATTACTATGCAGTCTGTCCGCTTATGTTCAATTAAAGACATGAAGCGTAGGTCATCAAGTGTCAAGAATGAGTGCGAAACGGGCCGCGATACAAAAACGAGGACCTCTTCACTCTGAATTTTGAGAAGAGTTTACAAATGCAGCGTTCTAGGCACCGCCTTCACGGTTAATCAAAGAATGTTATCTTCTAATAATATTTTAATCTTCATTAGTAGCTAACCAAAACCAACCTCACAAATGCAAAGCAACCTTTGTTTATATTCTAATCTACGGACCTTACTGTCATCATAACTGCACAGACAGCTGTACACCTATTTGGTTCTTCAGGGTGTGGCTAAATGGCCTACAAGGGCTATCGATAAAATGCTATATCAACGGCAAACGGCTTGGGTGCCACTTCGTTTTCTCTCAAGACTGGCCCAAGATAATATAAACAGCGCCACTAGAACGAACTGAGGCGTGCTTCGCAAATCTGTCGCAACAGCCCATAGTACAACTCCATCCAAATGGGTATTTTATACTTAAATGCACATATACACGTAGCAGCCATCAACTATTCCACCTCCGCCTATATTTAATGTCTCAGTTGTGGAGGGAAGAAAATGCCTCAACAGCTAGAATTTCGAAAAGGAAGGATTTACTAGAGCCTAAATAGACTTTTAGTTGACCCGGAGGAGCATAAAATTATACCGATCCGCGAGTAAAAACTTGGCAGCACTGACATCTTGGTTTTCCTGTTTAAATAAGCTTTATATAATTGTGATTATCTGCTACCAGAACTGCCCAAAACCATAGGAATGATTTAGCGCAGCCCCGTTGTCAGAGCAATTCTTGCGCTTATATGACGCAGGTCACGTTACGCATAGCACCGAAATTATTGCTCCCTCATTTGAAGGGCATGTGATATTTAAATATCAAAGTTGTCTGGTATCCCAAGCATCTTGCTTGGGATCAATTGTGCCTCTCACGCAGCCTACAGTTAGCCAGAATGGTAACGTAGCGGGAGGATAGTGGTGGCAGCTCAGTCTCAACCATCGCCCCCTGCCACCCCCAGCTTCCCACATCCCTTACCAACAGTAGGCCACTTAGAGCGCTACTAAAACCACCGCCACGGCTACCAGAAGCTACTGGGACAAGTAAGCGTGACAGTGGGCAGGGGACAATAGCTACTCGACCGACGGCTTGTGAAGTTCACTGGGCAGTAGCCATTGTTGGCCTGCTAGTATGGCTTTTCTCGGCCAGCCATCCCTATCCCTCCCTCCCCCCTGAACTCTCATCCATGCTCGAGAGGCACTGATGCACAGCGAAGCAGGTTGGATGATAGGGCTTTGCTGATATCGCTTTTTCAATAAAATAGGACATGGAGAAATTAGTTGGCACAGCCTCACTCCCCTAAATAAGGGCTTCACAAAAGCAGGGGTGTACTTCTCAGCATCTACGGCCTTGGAAAACAGCAGTAGGGTGTCAAATTGACCTGCGAGCCCGCACACCTGAAAATGATATGCCAAAAATCGAATTCTACCAGATGAGCCCTGTACCCTGAAATTTGCCGACTCATTTACCAGCACATCGTGCAATAAGAAACAGAACCTATCCCAGTGAAATAATTTAGCATGAAACCGTAATAAACCCCTCCGCAACTCGTTGTTGTTTTCAAATTTCCAAAGAAATTAAACCCATTTTGACGGCGATGAGACAACAGTAAAAATGGTGAAGCTTTGCCAAAAACATTTAGAGTAGGATGTCTACTGTTTTTTGTGGTTAAAGCCAACTATCCGTATTTTTAGAAAAATTGAACCTTCGCGTTGCTCAAACCAGCTAACCAGAGCTTAATACCAGAATTATTGTTCACGGATGTTACAACACCCACCCCTCAAA
Source organism: Schistocephalus solidus (assembly GCA_017591395.1). Classification (NCBI taxonomy): domain Eukaryota; kingdom Metazoa; phylum Platyhelminthes; class Cestoda; order Diphyllobothriidea; family Diphyllobothriidae; genus Schistocephalus; species Schistocephalus solidus. Next base: position 17,287 of record WEDG01001855.1, read on the forward strand.
AATTAAGAGAGTACTTCCCATTTTTCGTTCAGCTGATAAAGCGTTTGTCGAGGTACGACAAGACCTTCAGTATGATAGAAAAATGAACTTCGCATTTTCGCGTCCTACAAAGTAATGATCGACGTAGATGCTGATGCAGGCAAAGATTCGAGTCCAGGAAAGGACGAGAGTCCCTCAGCATCCCCACCCGGCGGAGGCAATTTTTATGCAGTGACCCCATCGTCAGGGTGGATGGTGAACCCCTAATCGGGCGACAGTTTTTACGGAGATGTCACTGTGAGTGCTCACCGACAAAGGGAACAAATAGGAGGCTAGAGGACACCCTCGAAGAGCTCTTCTAAAGAAAGTGGATATCAACCTGCACTACTGGGAGGGTCCTCGCCCAAAATTGCAAGGCCTAGAGACTAGCAGCGAAGGTAAAGGCAACACAATATGAAGGAAACGCTTTCAACATGCTCACACAGCCAACGAACATTTTACGCACAGATAGGCCTCGGTGGAAGCGTCCGAACCCCTAAAACAATAAATAATTCCCCACCCGCTGTCTCACAAATCAAAACCTCATCCTCGTGCATTCACCAAACCCATGGTATCCACAACAGTAAACACCCACACAACAGGGGTTCTGACTCCGGAGACCGCGCAACTGTATATAATTCAATTCAGCATCAGCGCCACGATGACGTTGACTATCACCTCTCCCAATAATGCTACCGATGCCAAAACTCGGGTGCACATGCAAATATACTCTTACCAATTACCACTTCACCACCCTCCAAACTCACAACTCCATCCTCCCCCATCAACGTAGATTCGATAACACCCTGTTCTCATTGTAATCGCACATTTATCTCGCCTCATCAACTTAGCAGGTTATTTAGGCATTTTGAAGCATTACTACCTTGTAGAATTTCGCTAAAAGCGTAGAGCAGGATTTATAATATATATGCGCAACTGACTCAGCAGCTCATTATCGTATTGTTGCTTGATAGCTGCCGAACAGTCAACAGGGAATTGAATCGTACAGATCGACAAAACAGCAGTTCAGTAGTTCGTAGGTTAATCAATAAAACATAGTTACTCAAAAAATATCAAAACTAAGTGGGGAAAGGACAAAGTAGATGGTTTGTAACCAAAGAGTTAGAGGTTACTACGACAGATTTAGGGCTGACCACGTGGCTCCAAAATGATTACACAGGTACGGGTCTTTAACTGCCAGATATAGGCCGCTTCCAGGCAGCACAAATGTACGAGTTATTCGTGTCCAAACAAGTACTCGGAGTAACCAGTATCAAGTAGGTATTTAGTAACGGAAGAACGTGGTGAATTTTGTTTTCCCATAGAAGCCACCTGGACAGGTGCTCAATCGACCTGGCTGCCACTGCTCTGTGTTAGTCTCCCATGCACTTCTGCATCCGCGCGCATTTTAAATTCATAAAACACAATTTGAAAGGCATGCACTGGTAAGGCTCTTGGATAGGCAGAGGTTGAGGAGGGCAAAATATGACTCTGGCAGCATTGTATGTCCTTTCAATTGCGCATCGCAACCGTCGTCTGATAGTATTTTTGTAAATGTTGTCACACTTAAAGGCAATGGTATGAAAACAGGTTGAACGGATTGTTCATAATTTTTTGGCCATAGAGGGTTGCTATATTTGTCAATGAAAAGCGCTGAATATCCTCGCTTAAGTAGTTTATTTAGGGCAGGCCATTTCTGCATTTAATGTCTCACCAGAGCAGATGTTTTTGTCCTTGAAAGGAGTGCAAAACCCAGTTGAATTTTCCATTGTATGGTTAAAAGTTCAAGAATTGCAAATATTGTCCTTTCCATGTATTCGTATGGAAAACACTTTGGTATTATGAATCCATCTCCCTGTCTAAATATGTATGTTCGGGAAGGAAAACTGGCTATCCTGTTCCCTTTTCTTTGCCCACAAATTTGTTTCGAAATTGTCAGTGGACCTGCGTTTTACCTCGCATAGCTGGAGAATTCAAGTCCTCCAATTGGGCTTCGATGTCACCTGGTTTCGCACACTGAAATCCACTCCTAAAAATAGAGCCCCTGTAAAAACCCTACCAATTATATTTCTGCCCTAAAAACAGATGAAATTATTCTAATATATAAAACATTTAACTTAATAAACTGCAAACAGAGGTTCTATCATTAGGAATGTATCGTATTCCGAACAAAAATAATTAACCCAGATGAACTTGAAGCCCATTTTGAGTACTTGAATTCACAACTTTTCCTATTTAATACCCAAATCCACTGATAACGTGGGCTGATTGAAAGCAAAAATTTGTGGACATTTCACACCAGTACCGACGAGCTGAAATAACGCAACGTATACCTATAACTTAAGAACATTTGGTTGCCCTTTCCGCATGGAAACCTCACAAACAAATAATAATTTCTAAACCGGACAAAGGGCATGGGGTTTTGGCATTCTCAATCGCAGGGACTATGTTACGAAAATGTAAGCAACTTTAACAGGTCAAGGCAAAATTTCGTTTAGAAAACTAGACATTGGAACATTCCACCGGAAAAACAATTGAGCTTTTGCTGATGAAGTCCATAACAGCGCTATCCTAAAACCAAGGGAAACCTATATCCTAGACTATATGGATTGCCAAAACCACATAAAAAAAGATATACCCTAAGACCACTCTTTTCATGCATAATTATTTCATCACAGATTAGCACAGTGGCTAGTCAAGAAATTAGATCCAGTTCGACATCAGTTCTCAATTTACGCGATAAAAGGCAGTTTTTCCATTCATTGAAGAAATCAGGCATCAAAAGGTTTCTTGACAAATACATGATCTCCCTGGACGTTGAATCACTCATTTAATAACGTAACAATAGACTTTATTTGTTCTCATAAGCCTGAAACTCGCCTTTCACTCCGCCATATTACGGTAAGCACAAAAACGTTGCACCAAAAACGTCCAATTTATATTTAACAGCCAATTATATAGACAAATTGACGGCGTAGCATTGGGAAGTCAATTTGGTTATACATTTACTGACGTCTTCATGTGACATCAGGAAGAAAAAACCTCTTCCAAATTGAACGTAAGCACAGCTTTACCGAATATATGTAGATGAAACATTCGCAATTGTTGAGGCCATTAAAGAGGCAGAAGATTTTCCAGTCTACTATACATAACCTCCACCAAAAGATAAAATTTACTCATGGAAAAGGAACAGGATAGTCAGTCTCTTCCCTCTATGGCCAAAAATGAAGGAAAAAGCAGATCCGAAAAACCTGTTTTAAACCATTGCCCCTTTAAGTGTGACAACATTTACAAAAATACTATCAGACGACGGCTGCGATGCACAATTGAAAGGACATACAATGCTGTCAAAGTCATATTTTTCCCTCCAAATCAACCTATGCCTATCCCAAGAGCCTTACCAGTGCACGCCCCTTCAAATTGTGTTTATGAAGTTACATGCACTCTGCGGATGCAAGTACATGGGGCGAAACGCACAGGTCAATTCGAGTAACCTGTCCAGGTGGCTTCTAAGGCAGGAAAAACAAAATCCGCGTTTTTCCCGTACTAAAATACCCTGCCTGATACTGGTTACTCCATTGACTCTAAAACATTATTCCGATTACTTGTTTGGACATGAACAACTCGTACATTGCGCAACCTAGAAGCGGCTATATCCGGCAGTTAAAAACCGCACCTGTGTAAACATTTGGAGCACGTGGTCAACCTAAATCTGCCGTAGTAGTAACCTCTAACTCTTTGATTTACAAACTTCTTATCTACTTCGTCCTTCCCCCACTTATCAGTTTTATATTTTTTGAGTTACCATGTTTATTGCTTAGCCTTACGACACTGAACTACTTATCGTGCTGTTTTGCGTCGATTTTTCTTGGTACGAATTCAATTTTTCTGTTGCTTTCTCATTCGGCATTTATCTTAAGCAGTGATAGGATGCAGCCACGAGCAGTTGCGCAATTTTGATTCCAACAAATCCTGTTCTTTTCACTTGCTTTAAATTGAGGAATTTATCGGACTGTTGCCGACGAAGCAGTGCAGGTGCTTCGACATACGGTGCTCGCATTAGTCTCCACTCTGTCCATGCGCAATAGCTCACCGCGTGGGCCTATTCAGCCACGTGCATATCCCGGACAGGGGAGTCCACCGTAATATCGACACATCAGCGACAATCTCGACAGCCCCTTCGATATCCCACGATTACAAACCCTTCGACCCATTAGGTGCAGTAGCATCACCACTGCAATTAAATCTGCAGCTCCAAACATTACCTGGTGATATTGCCACCACATAGTCATATCCCTCATCATCCTAATCGGTCACCTGCGACCGCATGGCATAGAGTCCACCATCATAGACTGCGAGTGCAATAACAAGGGAGCATTTTTGGTCGTTCAACAATAAGGCCTGGAGGGTAAGCATCTGTACCTGAGCCGGGTGCACAACAGTCTCTAACGGCGTGCGTCCTTGGTCGGGAAGTTGACCGCGACACCTGGCTGCGTGGGCGCCGCGCGTGACCGACGTCTGTTGACCGAGGTCGATGTGAGACGCCCACGTCTCCAGCAGTTCCCATCTCGTATTGTTGCAGGCTCGCGTCATTATTTGTTGACTTCCTGACCTTCCTTCAGCGCGTGAATAGCAAGTTGAGAGAGCGGGTCGCCTCTCCCAACGGTCCCTTTGTCTTTATCCAGGGTTCTCAAAAGATTGTGGGTATCGCCCATCGTCCGGTGGCTACCACGCGTACTAGAATCATGTACAAAAGGACAAGCTCAGAAGACGAAGACGCGGTTACTGGAACATGGCGTTTTTGGCTTGACGTTTAGGATTCTCTCTCGAACCTAGCATCAGACGCAGTTGCAGAAAAGAGAAAAAGGGGCACATGATGTGCCTTATTTACAGGCGTGTGCCATGTCTCTCTGGGGTTCATTCCTTCGCAAGCTGGCAAAAAGTAGTCTAATAATGTGCCTAGTTAAAATAGCCCACACTTCCGGTTGGCTCTTACTGCCCGGGATACTGAATACGCGCGCAAACATGTCCACGCTTACTGTCGTAATTTATAACTTATTCATGGCCTGTTCTATGCTGCTTGACAGTAGGCAATCCCCAGACATTAAAACCTCTGGGTTCACGCAAAGGAGCGCCTGTTGGGTTTGGTTTATCCAGTCAGTGAGCTGCCTGCCAACGCACCTGTGTGTGTATCCACACCCGGTACGTCTGCCCCCTTTCCTCCTGCTCTTCCCACTCTCCCGTAATCCCTGTCCCTCCTCTTCCCAGCCCGTTCCCTCCTACTTCTACCTCCCACCTCATCTCGCCCTTCATTCTTTTCTCTCTCTTTTTATCTCTCTCACTCTCTCCTTTACTCTTACTTCTTCCGTTCTAATCTTCTCCTCACACTTCCCCTCCTCTCTCACACGGTCGAAAAGTCCTACGGTGAGGGCGACATGCAATCACGTAGGTGGCCCACGCGAACCGCTCATTCTCTCACTAACCCAAATCGTGACCCATAGTGCAGTTCCATAGCGGTCTGGGATGACTAAGCAGTCCTATTTAGGGCTAGAAATGTGTACTTAACAACTACTGGGTCTCACGACAGCTACAGCAGACTGTGGCTAGCAGACTGCAATTACATGCGGTCGGAAACTGTAAACAATATCAACAACAACTCCTCTCCCAAGCCCCCCACCGTAACCTCCAGCGTACCCCCGGACTGCTCGAGTGAGCTTGCTCACTCTAGCAGCCTGGAATGTTCGAACCCTTTAGACAATCCCAGGAACAACCAACCGGAATGGAGGACGGCGTTAGTCGCTCGGGAACTGGCGCGCTGCAAGGTGGACATTGCTGCTCTCAGCTACAGTCGATTCTCTGAACAGGACCAGTTGGAGGAGGTTGGTTCCGGCTACACCTTCTTCGACCAGCCAAAGACAGAGTGACGCGACGCTGGTGTCGCCTTTGCCACCTGGAATGACATCGTGGGACGTCTGCCCTGTCTGCCGCAGGGTATCAATAATCGCCTGATGAGCCTCCGCCCTCCTCTTCAGGGAGACAAGTTCGCCACCATCATCAGTGCCTACGCTCCCCCAATGACGAGCTTTGATTTGGCGAAGGAAAAATTCTACGAGGAACTGCATGCCCTGCAGGTGACTCTGCCGAAGGTGGACAAGTAAATTGTACTTTGTGACTTCAACACCAGCGTCAGGACGGACCACGGTGAACCAGTTCCTGGAGCACTAATACAACAGAGGTCGCCGCCTCCATTCCCCTCACTGTCCTCGTGCATTCACTCATCGCATGGGTCTATTCAGTCACATGCGCATCCATGACAGCGGAATTCACGAGCATCCTGAAAAACACCGATACCCCATGCACACCCTCCGCTCCTGCCATTCTTACCGCCGCTGCCACCCCCACCACCATGAATGACATCCCCCAGCCTCTCACAATTTCTCCCTGTCCCCACTGCACCCACAACTTCAACTCACGCATCGGTCTGGTCGGTCACCTGCGAATCCATCGCATGGAGGCTGATGAACCAGTGACTGGGAGCTCCAACATTCAGTCGACGCGCCCCTCCACTGCCCCTCACTGGTCCTGCATATTTACACACCGCATGGGCCTATCAGGACCACATGCACCTCCACGACAACCTGTTGTAAACCACCGGAGGCTAAAGTCACATCAGCGTACACTACCTACACCAATACATAGACAACACCCTCACCATCATCAAGCATCTAAGACTATCACGGTTTCCTAGAAATCGTGGTTTAGAATGCTGCCAATCTGACACTTACACCAGACCACGCCGTTAGCCCAGTGTATGTGCTGTGCGTGTCGAGTGGCCAACCAGTGGACTGGGGAGTCAGACGGTGATGGTCCTCCATATCTCATAATTGAGTGAGTGCTGGTGTGTGCGTTATGGGGGCCAGGTCATGCTTTGGCGCGCGAAGACGGGTACGCTGACATGTCAGCCAATGTGCCCCTCCCACATTTAAACAAATGACTGGCTTGGACGGTGGTCTGATTGTGGGGTGGGAGGAGAGTGCGGTAGATGCAGTGAAAGTCTACTTTCACCTTTAAACTAAATACGCGCAAGTCTCCGTCCCTGCACTACCTGGTGTGGAGCATACGGTGGACCTCGTCGTAATGGGCGGTCGAACTGTCGTGTGTCAGAGTTTACAAATGCTCGATTGACACTGCTTGCATTTATTGTAACGTTCCGGTGAAATTGTGAGATTTTCGAATGACCCTTGCTACCCTGACTTGTCATTGTACTCCTGTATGTATGTGAGTGTTGCGGGCCGAGCCATTGATGACCTTATTTATGTACAAGCGGGACCATAAAACGAGAATTATTTTCTGTGTGTTGGTGGGTTGGCAGTGCTTCCCTCTCTCGCTACCTACTTTTACTAGACTTTCTTCCTGCTCAGTTGGCCAAGTAGTGTACATGAGAAGTCATTGCAGCGGACAGAGTAATCGTTTAATTAAACCCTCTCCAAGGCAAGGACAAACTTGAAGGTGCAACGCGTCCATAATAGTTTGTTTCTTTCAGTATAAAATGAGTCTTTCAGGTTGAATTTGTTCTTTGTGTCACCACGGTTAACCAGCATTACTATCTGCCAGCAATTGCCTGCGGTAGTGACCTGAATTTGACAATCGTGGACTGAATTCTATATCATGACAACGCGTGTGCACGCAAAGCGTTCAAAATCAACCTATTTGTGTCCAAAGGCGGTATTTCAACGGTCTGTCACACATTTCCTCGTCCATCCTAACCGCCTTCTCCGAGTTCGTCTTACTCCCAAGAATGAATCAAAACCAAAAGAGTAATTGTTTTCAGAACGTGGAAGAGGTTAAAAACGCTGGATACACTTACCAGCATTTGTCCAAAAGAATATTTCAAAAAGCTTCGAACAGCGGAAAACCCGTTGGGGCACGTGTATATCATACAATGGACAATATCTTGAGGGGAATTAATTGTTTTACGATGTACGCTTAAGTAACAAAAAGGTAATAGGTAATTCTTGTTTCTCAGGTACCTCTGCGTTCAGCTGAGATTATACAGGCAATCACAGTTCGTAACCTAACAAATATGCCCGAATTATTGAAAAAATCAGTAAGCAATCTGAAGAAATGGCGACCACATCCACCAAACCAGCTTACCAATAATGAAAGACCTCCAAACAAATGAAAACGCAAAATAAGAAGTATAAGTACCATTTCGTTGACGAGAAACAGAAAAATTTTCCTAAAATAAGCAAAACTCGAAAACATGAAATTTGGTGTCAAATGAGAAGACAAAAGTTTCAAAAGTGCATAATGCTTTTATATGCATACTATTGATAAAATTAAACAGTGTAGGCATGGTCACTTTGTGAAATTAGTTCTTACATCCATTTTAAGTTTAAAAAATCCTTATATAAATTCTGGCACAAAGTCAAGTCCAGTCATGTGTTACAAACGTTTGGTTTGGTAAATCGATATAATTTTTATCTGTTTCTGTATGCTCCGAGATATAGTTGATTAAGGCCAAGAGGATTTCGTCGAGGGAGACGTCACGGATATGTTAATAGGGAATTTGCCGATGCAATCGTAAGCGTTCAATTTTTCTGTATCTTAAGAGAAATTTCCTTTCTGCAAATTTATGCGCGGTTTTTACTGACGGCAGAGTCCGCTGAGTTTCAAGGTGCTCTTTAAATATCAATGGATACGTTGTGGTCTTCAGTTCTTTCAATCGCATGCCTATAAAGATAGGTTCAATGTTATGTATTTCTCAAGACCTTCAACATTAAATATTTCTGGAAATATATTTACTGAGGTAGTGAGTGTTTGAGCATTTGGATGGTCGAATGGATCACACTTCAAGACTCATTCGCGCATGAAAACTCATCGCCAAAAATGAACATCCAAAATGAAATCCAGCGACTCATGTGCGTGCAGGCAATTTAAAAAAACTTTACTAATTGAACTATTTAAAATGTTTTTTTCATGGGTCATTCTACCAGAGAATGCTTACGTACTTAACGTTTTTTTATATGCTAAAGTCAAATATTAGTAATTTTTTTCCCGTTTTTCGCTTTCTGGAAGAATATACTGATAAGGTTCTGCCACAAACCCTGCGAAATTAATTTTTCTCTTTATATTGCACCAACTTTCACTATATTTGTGTACTTTTTGACTACATTTTACACTTATGAATGCACAGAATTATGGCCATATAACTGTCAAACAACTGCACAAAAGAGCCCTTTTTTGGCGTTCCGTTTCTAAATTACGTTTAAACGGAAAGTATACGAATTAAATAGTATCTTTCCATATGTTTGATTTTTAGATTGGCGGTTTCTCATCATGCATTCCCAAACGTCAGAAAAATATCAACACGAGCCCGTGGCTCACTTGTTAGAGTGTTGACCTTCTAACCAAAAGGTGGAGTGTTCAAACCTCAGATTCAGCAAAAAAACTGGAATTAGGTTTGGCTGGTTGACCACGGCTAATAAGCCAGAAATGACAATGCCAATCTCTCTTCTCCTTGTCGGCAATTTCATTATGTCAATCACAACACATTTTAACAGGGGAATGCCAGTACTCGTTAGTACGGCACTTAGGATAGGAAATCACACAGATTTGTAATTTGGTCATTCGAACATCATCAGAAAGTCTGGTTTTCTAAAAAGGGCCTGATCGCTTGCAACCTCGTTCTCACCATTTACACAGAGGAAGAGGAATAGATCTTCAAGTACGGTAAGTCTCCTTTGTAAAGCTCTTGAGGTTAAATTGCTCTTCTCAAATGAAAAAAATAGGCGCAGATGCGTAAACTAAGTCCACAAAAGCTATAAGATTGGAAATCGTCCGAATATAAGGCAACGTAGATTTGACCTAAATTTTGCAGATATCTTGACTAATAAAACATATTTTTGCACGCAAAGGAAACATTTTTTTCGGCATGATATAGGCGAATAGGTAAAATACTACAAGGTTTTAGCTGCCTAAAAATTGATAATCTCAATTTTTCGTCATCACATCAGGCGGTAGGTCGCATGACAGTTTGACCGACAATTAAGCCAATAACGACAGTATAAACGAAGTATACGTTCAAGATATTAGATTTCACTTAGCTTTAGAAAATCAAAGCTGTCGACCTCACTCTCTCCCCCACCCCCACCATCAGACCACTGTCCGAGCCGGTCAGTTGCCTGATATGGGAGTGGGTGCATTGGCTGACGGGTCGGCGTACCCGTCTTCGCGCGCCACAGCACGGCCTGGCCCCCATAACGCACACACCAGGATTTACTTACTCAGGGGATATGGAGGAGCCATCGCCGTCTGACTCCCAGTCCACAAGTCGGCCACTCGACACACACAGCACATACACTGAGTCGATTGCGTGGTTTGGTGGAAGCGTCAGATTTGCAGCCTTCCAAGCCACGGTTTCTAGGAAACCGTGATTTTATCAGGTACATTATGATGATTGTGCGGGTGTTGTCTATGTATTAGTGTAGATGGTGTGCGCTGATGTGGATTAGCCTCCGGTGGTTTACCACAGGTTGTCGTGGAGGCGCATGTGTCGTAATAGGCCCATGTGGTGTGTAAATGTGTGGGAGCAGTGAGGACAGCGGAGGCGGGCACGGCGACTGTACGTCGGAGCCCCAGACACTGGTTCACCAGCCTCCCGTGCGATGGATTTCGCAGGTGACTGACCAGGCCGATGCGTGAGTTCACGTTGCGGGCGCAGTGTGGACAGGATAAATCGGTAGAGGCTGGGGGATGTTATTCATGGTAGTGGGAGTGGCTGTGGAGGTAAAAATGGCAGGAGCGGAGCGTGCGCATGTGACCGAATAGGGCCATACGATGAGTGAATGCGCGAGGACAGTGAGGACAGAAGAGGTGATGATCTCTGTTGTGTGTTGGTGCTCCAGGCACTGGTTCACCAGTCTCTGTACGATGGATTCGCAAGTGACCAACCAGGCCGATGCGTGAGGTGAATGTGCGGTCGCATTGAGGACAGTTTAGGAGAGAGTCCTCATCGCTGATGGTGTTGGTGGTGGTATTGAAGGCTAAGGTGGTGGTGGTTTCGGTGGTGGGGGTAACAGGCGATGAGTAGAGGGATGTGGTCTCTATGATGGTGGGAGTAATGGAATTGATGTCAGGAGTGAGGGTTGGCAGAATTTGACGTAGAAATTGGAATTGTCGGATTGTAAGTGCATTGCGTCCGAAGATGTCCAACCAGGCCGATTCTCACGCGGAAGATGCGTTGACAGCGCGAAGGCATGTTGGCAGGGCCTGGGCATCGACGATGTTGGCCCGGGGCGCTGGTGACTTTCATGCCGCTCTTTTGGCCTTGGCGGCGGCGATCCGGTTGGCCTCATAGATTGCTGAGCTAGTCTTCACCGATCTTCTTCATGCCAGTCTATACTGGGCAAGGTCCTCCCAGGTCACCGGGTTGATTTGCAGTTGCTTCAGCGATTTCTTCAAAGCGGAGGCAGCTGAGATGAAATTGATTCAGCTTCCTGGCTTGGTTCGAGTAGACGGTCCACGTCTCCACTCCGTAAAGCAGTGTCGTCAAGACGACGGCCTTGTACATCTTCAGTTTGGTGTTCAGGTGAATACCGTGACGATTCCACACGGAGACCTGCAGCCGGCCGAAGGCCTAACTAGCTTTGGAGATCCATTGAGCAACCTCGTTATCGATTCTGGTGTTGCGCGACAGCGTACTTTCTAGTTAAGCGAAGGTTTCCAAGTTTTTGGGTTGAGCACCGTTGACATTGATTAGAGGAGCATTGTATTCCGCGCTGGGTGGCGGCTGGTGCATGACAACCGTATAAGGTCAGGTATTAGTACAGGGTAATACTGCAGTAGCATTTCAGAATGAGATAATGAATTGTCGAGATGATGCGTTCTTGATCACCTAGGCGTACGAAACAAAATCTCATGAAAATGCGTCAGTGAAATTAAGTTCTCAGCCTCTAAGGATGATGATGGTTAGTATCAAAAGAAAACGGCAGCATTTTAGACTGTGGACCACCGAAGTTTGTACGTCCGAATGTCTTCACCGTTTCTATGACTGGTGATTTAAGGAGACACCATGGTCCATGGGCGATTCAAGGTAGCGAAAATATAGTTTCAAAAGGGTCACTTAAATTCCCGATGGCCATTTTCTCCGAGTCATGGGGAAAGCTTCTGGGAAAAGATGAGGAAAATAAAAGGTTAATAGAATCAGTGTTAAGATAAATGTGCAGTCTTCGCTTGAATGCAGAATGACTAGTTAGCGAACTTATTTCAATTGGCAAGTTATTCCAAAGAAAACTATACCTAGAAGCTAAGAAGAGAGAGCGTTTACACGTGGAGGATTCAGGGGAGGTATAATAAGTGCAGAATTTCTTACCTTATAAGGAAGACTAACGGGGGTAATGACGGAAGGCTTGGGGAGAGTTGAGCTATTAGTTAGTCGGAAAAGGAGACAAAAGCCTGCTTCCAGTCTCTTAACCCAAATAAATTTTTGCTTCGTTAGCTGGCATATTGTTGAGTAGGAAGCAGTTGAAAGAGTCGGAAACAGGAGTTTTTTTGTGAAATATTTTTGGAAATTTTCCATTTTGAACGGCTAGATTCGTTCATTTAAACCGAAGAAAGGACAGCAAAATTCAATAATGGGAAGTACAAACATACGATAAAGTCTTGATTTAATTTCAGGAAGGTAGAAATTATAAGAAATAAAGCCACAAATCTGCGCAGCTTTGGCCATGATTCTATCGGCATGAGGCGAAAGATCTAATTTATTGGTGTACCTTAAGCCCAAGTCCTTGCTCGATGAACATTCAATCATAGGGCAATCTTCAAAAATAAGAGCTTTCAGCAGCCTTATAGGCCCAAAACTCATGAAAACGCGACACTAGAGGGCTGAGAAACTCCATTAGCCATGTGGAGCTCCAGGCCGAAAGAGCGTCTAAGTCTGAATGAATTTGTTCTAGGCACCGTTCGGTCGTAGAGTTAGAGAAGGAATACACGCATTTGAGGTCTTCAGCATAAATGAAAGATTGAGAATGTTGAACTATCGATGAAATATCATTTATGTACAGTAAGAACAACAAAGGACCTAATACGGTACCTTGAAGGACACCACTAACAATCGGGGTAGCACTTGAATATGAGGACCCCACTAAAACTTTTGGTATTCCATCATTTAGGTATGATCTAATAAAAGTCAGTAAGGGGACTACGAAATCCTATAGCTTCTAGTTAAGCTAGAAGTCGTCAATCAGGCACTTTATCAAATGCCTTACTAAGATCAAAATAGATAACTACTACAGATAGATGATTATTACGAAGAGAGGTTAGTAGATTTAGAAATGACATGTTGCATGTTTCACAAGAGTGGTTCAGTAAAAAGCCGTGTTGGGAAAAGTTGATAATTTGATTGCTTATGCAAAAATCCGTGATTGGTTTTGCAAATAGTTTTTCGAAGAGTTTAGCAAGAGAGGGCGTTTTATAAACACCGCGATAGTTATGAATGTCAGAGCGGGAACCAGATTTAAAAACTGGTTTTATAATAGAAGTTTTCCAAGAATCGGGGAAGAAACCATTTTCGAGAAATACGGAGAATAATTTGCTTAGTAAAGGTGGAAAATCCCTTAACTGTTTAATAAGTGAGTTTGGAATGTTATCAGTTCCAACCGAATGTGAATTTTTTAGGTGATCTATTTCTTTTTGAATACCTGAAGGCGAGAAAATTAATGGTTTTTAGAAGTGAATTTGAATTTGAAAGCAGAGGAATTGAGGGAGTGGGGCTAGTTTCAGTGGTAAAGTGGTAAGTAAAAACGAACTTACATTCTGCTTTGCCCATATCCTCTGTAACGAATTTTTTGTTACAGTCGAGTAAGGGCGGTGTTACATTCAGACGCTTAGCCGATGACCAAACATGAAAGATTTGAGCAACATATTTGGATAAATTGGCATCACTTAATGCCCGAGACTCCCTGCACTTATCTCGCGCGAGCCTTATTTTCGATGCTCAATTAAATATTTGTGCAATCCTTAAGTGAACTTACAAAGAGCTTTTAGATGAATCTTTAAGTTGCTTTCGTAATTTTTTAAGTCTGTTCTGGAGAAAATGCGGAACAGTAGAAGAAGCTGTATGTGAATTAAAAATCTTAAACGGGATAAAAGCCTGGATTTTTTCTGTGAGGCTCTGCAATAGCTCACGGAAAAAGTTTAGATCGTTGATTGAGAATATGCTATGCCAATCTAGAGTGCTTACGAAATTATTTATCAATTCATGATTTATGTTAGCAAAGTCGAGGTTACTGCATTTAATCTCAGGCTTCGTAAGAAGGGGGACTGGAAAACAACAGTGAATTATTGCATGATCACTTGTGAATAGATCACGAAGGAATTCATAAAGAGATGGTGGATATCCTTTGTAAAATTTAAATAAAAATGTTGTCATTTCTAGTAACTGATCTGACCAGTTGGGACATGTTTGAAAAGTTAATAGTATCAACCAATTTGTGATGCTTTCGTGGAGAGGAATTTGCCTGCCAGTCAATATCTGGCAGATTAAAATCGCCTACGATTATTTTGACATCAAACTGAGTGTCTGCAACTTTTTCAAATAGTTCACAGAGCTCGCTTTTATTGACAGAATAACATGGAGGATTATAGACACATCCAATTACTGCTTTTTTATTGTGAGGGAGGATGACTGAAGCAAAGCATACATTTCCAGAAAAGGACGAAATGCTCAGTTGAAAAGGTAAATGTACAAAGGATGACTTAATATAAAGGAGGCAACCACCGCCAGGTTTTTCAGTGCGGTCTTGTCAGTACAAATTGAAATTATCTATAGCCAGCGTCGAGTTAAGAGATAAAAGAGTGAGCCCAGGATTCAGTGATGCAAAGCACCTACAAAGCAAATACATAAACCGCGCCCTTCGACTTCGGTTTAAAATTTTCGATCTCCGAGGAATTTACTACTTTTGAGATTTCAGTCTACTGGTCACTCTTTTGCGGACTTTATTTATCAAACGTTGAATTCTATTCGACATACTCTTCATCCTCACAAAACTACTGCAGCAAAACAGCGGATACGCGCGATATCCTCCTCTTGTGCACTTCTCGCCAGCAACTCCACGAGATCTTCCAGTCAACAGAAGGCTGTGTCATTTCGATATTTTATTCATAAAGTTGCTCCCGCTGAAACCTTCGTCCCATATTTTTAACACACTTTATCGTTTTTGCGATCTATCATGGAAGTCAAAAATATACCCTTCGGGAATCGTGCAAGATATGTGGCATTGCCGAGGTTCGAACCGGGGCACCAGCGTGCGGGAAACGACGGTGACACCACTGAGCTATCGCCGCACGACAAACTTGCTGACCTAATTTTTAATGATGGAATAAACATAAATCATAAAACGAATGACCTCATTTCCGGACATGTTTCCTGAAAATCACCTCCCGCAAAACGGGCCAAGAGTTTAGTAAGTTTTTTGGATGTCAATTACGAGGACGAAGCGTGTGCGACATGCTTTAAACTTCTTCAAAAAATTTCGGAGATTAAAAAGGATATGCAGGGGCTGAAGATGGAGATAGAGAAGTTAAGAAACTTCCTCACAATTTGCCCGAAAAGAAGCATTCCCTAACAATGGAACATTAGGGAGACAAATGCACATACGCAGCCACAGCTTCCATAGCCATCACATCCAACAAGAAAGATGACGCTACGTCTACAGAGCTCGATGTAGCTGTTAAGCATTATCCAGTAAGGAAAGAGGGCAACCGGCAGGGATCCCAGAAAATAAAGAAACGAGTTTCAGAAGACAAAGGTAATATATCATCCAAAAATTAAGTCCCAGAATCCCAGCATCGGAAAAACATCACTCTCATGTTGAAGTGCCAGCATCCACGATTAACGCCACCTTTGTGAACTCCCACCCTAGCAAGGGCGGGCAAATTAGGACCTCGCCCATAAACAGTAAACGAATTATCGTAATAAGGGTGTCCCAGAATCCACGTCCTGCATTCCGAAGGAACGAGTGACACACGATCTAAATCTTCTTCATGAATATGCTAGTGCAGTCCTGAAGAAAGGGGAAATTTACACCGTGCAAAAACTTTCCGACTAGGAAAAGCAGACCCCAGCCGCGACATAAGAATATCCTCAATGCCTCTAAAAATTATTTAAGAAAATGAAACCTAGGCAGCACTTCTGTTAGAAGGAAGAAGGACCTTACGGGGATCGCAAAAACAAGTGTTTTTTTCAGCCGGACTACGAGCCGAGGGAACGGCTGCAAATGAGGGAACTGCGAAAAGAATTGATGGAGAGAATTGGCAGAGGAGAGAAACGGCTGAAAATCAAAGACGGTCAAATACTCCAGATAAATGTGTCCTTCCTGTGGCTGAAACCTGTAACAATGAAGGTTGGGTCTCCCCGACGAATCGATCATCGAAAGTCATCTCCGCAAATATACAAAGCCTGTTCAACCAGCTGGACAACCTTGGAAAAGTTGTTGACGAAATTAAACCAGACGTTTTGGCTTTCACTGAAACGTGGCTTACTGCAAAAATTACTGATTCCGAAATATCACTCAGAGGATATCAGCACTTCAGGAGAGACAGACCAAGTCGAGGAGGAGGAGTCAGAGTTTATGTCACTCGCAAGCTGACCGCAATGGCTGACATACATATTCCATTACGCGATGTGGAAGTCTTAAGCATTACTATATCTGCTAAGTATTCCAGATAACTGACGATATCGGTTGTGTACCGTTCGCCTTATCAGACTTCCGATCAGGATCTCATTCTCATAACGGAACTCTACAAAGCCAGCGAGAAGAAAGATGTCCTCATTGTTGGGGATTTTAACGCTCCTGATATTGACTGGAAAACATGGACTGCGCAGGGAATGCCAGATAACTTCAACCACAAACTACTACAATGGGTAACAGACAAACTTCTCTCTCAGTACGTCACCTTTGGAACACGGACGAGAGAAGGACAACAGTCAAACTGTCTTGACCTGATTTTTACCCGAGATGAGGAAAATGTGCTAGACCTACAGGATCGACCGCCATTAGGGTCGAGTGATCACATTACGCTGTGCTTCGAGTACTCATGGCTTTCCAAACCAAATTTACGCGGTACTTGGGTAAGAAACATTTGGAAGAGGGACTATTCACTTATGAGAAGACAACTTTCAGAGATATCCTGGGAAACAGAACTACATGGTGAAACCAATAAAGATTGAACGACATTGAGTTCGTTATTGAAAAGGATTGTTAACCTCAACTGTCCTCTCAGGAGAAAGACTACCACAAACCGCCCAAAGTGGATAAACTCAAACTTGCAGGCCTCTTTCAAAAAAAGAAATCGCTTCTGGAGGCGTTACAGACAAACCGGCTCCGATGCTCACTTACGGGAATATAAGCAGCAACGCAAAGTTTGTAAATGTGAGGCTACTAAGCTGCGGAGGAAGTTTGAACTAAACATACTGCAAAAATCGTTGGAACACCCCAAAATGCTATATGGCTACATACGGAGTACAAAGAGAATTCAGGAAATGATTCCTGCCCTAAGGTCTGCAGACGGAAAACTGGAGACCGACGACCAGGTTAAAGCATCCCTTCTTTCAAAATTCTTCCAGACCATCTTCACCAGAGAGCCTAATAATTGTGCTGCTATTCAACCAGTTTGTCAACCAATGTATTGACCAAAGGTATTGACGGTCAAGGTCGAAGGCGGTTGGTTCAAATTTGAAGATAAGTGAATTCTCGAATTTTCAACTGATTTCTACGTTTCCTGTAGAAAATATTAGCTTAATTTTTGACAATTAATTGTATTTCTACCTCATCATCAGCTGCACATACCTGCGGTTTTTGCAATTGCAAAAGGGAGTTTTTAAACTTTTTCACCCTACATAGCCTCATTAAAGTTCTCGCAGATTTACGTCAAAACGACGGAATCTAAAGGCTAATTCTAGAAATAAAGTTGAAAAATTTGTAAGTTTACCTTATTTCCAGCAAAGAATAATTTGTAGTAACTGGTATACCAGTTGATATAATTTTTTTCATCCTGCATAGCCTCTTTTGCTAATTCTATGTTCAGTTTAAACTCGTTACCTAGCAGATATTTGCTTGCAGTGACTTGCTTAAAAATATTAAATCTCTTATTCCGCAAAACGTTACTAGTAACAATTTTTCCTTTGTATTATTGATTTGAAAAGTACTTATATTTTAAAACCAATATGAAACCCCAGTCAGTACTTAGACGCAAACATCCTCTTCGCGTTAAACTTCCACTAGAACAACCCACCTTAAGCATGAAGAAATTAGACCTTGACGCCCTGGAAAACTTTAATACCTTTATGTCACAATATGGTTCTCTCTTCACGATCCTTGGTACCATTTTTTTGAGGGAAAGTTGTCTTCACCCACTTCTCAACAATGCGTGAAACTAGAGCCTTTTATAAACATGGTCAGTACTGAGTCACTTGACCGACATAAAAGAAGTTTCAATTTTCTTTTAAAAACGTTCCCAAGAGTAAAATCCCCTGGACGTTGCATTTCATTTCCTTTACTCGTGCGGCTTTAACTTTAAAGTCGCTGGAGCTAAAAGGTTATCTTCCATAGTAAAAACCCTCCTTTCTGGTCAAACTTTTTTTCAGCGATTGAAGTTGACCTTATTTTCTCTAGGCATGAGCACTCAGCTCAATATTTGAAAAAAAACAAGTTGTTTATCTGTAGGGATAAAACCCCAATGGAACGTCGGGTTTCACCCTCATTAGCAAACAAGAAGCTTTGGTCTACACCTTCAATGCCAAAAGTTATCTCAGAGGTTTGTCCTGTAGCTAAAGCAAGCCCACGGCCCTCCGAATCGACAGGAATTTCGATTCCACCTGAATCTTCACCCGTTAACCTTGTTTCTGGTTTGAGGGAAATTGTGTCAACTCCACTTCTTTCTCATCCCAAGCAAAACCATGCCCGATATACCTGCCAAATCTACTAACCCTAAGAAAACTCCTAGTAAATCTAAATCTGTGGCTAATCCAGGCTTTAAAATCAGCAATGGCATTACCGATGGGAAACCTGCTAACCCCTCAGCATCTACAACAGCTGCGAACGCTAACGTTAGCATCTTTCCCAACCCAAAAATTGTCCGAAATCCACAAATATTTAACGCTTCTAATTATGCTACCAGTTTTTCGAAATCATTTATTCCTTTTTCAAATGCACGTTTTCCGCCAATTTTTGCTAACGTCCCTCAGAAATCTCATTTCTATGCCACCCCTATCTTTCAAACGCCACAATATAGCCTTCCCTTCCAAGGTTTTCATCCAAATATGCCGCTGTACAATAATCTCAGTTCTCTTAACAGTAAAATTTCGACAAATTGTAGACCAGAGCAATTTTGTTTCCCACCTTTCGTTTCTTCTTTCCAGTTTTCTTCTCCGCCACCAAATTATCCTTTTTTATAAATACTGATGAGCGTAACCTGCCGCTCAGGAATACGCTCAGCTTAGTTTCACTCAATGCGAGGTCAGTTGAAAATAAGATAGCTGAGCTTAGAACAGTAGCCTTTGAGCTTGATCCAGATGTGCTGTGCATCACTGAATCCTGGGCTCACTCTCTTATTTCTGACTCGACGCTTGCTATAGATAATTTCAATTTGTACCGACAAGACCGCGCTGAAAAACGTGGCGGTGGTTGCCTCCTTTATATTAAGTCATCCTTTGTACATTTCCCTTTTCATCTGAACATTTCGTCTTTTTCTGGAAATGTATGCTTTGCTTCAGTCATCCTCCCGCACAATAAAAAAGCGGTAATTTGCTGTGTCTATAATCCTCCGTGTTATTCTGGCAATGAAAGCGAGCTCTGTTAACTATTTGAAAAAGTTGCAGACACTCAGTTTGATGTCAAAATAATCGTCGGCGATTTTAATCTGCCAGACATTGACTGGCAGGCCAATTCCTCTCCGCCTAAACATCAGAAATAGGTCGATACTATTAACTTTTCAAACATGTCCCAACTGGTCAGATCAGTTACTAGAAATGACAACATTTTAGATTTAATTTTTACAAACGATGTCAACCCTCTCTTTATGAATTTTCATCATGATCTATTTACAAATGATCACGCAATAATTCACTGTTGTTTTCCAGTTCCCCTTCTTACGAAGCCTGAGGTTAAATGCAATAACCTCGACTTTGCTGACATAAACCAGGAAACAGTAAATAATTTCGTAAGCACTCTAGATTGGCATAGCATATTCTCAATCAACGATCTAAACTTTTTCCGTGAGATATTGCAGAGCATCACAGAAAAAATCCAGGCTTTTATCCCGTTTAAGATTTTTAATTCACATACAGCTTCTTCTACTGTTCCGCATTTTCTCCAGAACAGACTTAAAAAATTACGAAAGCAACTTAAAGATTCATCTAAAAGCTCTTTGTAAGTTCACTTAAGGATTGCACAAATATTTGAATTAGCATCGAGAATAAGGCTCGCGCGAGATAAGTGCAGGGAGTCTCGGGCACTAAGTGATGCCAATTTATCCAAATCTGTTGCTCAAATCTTTCATGTTCGGTCATCGGCTAAGCGTCTGAATATAACTCCGCCCTTACTCGACCGTAAGAGAAAATTTGTTACAGATGATTTGGGCAAAGCAGAATTGTTAAACTCGTTTTTGCCAACCACTTGCCCACTGAAACTAGCCCCACTTTCACAATTCCTCTGCTTTCAAATTCGCTTCTAACAACTATTAATTTCTTGCTAAACTCTCTTGCTAAACTCTTCGAAAAACTAATTGCAAAACAAATCACGGATTTTTGCATAAGCAATAAAATTATCAACTTTTACCAACACGGCTTCTTACCGGACCATTCTTGTGAAACCTGCCACATGTCTTTTCTAAATCTACTAACCTCTCTTCGTAATGATCATCTATCTGTAGTAGTTATCTATTTTGATCTTAGTAAGGCATTCGATAAGGTGCTCATAAACGACTTCTAGCTAAAACTAGAAGCTATAGGATTTCATAGTCCCCTTACTGACTTTATTAGATCATACCTAAATGATCGAAAACAAAACGTTTTAGTAGGGTCCTCATACTCAAGTGCTACCCCGATTGTTAGTGGTGTCCTTCAAGGTACCGTATTAGGTCCTTTGTTGTTCTTACTGTATATAAATGATATTTCATCGATAGTTAAACATTCTCAATCTTTTATTTATGCTGATGATCTCAAATGCGTGTATTCCTTCTCTAACTCTACAACCGAACGATGCCTAGAACAAATTCATTCAGACTTAGACGCTCTTTCGGCCTGGAGCTCCACATGGCTAATGGAGTTCTCACCTACTAAGTGTCGCTACATGAGTTTTGGGCCTGTAAGGCTGCCGCAACCTCTTATCTTTGAAGGTTGCCATATGATTGAATGTTCCTCAATCAAGGACTTGGGCTTCAGCTACACCAATAAATTAGATCTTTCGCCTCATGCCGATAGAATTACGGCCAAAGCTGCTCAGATTTGCGGCTTTATTTCTTATAATTTCTACCTTCCTGAAATTAAATTAAGACTTTATCGTATGTTTGTACTTCCCATTCTTGAATTTTGCTGTCCTTTCTTCGGTTTGATGAACGAATCTAGCCGTTCAAAATTGAAAATGTCCAAAGACATTTCACAAAAAAACTCCTATTTCCGAGTCTTCCAACTACTTCCTACTCAACAAGATGCCAGCTAACGAAGCTAAAATTTCTTTGGGTCAGGAGACTTGAAGCAGGCTTTTGTCTCCTATTTCGACTTAATAATAGTTCAACTCTCCCAAAGCTTTCTGTCATTACCCCGTTAGTCTTCCTTATAACCTAAGAAATTCTGCACTAATTATACCTCCCCTGCATCCTCCACGTGTAAACGCTCTCTTCTTTGCTTCTAGGTATAGTTTTCTTTGGAATAACTTGCCAATTGAAATAAGGTCGTTAACTAGTCTATCGGCATTCAAGCGAAGATTGCACATTTATCTTAACACTGATTCTATTAACCTTTTATTTTCCTCATCTTTTCCCAGTAGCTTTCCCCATGACTCGGAGAAAGGACCATCGGGAATTTGAGTAACCCTCTTGAAACTATATTTACGCTACCTCGAGACGCCCATGAACTATAATGTCTCCTTATATCACCCGTCCTCCAAACGATGACGTCATTCGGACGTAAAATTGGTGGTCCACAGTCTTAAATGCTGCGGTTTCTTTGGATACTAACCATCATCAGAATTCAATTCTGGATCCTATGATGCTGAGGACTTAAGTTCATTGACGCATTTTCGTGAGATTCTGTTTCATACGCCTAAGTGATCAAGAACGAATCACCTCGACGTTTCATTATCTCATTCTGAAATGCAACTGCAGTATTACCCTATTCTACCACCTGACCATTTTTTCCTAAGCAGTTTTTTTCTCCTACATTCTATTCGAAAATGAAGGCCTATTGAACTCTGCCTCCATTTTCATGGTAGGAGTTTTTTTTCACTGCCTATTTTTTCTAGTTCACCATTAATTTTAAAACATTGCTAACTGTTGACATAGCAGGAAAATTTATGAATTTGTACATTTTATCTGCATACATTGTCATAACTTTATTTCGTTACTAATGTTTGCTTAGAGAGTACCTTCCCGGTGCTAACCAAATATAATTCTAAATAAATAAATAAATGTGTACCCCCCCTTTCCCTTGCTCCTCCACCTACTCCTCATCCACAACAGAGGACCAAGACCTAGACTTTTCACCGACCGTAGTTAAAACCGAATTACTCCGTATAAAGCCTGCCAAGTTGCCTGGGCTGGATAGAATTCCTGCATTAGCACATAGAGAACTTGCTAACAAACTGTGTGTACCACTGTCCATCATATTCCAAAAGTCCTTTGAAGAAAGGAAACTCCCGGAAGAATGGAAGTGCGCATTCATCGCCCCGATCTATAAAGGAGGTTCACGACTGGACTGTGAAAATAACCGCCCTGTTAGTTTAACTTGCATAGCCTGTAAAATAATGGAGCGTATTATAAAGAGGCATTTAATGCGCTATCTGGAAAACAACCAAATCCTATGCGATGCCCAACACGGCTTCCGTCCAGGACGTTCCTGTCTCACGAGTGCCCTTCAGTCGCACGAGAAATGGACAAAAGCCACAGATAAGGGTCATGCAGTAGATGTTGTATTTTTTTTGACTTCAAAAAGGCCTTTGATAGTGTACCACACGGGCTTCTTTTACAGAAGATTTGGAACGTAGGAACTCAAGGAAAACTTTTCAATTGGATCAAGAGTTTCTTGTTTTTCAGAGTACAGAGAGTTGTTGTTGGAAACTCTAGCTCAGAATGGGCAAAATTAGAAAGTGGTATTCCACAGGGTTCTGTTTTGGGCCCCCTACTCTTCCTAATCTACGTGAACGACTGTCTCAATGACCTAGATTGTGAAGCTGTCATGTTTGCAGATGACATTAAAATATGGACTGAAGTCAACTGCGCTAATGACGCAAAAGGGTTACAATCAAATATCGACAAACTAAGTGCCTGGTTGGCTAGGTGGCTTCTCAAGTTTAATATATCCGAGTGCGTGATCCTACACATAAGCGCCGGTCGAAAAGTATCCCTGAAACACAAGTACTTTATTAATGGCATTGCATTAAAAGAGGAAGAAACATACAAAGATCTGGGCGTGTGGACAACTGCGAATTTGATGCCCTCAGAACACTGTAAGAAAGCAGTCCAGAAGGTAACATTGTCACTACATTGGATCAGACGTGCGTTTAAAATATTCCCCCCTGATCTCTTCGGAAAAGTCTATGGCGTCTTTGTGAGACCGCATTTAGATTACGGAATACCAGCCTGGATACCGTGGATGAAGAAAGATGTTGACCTCCCTCGAACAGGTGCAACAGAGAGCAACGAAGATGGTTGACGGTCTTAAGACTTTACCGTACCAAGACAGATTGAAAAAGCTTGACTTATTTCCTCTTTCCTACAGGCAATTACGGTGTAGCCTGCTCTGGACATTCCGGATTATCCGGGGCCATGATTCCTTCCTAAGATCGGAGGATTTCTTCGACTTTGCCTGCACAACTCATCTGCGTGGTCATCCTTACAAGGTTAATTTAATTTATTTATTTCCAGTTTACAGGCGAACGCACGCGATTGAACCTCAGAAAGTTTTGTTTCAGCCAACGAATGGTACGACCTTGGAACTCGTTACCAAGCGAGACGGTTACCTCTGACAGCATTACTGATTTTAAAAGAAGGCTTGATGGCATTATATTTGACAAAAAACGACTGTAACAACATGATTACTTTGAACCAGCCTTTAAAAATCTTTCGGGCTCTACTTTTCCTCCACAATGTTTCGCCTATGGCTGTGAAAACGCATTTGAAGTTATGTTATGCTTTGACTCAAACATTTTAAAATGTACACCATTTTATATTGACTGTTCACATGCAATGATAACTTTTAATTAATAGGGTCATCAAGGGCAATGCCTGTAACCCTTCAAAATATACAAATATACAAAATATATACATCTGGATCAAGCTCAAAGGCTACCGTTCTAAGCTCAGCCATCTTATTTACAACTGATCTCGCATTGAGTGAAACTAAGCTGAGCGTATTCCTGAGCTGCAGGTTACGCTCATAAGTATATATAAAAAGGAACATTTGGTGGCGGAGAAGAAAAATGCAAAGAAGAAACGAAAGGTGGGAAACAAAATTGCCCCGGTCTACAATTTTTCGAAATGCTACTGTTAAAAGAACTGAGATTTTTGTACTATGGCCTATTTGGATGAAAACCATGAAGGGGGTGGCATAGAAATGAGATTTTGAGGGAAGTTAGCATAAATTTGCTGAAAACATGCATTTGAAAAGAGAATAAATGATTTCAAAAAACATAATTAGAATGGTTAATTATTTGACGATTTCGGACACATTTTGGGTTGGGAAAGATGCTAACGTTAGCGTTCGCATCTGTTGCAGATGCTGAGGTGTTAGCAGGTTTCCCATCGGTAATGACATTACTGATTTTAATGCCTGACTTAGCCAATGATACAGATTTACTAGGAGTTTTCTTAGGTTTACTAGATTTGGCAGCTATAGCAGGCGTGGTTTGCTTGGGAGGAGAAAGAGGTGGCGTTGACACGATTTCACTCGAACCAGGAACAATGTTAACGGGTGAAGATTCAGCTGGAATTGAAATTCTTGTTGATCCGGAGGGCCGTGGGCTTGCATTAGCTAGAGGACAAACCTCTGAGATAACTTTTGGTATTGAAGGTGCAGACCAAGGCTTCTCGTTTGCTAATGCGGGTTAAACCCGACGTTTTATTGGGGTTTGATCCCTACAGATAAACAACTTATTTCTTTTAAATATTGAGCTGAGGGCTCATGCTTAGAGAAAATAAGGTCCACTTCAATTGACGAAAAACGTTTGACCAAAATTGGCTAGTTTTTGCTACGGGAAGACAACCTTTAAGCTTTAGCGTCTTTAAAGTTAAAGCCGCATGAGGAAAAGGAAATGAAATGCAACGTCCAGGGGGATTTTACTCTTGGGGAACGTTTTTTAAAAGAAAATTGAAACTTCTCTTATGTCGGTCAATTGACGCGGTACTGACCATGTTTATAAAAGGCTCTAGTTTCACGCATTGTTGAGAAGTGAGTGAAGACAACTTTCCCTAAAAAATGGTATCAAGGATCGTGAAGAGAGAACCATATTTAGACACAAAGGTATTAAAGTTTTCCAGGGCGTCAAGGTCTAATTTCTTCATACTAAAGGTGGGTTGCTCAAGTGGAAGTTCTACACTAAGAGGATGTTTGCGTCTAAGCGCTGACTGGGGTTTGATATTGATTGTAAAATATAATTATTTTTCAAATCGATAATACGAAAGGAAAATTGACACTAGTGACGATTCATGGAATAAAAGATGTAATATTTGGAATATGCGTTTTAAGCAAAGCACTGTAAGCAAAAATCTGTTAGGGAACGAGTTTAAACAGAAAATAGAATTAGCGAAGAGGCTATGCATGATGAAAAATTATATCAACTAATATACCAGCTACTGCAAATTATTTTTCGCCTGGAAATAAGGTAAGCTTACAAAATTTCTAATTTATTTCTAGAATTAACCTTAAGATTCCGTCCTTTTGACGTAAATCTGTGAGAAACTTTAATGAGGCTATGCAGGGTGAAACAGTTTAAAACCGTATATTTATCCCTTTTGTCGATTGCAATAACTGCAGGTCTGTGCAGTTGATAATGAAGTAGAAATACAATAAATTGCCAATAATATAGCTAATATTTTCATTAGAAAACGAAGAAATCGGTTTAAAATTCGAGAATTCACTTATTTTTCGAGTTTGAACAAACCGCCTTCGACCTTGACCTTGAATTTTATGTCTTTATGTTATCCAAAGTTATATTTTCACGCAATTCGTTTTGAAATCCGCTTACGGAGACGACAACCTAATTTTGAGGGGAAGATTATTCCATATGGAAGCATATTTGGAGGCAACAAAACGAGAACAATTAGTTTTAGAGCTTAGGGGTGGTCAAATGATCATGGAGGAATTACGAGTGGCTTAAAGTCAATCTACCTGAGTGAGAGTTTTAATTCTTGGGAGATTTGGGCTAGAGTAAACGAGAAACAGGAAGCAGAGACTGGCTTCGCGTCTTTTGCTCCACATAAATTTAATGTTCGCTAACTGAAATCTGTCCGTATAAGAGATACTTGATCCAGAATGGGAAATTAGTCTTCGAGTAAAAAACCTCTGATCATTTTTAATCTAACTGCGGTCAGAGTCGTTCATCGGACCAAACAGGGGACAGTAGTATTCTAGGATGTGAAGAACAAACACCTGGTACAGTCTTAATTTTACATCTGAAAGAAAGAAATTATGTGATATAAAACAACATATCTGTGCAGCCTTTGCAGAATCTTGATATGCATGAGGCGATAATGCTAGCTTATTCGTGTAACTTAGACCTAAGTCTGTTATTGTTGATCGTTCTAAAAGTGGACTATTTTGGAAATACTAGGAGCCATGGCAGCTTGGCGGGACCAAAAAACATGAACGTACCCTTGGATGGAGAAAATTCCATCTGCCAACTAGAGCACCATCTTGAGAGCATAAGTAGATCAGTGTTAATTTTATCAACGCAACTATGAGCGGTGTCTTTAGAAAATGAATAAATGCACCTGAGATCGACAGCATAAACAAAGGTTTTTGAATTTTAGAGTTCAGACGAAATTTCGTTTATGTACAAAATAAAGAGGAGGGGACCTAGCACCGTTCCTTGAAAAACGCCACTCGTGATCAGCTGAGGCGTAGAGCAGATATTACTAACTAAGACCTTCTGGCTGCGGTTAGACAATTAGGAACCAATTAAGTCAAGGAGAGGAGGCCGGAAGCCGAGGGTTTCCAGGTTCACCAGAAGAAATCTGCGTGATACCTTGTCAAAAGGTCTTCCTCAAGTCAAATCAGATCACCACCACGGATTCCTGTTCATTTCGAAGGAAAGAAAAGAGGTTAAGAAAAGCTACGTGACACACTTTGCATGATCTTCCAGGTAGAAAGTCATATTGCAAGTCACTAAGCAGCTTAGTTACTGGGCGAAAAACAAGAATTTATATAAAAGAATTTTTTAAAGAAGTTTTCCTGGAGCCGGAATTGTATGAACGCCTCGAGATCCTGACTTAAAGACTGGAATAATAACAGACGTCTACCATGAGTCAGGAAAGAATCCGTTCGAAAGAAAAACTGAGAACATATGGCTAAGCAATCGGGGAAAGGTCAGCACTCTCTTGATAACTGAGTTTAGAATGCCATCAGTCCTAGAAGAGTGTGAGTATTTTCGAAAAATTATGTGCTTACGAATTAATTTGAAGGAGAAATCAATAGTATCGATTACATTTAATGGGTATGGCAAAAACGATGGATACGGTTCAGTTTCCATCGCAAGATGTTTTGCAAAGAAAGCACTAAACAGTTCAGCCTTGTCAGAGTCTTCGATAACAAAGTTTTTACCTTCATTTAGGAGTGGAGGAATTTCATATCCTCGTTTAGAGGTGGACCGATGACGGAACAGTTGAGCAACAGATTTTGCAGAGTTTAGCTAGCTGAGTGCGCAAGATTCCCTCAGTCTCTCACGTTCAAGACGAATCTTTGAGGCTAATTCAAAAATCTTTGCGATCCTTAGATGCATGGTTAAGAAATAGTAGATTGATCTTTTTACTGCCTTCTCAATTTTTTTTATTCTTGGCAAAAGAATTTGGGGAACAGTGGTTTCCAAAGCGAAGCGCTTGACAATTTTATTTGCCA
Organism: Schistocephalus solidus; assembly: GCA_017591395.1. NCBI lineage: Eukaryota > Metazoa > Platyhelminthes > Cestoda > Diphyllobothriidea > Diphyllobothriidae > Schistocephalus > Schistocephalus solidus. The sequence goes on from WEDG01001855.1 coordinate 45,632, forward strand.
CAAATTCCAGGGCGTTATTTGTAACGAATTGCATAAAGTCTCAAAGACTTGCTGCGTCGTTCATGGAGGAGATATGCTACCAGTCCATTGAGCCAAAACAGTTGTTAATTAAGCTTGTATATGCGAGGTCAAAGGCATAATAGCTACAATCGGCGCTATCCTTTTTGCGAAGCAACAAGCGGAAGGCAACAGTGAATAAACGTATGGTCACTTTGAAAGAGGCCCTGCTTAAAATTAACGAAGAGGGGAGCAATGGCGTTTGTGAAAATCAGATCTAAAATATGATTTTCCCTCGTTAGAGAGCGGACCACCTGAGACCAGTTTAAAATAATTGATGATATATCTGGCTGGAGAAATGTTTGAAAGCCAGTCAATTTAAGGAAAATTAAAATCTCCAGCGATTATTATACTGTCAAAATTGGATTCTGAAACCAGGTTAAAAATTGTACATAGTTTGTCATCATATTCGGATGATGAATTAGGTGGGTTTTAAATGCATCCGAGATTCGCCTTGTGTTGGGGCGACAGGATAATAAATACAAAGCACTAAGTACCAGTGAATGACATGGCCTCTGTATCGAAGGGAAGTGCTCAAATTAAGCTCTAGTATAGAGAAGACAAACACCAACACACTTACTTATGCGGTTTTGAATGTAGAGATCATATTCGTTTATGATTAGCAAAAAGTGAGAAATTTAGGGATTGGCCCAAGATTCACTTTTCCCATAAAACATTGGGCATCAACTCGAAAGCAATGGGTCTAAGTTGAGCTATCTTATTTATAACAGACATAGAATTAAGCAATATGACATCTTGTGAATTTCAAGCAGCAAAATTAGGGTAATCGCTACGCAGAAAAAAATTTGGAGATGGGTAATTAGGTTAGAAGTTATTGTTGTTTGAAGAGTAAATACCAAATGGTTATACCAGTTTGCTGTTTGGAGAGTAATTGCAACTGCGCTAGAACTATTGGCATATGGAAAGTCAGCAACAAAAGGTTGAGCGTCAGATCTAATACAAGGAATGTTAAGACTAGGGTAAGCTGATTGGTAGATAACTTGCAACGGGGGAGGCTAGTAGGAAGATAGAGACTATTGGAAGTGGGCAAGCAGCTATAATGATTAGGTTGTGGAACCCAGTCCTAGTATGGAATTAAAAGAATTTGGGGTGACTCAGGTGAGTACTACTGGTCCTGGGTGTTGGGAAGCCTATACTAGTTTGGAGTGCAAAATGGCTGGGAACGCTTACCGTAGGGACCATCGACAGGGTAAAAAATAGGGTGATGGTTGGTACCTAGTGTGCCAAACAAGCAATTCGTCGGGAAAATAATCGGACCTATGGGTTAATAGAGGGAGTTCAATCGGAGACACTTAGTAGATCTAAGATAAGGCAGCATATTTTAATGGAACTATGTTACTTTTATTTTGGGTCAGATTTGGATTCAGATTTTGAATCACTTCATTCTGATGGTATTCCTGGGCTGATTTCAAAGGAAACTATGACGACTTCTTTGAGATGGCGAAGCTGTCGGTCTAGATAATGAAGCCTGATTAACGGATATTCTAGGGGGGCTACCAGTAGAATTAGAAGCCATAATTGGGGATGCTGCTAAGATGAAGACAGATGAAGGCTATAGTTAGCTTGAGTACAGGTACAGGTAAGGGGCAGTAGTGAGTCCGATTTCAAAGGGGTAGGATTATTCTGACCCCGTATGGTTAACTATCTTGCTAGCAGATTGAGGAGCTTTTGGCTGAGAAGATAAGGGTTAATTTGAGGAGAGGGACCCATTCTTTGCTTCCATGAGGGTGAGATCACGACAAAAGGAAAAATTGCACGCTTTTCAGATCTTAAAATTCGGTTCAGTGGACAAAAACGGAATCAATCTGGATTGGGGTAAACAGTTTAACTAAAATTGGTGAATTTTTGCTCCGGGACGATAGATGTTTGGCATCCGCTAACAGAGTCAGTACCATTGCCCTTGAGAAAGGCCTAGCACAGGACTCAGAGACCACAAACTTTATCCCACCGGAAAATAAATTTGATTGAGTCGGACACAAAAATTCGTGAGAGCTGTTCTGAATGCAGACGTAGGTAAAGGTGGGCGAATGGCTAGCCGACTAGAGGTAATCCTATATAGATACCCGTCAGCGCGCAGGCAGGTTATACATCATTTTCAACAACCCAATAAGCTGCCTTTATAGACCAGAGCAAAATTTTCAATTTTTCGTTTCAGTATTTAACCTAGGTTAAAGTTTATGAATCTATGGTTAATTTTACAGGCACTAAATAGTTATTTTGTTTTTTGCTTAAAAGCCTTGCAGGTTGCTCCTCTCTTTTCATCAAGATAACCTGGCATATTTATTTACTTTGTATTATCACTTATCATTTTTACATTCTTCAGTCTGCTATTTATCTTTCATCAACTCATAATTTCCCTTGGCTGTGTTCGCTACATCGGTAATTACCATGTCTATACAATTACCGAATGCAGTTGAAGGTCTTCAAAGATCGTCAAAAAAGGATCACTAACAAGCTGGGAATGTCAGAGAGAGACAGGAGCTCAGAAAATTAGAATCGACTAAGTAAACCTCTGGCAACTTCCGGATTTCAAAGAACTGCCCTCGAAGCTCAAAAAATGTTCAATAAATATAATGATGCACACAGTTGAAACCGAAAGAAAGAAACGAATTGGCAATAACCCTTCGCGCTTGTTACCATAAATATAGTTCAAAAAGCAAAATCAGCATTCGACTTACAAATTAATTGCAATCTAAACACTATTCCCCGTCTTTTTAGTATGCCTAGCACGAGTACGTGATATGTCAGTTTTCATGAACGATGTTTTTCGGCTCTCTGGAAAATCTGGTGATTAATTAAGAGATTAGAATAATACTGCATTTATATTCTTTGGAATTTCAGCTTCTTCTATGCTAGCTTATCACGCGCTCCTTTCGACTGCGGAAGATGGCTTCTCGGCGCGTTGCCCGTTCTGCCGTCAACTGGACGGAACTGTATCAGAAATGCCCTTCACATCAGATGGAACAGTTTCGTGAATTGAAAACACGTACAGACAATTTAGTTTCGAAGTATGTAACCTTCAATAACTTAACATTTTCTCTTTATATGTTTCGCTTAAATCGACACGAGTAGGGATGCAGTTTTGCATAAATGCGAGGTTCAATGCTACTTCCGTCAAAGAATCCGAACGGAATTTCGTGGGTTGTTAATATCACTGCGCTTAGTCTTAGGGAGGTAGGATAGCCATGGCCGCTGTAGGAGCCAAATTCGTACGTAATAGGTAGATCGCTTTCTACAAAGTAGAAAAAAGTGAAATCATCGCATTTATAGAAACCAGGGTATTATCGAGATTAGTGTTTGGGATTATGGAGCTGACCTCCTTTCAGGCCCACGTAAACGATCGTGCCCAATTTGGAAGCAACTCAATGGGATCTGTCATCCTAGAATGCTGATTCGTCAGTCCGATCCAGATGGAATTTTGGCCGTGATTGCCCGTGCTAACTGTTGTCGTGTCCCTTTTCCATAATAAATTTTTCACCTGTTTTTGTGTCGCCAGTCTGTGTGAACATTAGTGTAAGTCGTTCCGTTCTATCACTTCACTTAATTGCTTTCGTCTAATATCAAGAGGTAACCGACATAATCGCATCTGCACCTACATATATTGTTATCTCATGCACTTTTTATTGTGTTACTGCGACCATCACTGCTCGATTTGCTTCGATGATATCTCTAAGAAGGTCTGCCGGACGCAATGTCTTCTGCCCTCCCCTCCCGGGAGGCCACGGGAATAGCATAGCCCACTCCCCCCGTAATACACGCGGCTTTGTGCTCAATTCCAGTAAGAGTGCCTTTGTGTACTAACAGCGACACGAACCCATAATTTAAACGTGACCCTAGACTTAACGGCATTATGGACGTTCCTATTCCTGTATACTGTCGCAGGGCATATAAAAATCCCTATCAGCTTCCCTCTTCTCGTTGATTGGAGTCGAATTGTCAGGCTGCAATGTTTATAGCGTTTTCCACTGTCTGAGTATTTCGTAACTAATGGGCAGCATCGATCAATATTTTCTAGTGTTCGCTTTTATATCTATTTCGTTGGCTATGCCTTAAAATCAGTGCTTGTACAATTTTTAGGCTGGTATCATACGATGCCACCGTACTGCCCGATCCCATACTCAGATAAATTTCTGATAGCCGTAATAGACCGTCTGTGATGAAGTGCTCTATCGCAAATATAAGATGGTTCTTGGGCAGCTGTGACCGGGTACCATAAAATAGTTTTTTTTCCACCTCACAGAAGTGGTGGTCTCATAGCACTACTCTGGGTTTGCGTTTTAGGGACGGTTTTGGTATCGTACAGGGTTATGAGGTTTTCCATAATTTTAGAAGTTTGGGAAAAACCGTTTATATCTGAAATTTAACTAGGCCGTCCGTCTTCAGAATTTGAAACTTATTATTTTATACAATCTCTTTGTCTCAATGGCCCGAGACAAGCAGTTTGGGATTGTGGAGTTGACCTCCTTCAGACCCCCGTAAACGATCGTCCCCATTTTGGAAGCAACTCAATGAGATCTGTCATCCTAGAATGCTGATTCGTCAGTCCGATCCAGATGGAATTTTGGCCGTAATTGCCCGTGCTAACTGTTGTCGTGTCCCTTTTCCATAATAACTTTTCGCCTTCTGTTTTTGTGTCGCGAGTCTGTGTGAACATAAGTGGATACTTCTAGAAAAATAAATTGTTTGTCCAATTTTTTAAATTGGTGTCAATCGCTGTTTGATTTAGGAGTGCCGCGGCACCCTATTTTATGTAAGACTGCTTCCCACTCACCAGTTTTCTTTGCTGCTGTGGGAGGATCGAAGAGCAAAAATCTTGCCGAAGACCGCGTTTTAATGTTAATCGAAAATCCTTGTTCGACAGTTTTAGCTCTCTGGCGCAAATTTACGGACGAGGTCGTACTTGCGGCAAGGTTGTCGTTACATCGACCTTCGAGCTAGTTAATGAGTCACTGCGGCATATACGCTGTTGTAAGCCTCCTTAACTTCATTGAAGTCGTCGTCGATTACTGTTTCTCAAAGACAATACAACCTCTACTAGCAAACCTGGTGTAAAACTCGCACTACGCTATCTGTAAGTAACTCGCATCAGACATCTCAAATCGCTTAATCTGCTGTCGCGCATATGAGCTCCAATTTGGCAAGAAAAATAGGTTTGCATATGACGAATTGGAGAAAAATATCGGACCGAAGGCTATCGGCGCCCTTGGCTGGATTGTCAATTGAATATATCCTCGGGGCCCTCGTCTTTTGTTGCTCGGTACTATTCCCCTATCGCGGCATTGGTGAGCGAACCAGGTAAAATGGCCAATTGGTTGTATAACGCTTCTATGTTCAGCAGTCTAGCTGCAGGCCACTTAAGAAATGCCTACGCCTAGCTTGGCTTATCGTCCAGAATTTTAAGGCATACGTATAATGGATGCATTTACTGGTTTCATTTCCTTGCATAAGTCATAATGCCGCTGAATGTTGATATTGTTGCGTTATTTTTCGTGTGTTATTATGTCGCATTCGGGCGTTTAGGGTCATAAGCTAATTTTACTCCGACTATAGGATTTCTGCTTTTCCCGAGAAGTTACCCGAAATCAACTGGGAGCATTATCAGCGCATTGTCCCTATCCCTGGTTTGACAGAAAAATTTAAGAAGGAGTACATGTCCCTTACTGTCCCCGTCCCGATTGATGCAAAACAGGTTGGGAAATCTGTGGATGCACAGGCCAAGAAGATGGTAATTGCCCGATTCCTAATTAATTGCTTAAAAACTGTTAGACTGACGCTGCAAAGAAGCACATCGCTGCGTGTGAAAAGATGAAGTCGGATGCCGCAGCAATGGTTTGTTGCACCTAATACTCCCTCATCACAACATTTAGAAAACAGCGCTGGCTAAGCTTCCTCCGTTTAATGAACTGCTGCCGGAAATTGTGATGGCTTACTTCCCTCACACGAACATAGATCCATTCTACACGGGAGAAGTTCCGAAAATAGAGGCCCAAACAATGCTGCAGCACAAAGCTCCGAAAGTTCACTGGGATTTTAGTTGAAGCTCTATTCTTTTTGCCAGTCTTAGCATATTGTGAATTTGCGTAGTTTAAATAAAAGTTTGATGCACTATCAAATTTTCCCTCATGCTCGGGTCGACAAGTGAGCTCGTGCGAAACGAGGGCCGACCATTCGCTGTGCGGTTGAGTCTGTATATCAGCATGTTGGTAAAAAAAGCCGATGGGTGAAAACGGTCTTGGGCCTTCCCAGGGACTGTGAAAACTACCAACGCACTCATGGAGAAATTTTACCAACAACGAATGAACCCGAGCCTAGAACTATTTAATTAAGGCTGCGGGAGGCTTCAAGTCAAAGCGCGGACGAAGGTCGCAACCTCCCATCTGGTCGAACGGCGTTACAAAGCGTCGGTTGGGCAATTAATAAAGCATCGATACGTTCCCAGCTAACGGTGTGGTTGGGACTCCTTGATGTTGGACCACCGGTGTCGGAGTAGCATACCTCTAGTGAAGTAATCCAACTTCTTGTTGAGTACGTGTTATGACCCGTTCTGGCACGAAGCGTATGCGTGAACGAAGGTTGTACCCAATCCCAACACCACAAAGGAAGCGAAAATGGGATTAACTACTAAAAAGTGTATTAAAAACCTACAATTCATTCTCACTGAAAGCCTGCTTGTATTTATAGCATCCGTTCAGATTGGCTATATCCTGTGCATTCCCAACACGAAGGTAGGTCTGCACTCGCTATGAGAACGTCGCGACCATGTCTCAGGCTATCTACGAAAGACGACTGCTATGGTTGGAGCACGTTCTTTGCTCAGTGTCGCAATCCTCTATTCGCGCCGCTGCCCACATGGAGTCATTGAAGAGGAGGCAACATCAAAACCTGGCTCGACACAGAAATGTAAATGGTGCATGGGGACCTCCTACATTTGGCTACCGTCGTCGAGGGAAAGAGAATAAGTCGATCTCCCCAGATCCGCCGCCACAGACAGCCATACACGGAGGGCTACATCCCACGATGTCATCGAGGTTGGCTGATCAGGCGCGATTACATTGTGTTATGGATGACAAGCCTTTTTCGATGGCAACATGTATCCTGAATATTTTATAGTCAAGCCGTGACGTTCAAAACTTATCATATGCATACAGGGGAGGCCAGCTTAGGTATTGACTACCCGACGTCTACGGGTAACGGAAAGACTTTCAATGAAGACAAACTATGTAATAAGCAGACTTTAGTCTGACGAATAGGTGATCGACAACCAACAGTAGGGTGTGGGATCAGGTATGGGACACCGACTGTCTTACACTGTAGGTTCCGGTAGCGACGTTGATGGTGACCATAATTTGTCACCACTTTTTAGGTTGGGGCAAGCTAAAGCGCTAGATATACCTCTGCCGAAACGTTAGGACGTCTTTCCGAGACTTAGTTGTGCCGCAGATTTCCAAGTTATACGATGCAAATGGAGTTGGTTTGGTATTGAGGCCGGAATGCAAAGGCACCGCTGCACTTAGCCGATCGAAAGTCTGCACATCCGACTGGGAAGCTAGCCTCCAACAGGCATCCCTGGTGCGGTTTAACAGTGTCAGCCTGGGATACGTGAGTAATCAGACGTGTCAGAGGGGGGGGGAGTTCGGCACGGCCCAAACGGATGGTCGTGCGGCACACGTGGACGCAATGGCTCAACTCTCGTGTGGGTCAGATGGACGCCTGCAGTCCGGTGAGTGGATGGAAAATCAAGCCACTACCGCTAAACTAGCCAGTGGGAATGTCGGTTTTGTAGTTTAGTGCACATAACTGTTTATGATGCCTGATCTTTTAGACACTCAAAACTATTCAGGCAGAAATATCTTACTAGGATGCTTATATTCACCCACAGCGCTTTGTGAAATCAGAAGGCATCGAGAACGCGAAAAAAGTAAGCAGTAATAAATTTGTACAGAAATACATATAGAGGTCAGAAGCGTCTTGGTCAACCAGGTCACCGTGGTGGGATGGAATCATGGCCTGTATCGGAACCCGAGCCAGTGTTCTGCATATTTTCAACTGAATTGTTGGCGCTGGAGGGAAACGTCGGTGCTTCGGGGTCCCCTCGAACTGAACGATACTTGGCCATCTCGTTGGGGAACTTCTTTGACAGTTCGGCCATAAGCAGGGCTCGAAACGACGAAGACTTTCAAGTTTACCTCGAACAGCCTCATTGCGTGCAATAGCACGCTCCATACACTCACGTGTATAGATTTGCGGGTTCTCGCCAGCATCTATCTTTGAGAATACCTCGATTGGAACGTAGACATCTTGCATATCTTGTTGCATGCGATCGACATCCTGAACAAAAAATAAAGGCGCTGCATTCACGAAAGGAAATGTTTTTGTCGCCCTATCAGAAAAAAATGAGCGTGACAGTAAGTTGGGCCTTGTAGCTCTTATGCCTTGAGAGACAGCTTTCGGAGTATTTAGCAGCTGTTGAGGAAATACGCCCTGAAAAATGCATCGAACATTTATGAAGTTCAAGTTTTCAGCCACCAGCCGCTGTTGACTTAACAGCTAGCTACTCGGAGATAATAAAATCAGGAACAAGTGACAACTGTCAATCGGAGGCCTGATCTCAGTGACGCTGCCTGGCATACCTCGGTAACCACAAAGACCGCACGTAGTGGTTATCTATCCGGCCAATCCCCCTTATGTTTGTAGGACTGCGTGCGTAAAAGACAGATGCAAATTAGAGGGTTCACCATCGTTAGGGTAGAATTATCTGACCCCGGCTCTTTTGCGGCAGTGCTCGGCTTCAGTTACATTGTGAGGGTGTCTCGGGTAATCTAATAAACGACTGATATGGTGTAGAAAGGTCATTTGTCGTTCGCTCTATGCGTTCAGTGTTGGTTCATTGGATCTGACGCCTATGTCTAGCTGAAGACCGCGAAGAGGAAATCGACTAAAAATTTGGCTTAAAGGAATTCGCCAGAACACGAAGGTCGTGGTAGTTAGATATGTCACCGACAGGTACATACTGCGGGGCAAAATTCGCAAAATCACAGAGGTCGGCTAGACAAGGTATGGTCACAGTTGTATCCAGTACAGATTTACTCCAGCCTACGGGAATAACCAAACTTTCTTGAATATCGAATGATTTCACGAAATCTGTACATACCGCCAAGCCCGAAAAAAATGGACACGAAACTATACCGGGGGAACTATGATCCGCACAGTGGCTCCCAGACTGCCTCAGAGGAAGAAGATGATCAGCAGGATTTCAGCTTTCTGAAATCCATAAGTTATTGATTCTGCAATAGAGGATTGCGAGGCAATCTAGGACGAAGTAGTATACTGGATGAAATTGGCGAACCGGCAAAATACGACGGGCCTTCTAGCTTATCTAATGCTCGGCGGGAAGAAGGAATCTCGTTTGCGAAAGGGCAGGGGGTGTGATTTGTTTACAACTGAATGGCACTTCAGACAGAGTGACTGACAGAAAACGTCTCGGGTCCGTTCGGCCGCGGGCACCCAAAACCGATCGATGCATACCTCGTGGCATATTGGTTGTAGTCCGTACCACAATCTCCAGCTCCTGGATCGGTTAATTAAGTGAGATCGGCGGTTCTTCTCTTAAAGAAGTATCAGACACGTGGTAAAGAGAGTGCTTGCCACACTATGGCATGTCAGCCCGAAAACGACCGCTCTATAATCATATGCACTAGCCCCAAACTGCAGTGACAGGGTAATGTAATTCAAAATGCCATATAGGTCCGCTCGCTGTTCAGTAATAGCGTTACAACTGCGTCTAGGTTATATTTAATATGCTGTTAGGTATGAAATTGTGCCCCCTAAACGGGCCACATGGTAGATTCGTTGGACCAACACGGAGGCCACATTAGGGCACGGCAGGCGTTATTCGGGTTGCGCTCCCATAAAAAATGCCGAACATGGAGGTGTTGTGGCACGCCTAGGGGCGGCTAGGACTTAGGGGACCCAGCCGCGCCAGCCACCTGCGTCCTCTCCCGCCCCGGTCTTCTTGACTCTGTCTTAAACACCGGGCTCAAGTGGGGGAGGAGAGAGTGCGGTAGATTTAGCGCAAGTCTACTATCACTTTAAACTAAATCACGCGCAAGTCACCGTCCCTGCTCCACTTTCCCATGGAGCATAAGGTGGACATCGTCGGACTACGACGGTCGAACTGTCAGGTATGAAATTGGAAATAGCTTGAAAGACTGGGTTACCCTGAAAAATCCCCGCTATTTATGCATACTAGTAACGACTGACTAAGAGCAAATCTTCAGTAATGGCGCTGTGTACCATGGCGTTTCACGGATTATGACAGGCGAAATGAGCAGTTAATCTGGCCAACCGAATCAAGAATTAATACGGAAAACCGATGGTGATGGGTATAGGCCACATGAAGGAAAAGTGCCCAAGAGTTTGGTGCTCGACAAGAACTAGCAATAGAGCTTTCACCTGCCTACTTATAAATTTTCCGACTGTCTGATTTCGCGTTAAGTAAACACAGGGTCATTTGTGCAGGTATTTTCGGCTACGTTTCGGCAGAACTTGTGTTCTTGTGAGTATCCTTCAAGTACTTGACGATAAATTTAAAGAACAAAGGAGTAAGTTCGATCGCCATGAAATATGAGGGCTGGAAATGTATGCAGTATTGTTTGGTAAGTAACAAAGGGTGTCAGTTTTTAACTGACAGCTGTATGACAGTACGGGTTTCAAATGAAAGTAAGCATAAAACGAGGGCTTTATTATAAAAGGTCAATATTAGTTTTCATGATGAGCAGCGCAGTCAATATGTTCATTGTAATGAACTTATTGCGCGCTGTCAATTGACAGCGCGCATAAACGTTTTCGGTGAGAACTACAGTTGTAGGTTCGGACTAAAACCAAGTTAAAGCTAAACCAGCGGTAAATGTCTGAAGGCGTACTTCCTATCAACATGCACTTCATCCGGAAAACAGTGAACGCGTCGTTATTATAGTTGACTTCCAATAAGGTCGTTCGTGTAAATAGTAAGGAATGATGCTACAAATACACGATAATCTCTTTTTCAGATTCTGACCCTCAGCAAACACTATTACTTAAGCTTGAAAGGCCCGATTAAAACAGGCAGTTCTGAAAGTCAAAGGAACGCTTATGGTGCTTCCGAAAGAATCAGTCAGGTCACAGATTCGAGACACTAGATGGTATTTAAAGTAAGTTATCTTATAAGATAAGGGGGTTTTCAGTGAAAGCGAGTTCTGCTAAACTAGATTTTTCGAGATGCTGCCTTTGTTAGCAAGAGGGCAAATATAAACTACTAACTAGATGCGACGTCAAACATAGGGCCAAAATTTCAACAGTCAAACAGTTTAGCTAGAGCAAAGGTAAACTCCTAAAACATGTAAGCTATCCCAAAGCAATTACGTAAAGATCGCATAAATGCAGGACCCTTTATAGCACAACAATAACGATTTTGTGCATTTGAAATAGCCATGAAACCCCGGATCGAATCGATTCAATAATGATATTATTAGGCCATGTTGATGCCCAGGGAGTCCATCTTCAAGAGCAGCCCTGTAGACGCCGACTCACCCCAGGCATTTCCCAGAATTATCAACCTGATAAAGCCGCGTTTCAAATCGTGAGATACCTGGGCCAGGAGAGGGAGCTAAGTCATGCAAAATCCTGTGTCAGTTCAAAACGGAGGCCCCATCGAGGCCCAGGCGCTTTTCGCTTGAATTTGCTTTATATTTTGACGCTAAGAAAATGTTATGATGGATTCTGATGCTGAAAGCTTCTTGGAGCTCCGCTGTACATCAAACCATTTAGGTAATAAGAATTGCCTCCAAAATGGAGCTCATCTCAATTAAAAATATAGGGACCGACAAATACGCACTTCTCGGATTTGAGGATAAAAAGTTGATTAATAGAAGTTACCTGCAGTTTGTAAACCAGATCGTTAATCTTTTTGTGAAATGCCACGCCAGGCTGATAGTCGCAGACGATTATACCGGCCTCCCGACAGTGGTTAATAGTGCTCTCAATATACTCCTCCAATTGTTCGAACTTACCCCTGTCAGCCATCAGCACGGGATAAGCGTGTCACAACCGGATTACCAAGGTTATAGGTGAATTTTATTAGGAATAGTAAATTTAGGATATCATTTTGGTATAATGGTCACATACCTCGAAATATTGGACTTATATTCCGAATTGATCTCCAAACCGATGAAATTTTAAATAAACCATGGCGTCCTTGGCGGAAGATTATAAAGGATAGGTGTAAACATATGACGGAAAACAGCCAAACCACAATGGTAGCCATGTGAGCATGCTCACTGATCGGTTACGAATTCACTAGCGACCGCTCACACTATCTTCACGAGAAAAGAAACCCAGAAGAAGGCCTAAAAATATAAAAACGGCATTCGGATGGAAAACTAGCAAGAAACTTCTGAATATTTTATTAGATTCCGCATGGATTATAAAATAGGTTAAATAAGTCAAACGCCAATATTCAGGGAGGATACCCATCTTAACATTCGAAAAAGTAAGCTCTGTGAACGCATGCTTTCGATTACTAATCGTCAGACATGTATGTAATTATAATGGAAGCTATAGTTAGAAATTCTTAAACATTCAATAAACGGTAAATGTGGAGGTGAGGTTGATGATGATCAGATGTCAAATGTTAGATTCCAGTTCTGTCAGTGGTTTAGGTGGATGGGGTGAATGGGTGAGAGGGCACAATAAGGAGGCGTCTGAAAATTAGCTACACGAAGCTCCCTCAGCCCTAAACAAAGAGGACGGAGTGTTACATTGTTTTCTGTCTTAATTAATAGAATGCTTACGGAACTAACCGAAGATATGTATTTCGTAAAAAGCAAAGACAGGGCATTGTATATATTTCTAAAATGTTGTCACAACAAGTCAGAAAGCAGAGTAGGTACTTAGAAACACTGAAGAATGAACTGGCCCTTATACGAAACACTGTGAGAAAACGATTTTCCTAAAAATTTAGTAGAAATTATATGGAGCAACGCCCCGAAAATCAGATGTACAAATTGCTGAGAAGGAGTTACTTCTCATACTGCCATATCAGGGGATTCGGAAGCTAAAATGTGCATCTACGTTTCACATGCCTTTGTGGAGCAGGTTATATATAACGGGGTACCTATCCAATGTTATGCAAGGGCACAAGCTTGCCTGGCTGAATAAAAGCGTTAAAACGACGAGAATGAAACTTCACTAATAGTCAAACACACCTTCTTCCCCGTTGCCGTCTTCCCCTTTACCCGCACCCTTAAACCCCTGAAAGAACTAGTATCTAGAATTTTCTTAGAATTTATATTTGGTTAGCACCGGGAAGGTACTGTCTAAGCAAACATTAGTAACGAAATAAAATTATGACAATGTATGCAGATAAAATGTACAAATTCATAACTTGTCCTGCTATGTCAACAGTTAGCAATGTTTTAAAATTAATGGTGAACTAGAAAAAATAGGCAGTGAAAAAAAAACTCCTACCATGAAAATGGAGGCAGAGTTCAACAGGCCTTCATTTTCGAATAGAAGGTAGGAGAAAAAAACTGCTTAGGAAAAAATAGTCAGGTGGTAGAATAGGGTAATACTGCAGTAGCATTTCAGAATGAGATAATGAAACGTCGAGGTGATTCATTCTTGATCACTTAGGCGTATGAAACAGAATCTCACGAAAATGCGTCAATGAACTTAAGTCCTCAGCATCATAGAATTCTGATGATGGTTAGTATCCAAAGAAACCGCAGCATTTAAGACTGTGGACCACCGAATTTGTACGTCCGAATGACGTCATCGTTTGGAGGACGGGTGATATAAGGAGACATTATAGTTCATGGGCGTCTCAAGGTAGCGTAAATATAGTTTCAAGAGGGTTACTCAAATTCCCGATGGTCCTTTCTCCGAGTCATGGGGAAAGCTTCTGGGAAAAGATGAGGAAAATAAAAGGTTAATAGAATCAGTGTTAAGATAAATGTGCAGTCTTCGCTTGAATGCAGATAGACTAGTTAACGACCTAATTTCAATTGGCAAGTTATTCCAAAGAAAACTATACATAGAAGCAAAGAAGAGAGAGCTTTTACACGTATAGGATGCAGGGGGAGGTATAATTAGTGCAGAATTTCTTAGGTTATAAGGAAGACTAACGGGGGTATGGACAGTAAGCTTTGGGAGAGTTGAACTATTATTTAGTCGAAAAAGGAGACAAAAGCCTGCTTCAAGTCTCCTGACCCAAAGAAATTTTAGCTTCGTTAGCTGGCATCTTGTTGAGTAGGAAGTAGTTGAAAGACTCGGAAATAGGAGTTTTTTTGTGAAATGTCTTTGGACATTTTCAATTTTTGAACGGCTAGATTCGTTCATCAAACCGAAGAAAGGACAGCAAAATTCAAGAACGGGAAGTACAAACATACGATAAAGTCTTAATTTAATTTCAGGAAGGTAGAAATTATAAGAAATAAAGCCGCAAATCTGAGCAGCTTTGGCCGTAATTCTATCGGAATGAGGCGAAAGATCTAATTTATTGGTGTAGCTTAAGCCCAAGTCCTTGATTGAGGAACATTCAATCATATGGCAACCTTCAAAGATAAGAGGTTGCGGCAGCCTTACAGGCCCAAAACTCATGTAGCGACACTTAGTAGGTGAGACTCCATTATCCATGTGGAGCTCCAGGCCGAAAGAGCGTCTAAGTCTGAATGAATTTGTTCTAGGCACCGTTCGGTTGTAGAGTTAGAGCAAGCAAGTTCCTTCAACATTTTCGCCGATATCTCATCGGGACCTACTGATTTGTATTCCTTTAGCCCCAGCAGCTCCATCAGAATAATTACTTTGGTAAACTGAATGGCTTCAATTATTGCAGCCTCTACGAAATCACGCGCAGGAGGGTTAAATTCAGTTTCCCTAGTGAAAAGAGACCGGAAAAATTCTGAATGATGATAAGCTTTCGCTCCACCATTAGCAGTCCTGAGCAGTGGTAGCGGATATTTTATTCGCGTGCTGTGTTTTCCATACCCATAAGATATTTTTGGGCTATCCATGGAATGGTGAAGGAGATTCACTTCGAAATCCCGTCTTGCTTTGAGAATAAGGCCATTTACTCGATTACTTTGAAGTTTGCATGCACTTATGGATGTGGGGCTCCTGTCTGTTTGTGATTTATTCCATGGCCTCCGTTTTTGTTTACCTAAAGGCTAAAGACATGTGTAAGCCATAAAGGCCTGACTGTCAACCTTATTCATAAAAGCGAACCATGGTTTGCAATGAGCCTCAGCATTATTCCTCGGAACTGAACTCAGTCCTCGGTTATGTTTCCGGACAATAGAGATTCCCAATCAATGCGTGTGATTATCACCTTCCTCTGGTTGAAATCACCGTTCCAAATGTTTCTCCTGACTGTTGGGGTCTCTCGGGTATTGAAAAGAGCAACTTGTCCCAAATCAGGACGACATGGCCACTTTTACTGAGAGGGAATCGAAATTACACCTCGTCAAAGCTCTCCGGTTATTTTTTGAGAACAAGATCAAGGCAATTGGCCTGCTTACCATCGCGCACTCTGGTTGGAAATTTGATGTGTCGAGTGACATATAGCTTAAGCGTTATGTTTAGAAGGCGATCATCAAATGAAATTTCTGATGTCTGTGCGTAGGCAGGTCTCCAGCCAATGTGAAGTGAATTAAAGTTACCCATGATCAGGAGATATGGCCCATGTGTAAAGCATTTATAGCTCATCTAACAGATAAGTATCAGCCGTGGGATCCGTTCAGCGCGGTCGACGGTCGAGACATGATAAACCCGATACTTTAATAGACAGCCATATTGCCTCGGGGGTAAACGTCAGTTTATCTTTTTTGCCTGACACTATTTGTCCATGTTTTACGTATATGAATACTCATCCTCCCGGATGCCCTTCCCTGTCTCTTCTAAACAGCTGGTAGCTCGGCATAGTACATTCACGGTATTTCACGTGTTAGGACAAGCAGATTTTTGTCATAGGGAGAACGTCTGGGGATAGATCACAGAGGTGGATCGTTAGCTCGTCGAACTTTGATGATATGATCTGCGTTGTCTGAAATTGGTTTCGAATTTCAAGTACCCTCGAGCCTACGAGTTTTTAGTCTCTACCTCAGTGTAGAAGACACGGTGTTGGAAAATCTATTAAACAATTGTCTTTATATTCCTCTGAGTTTGTAAATTGCAACTTGGACCCTCGATCTTTGCTGCTTTCTGAAACTCACGCCGGCTGTGTGATCCCTGCATCTGCTTTCAATCGCGGAAGGGACTCTAACCAAAGACTGAGTCCTTATATTCTCAAATTCTTATTGTTGAAAACTCAGCTGACTCTCTGTTAATTTTGTGGCAATTATAACATGCAAAACTCAAGTTCCATAAGTTTATTGTCACAAAAAATTGGTCCACGACCAAGCTGCTTGGGACCGTCTCTCGGCGCCTCTACCCACTCGGCCATATTGGCAGGGGATCTTGTTAAGCAAGTTAATGGACAAGCAGAAAAAATTTTAACTATCGTTATTCTGCTATTTGTTCACCTCCCGCTAAACGGGGTAAAAGTTCAGTAAGCTTAACTAATGTAGCTTACGAAGACGAAACATGTATGGGGTGTTTCAGCCTCCAGCAGAAATTCTCAGGGATGGAGCAGGAAATAAGGAATCTAAGACAAGAAATAGATAACTTTAAAAAATCTTTATCTTGCTCAACTGCTAAAAAGCTCCTGTTCGTAATAAACCTACAACAAAGCAAAATTCGTATTCATTTATAGCTTCCTCAAGCTTACATAAAAGTCACATTAAACATATCGCGACTGCTGGACCCGGTAAACCAGAGGAAATTTCGCTACTTCCGAAGGGAGCCCCATCTAGTCCTCGCGCAACTCTACCCGTACTTAGTTCGGGTAGCATCAGCACTAATCTGGCTTTACCGCCCATCGCTACATCACTGGTAGACGTTGCACCAACATGCGATGTTGAAGAGGTTGGCGAGTTTGTAAAGCCAAAGAAGAAAAGGTCTAAGAAGAACAAGTCGTGCAGAGACTTGGCTCTAGCCTGCCCAACATCCGGCTCATCGGGACATATCAGGCAAAGTGAGCTGGTTACCAGTACTCACTCAGCTGAAAGATCTGAGTTACAAACGGGCCCTCGATTGAGTCGAAAACAGAATGTAGTCATTAAAGGTGTCCTGGAGTCAGCTTCAATTATTCCAAAGGAGCGAGTTAAACATGACTTGGAACTCCTTCAATTGTATGCAAAAACGCTGCTGACGGACGGCGAGTCCATTCATATTCTCAAGGCATATAGAATAGGGAAGGTTCTGTCTACACCCGATTCAAATCCTCGACCAAGACCTCTTAAAATCATCTTGAAAAACGAAGCGCAGGCACAGCTCCTGCTACAGAGAAAATCAACCCTGCGGGGTCCGCATTCTGAAGTGTTTTTTAAACCGGAATATGGGTTGAAAGAGCGAATGAAAATGCGACAGCTAATAATAGAACTGAAAACACGAAAGACCAATGGCGAGGCGAATCTCAAAATAAGGGATGGGCAGATAGTTCAAGTGAAAAGAGCATTTCTCTGGCCGAAGGCAGTCACCCTGACAGCCTAATTGTCCCGTTTCAGAAACCAAAAACGTGCCCGCTTAAACTAATCGTCCTCAATGCCAGATCTCTGCTTAATAAGATGCCTTTGCTCCAGACTTTGGTTTTCATCCACCGCCCGGACATTGTAATAGTTACAGAGACATGGGCAACACCCTGTGTATCCGACTCCGAACTTTCTATTCTAAGCAACGCTTACATTCGGAAGGATCGACACGAGGGCCGTGGCGGAGGAAGCTGTATCTATGTTAGGCAACCACTTACATTCTTTCCATTGGACTTTTGCCAATTTAGCGCGGTAGAGGAGAGCTGTTGGCTCCGAGTAGTCCTAAAAGATAACTACTCTTTACTCGTTGGTAGTGTCTATCGCCCACCCAATGCCAGCGAGGATTACGATCTTTGTCTGTCGCTGGCATTTCACGCTGCAGCTGACTTAAAATCTGAAGTACTGCTTGATTGCAGGTGACTTCAATCTTCCTGAAGTTCACTGGTTTCCAACTTCCGGTCCTGCAAAGTTCGAAGACCTACTTGAGGCCATAGATATAGGCATGTGGGACCAGGTAGTTGATTTTCCTACCCGAGGATCAAACATACTTGATCTTATTTTTTGTAGAGGTTGTCAGCCATCGTCAGTGTCACCTTTAGATCCACTTGGGAACTCTGATCATACTATAGTTCTTTCTACACTAGAACTAGAGGCTGCTGAAACGTTTTCCAAAAATATAGCTTTTTCGTGATTTCAGATCAGCAAATATGAGGGAATTGCTAACACACCTAAATTCCCACGACTGGACTAACTTCTTTGTATGTTCGGATGTGAATGTTTGTACTGATACTTTTTACAAAGTTCTAGGTCCACTCATTTCTCGTTTTGTTCCCCGTAAGAAAATAATTCATGTCAAGGATGAAGTCTACCTCCCTTTATCATTCCGCCGTAGACTGCGTGGACTCTCCCGTCGTTTTCATCTACAAAACGACACCTCCGTCCTGCCCGTGATCCAGAAAATCTTTGAAGAGGCTAAGAGGCTGTCTGACGAAAAACGACAAGCCGATGAGGTTACCTTTGCCGAAAACCCTTCGTTAAATGTTGCGAAGCTTTTTTCGCGTTCACTAAAAACGCAGAGAAAAACGCAGCACCCCGTACTTCGAGATGCTTTAGGAAACCCAATAGCTGACGCTAAGTTGACTGCTGATAGCTTCAATGCTTTCTTGTCTAGAACGTTTAGTGAACATACCGTCGCGCCCTTTCCTAACATCCGGGTTTGGACCGGTAACGTCCTCGAAACCATAACTTTTACCCTCTGGGACGTGACCGTAGCCATTCGGCGTTTTCGTCAATCTTACAGTCCAGGACCAGATGGCGTCCCGGTTAGCGTTCTAAAGGCGGATGCAAACGATATATTTTCGTCCCTTCTGTATAAGATATTTAATCTTGCTCTTGAAAGTGAAACTTTCCCTACTTTATGGAAGGAATCGCACATACTGCCTATTCCGAAACACGGCCGACCTACGTCATTTGACGACTTTAGACCAATAAATACACTACCAGCAGTCTCGAAGATCTTCGAGTCCTTGATCAAAGACAAGATGATGTGTCACCTAAGAGAAAATAACTTCTTAATGCGGCTCAGCATGGTTTTTCGAAAAAAAGGTCTTTTGACACTTGCCAGCTCTCTTTCTTTGATCATGTGCTACAATCTAGAGACAGAGGTTTTGCAATTTACACCGTTTACTTCGATTTCACTAAGGCTTTTGATCGTGTTGACCATGATCTCCTACTGCTGAAACTTGCCTCCTTCGGCATAGGTAACAAGCTTCTGAACTTAATATTTTCCTATTTGAATGCTCGCGCACAACGGGTTAAAATTTCTGATGTTATCTCCAACCCCACGCATGTGAGGAGTGGAGTTATTCAGGGCAGCGTGCTCGGCCCGCTTCTATTTTGCCTCTTTGTCAACGATGTTCCTGATTGTTTTCACTATGGTATGCCCTTTATGTACGCTGACGATTTAAAAGTTGCCTATCGATATAAACCGGTTGATCGCAACATCGTGCTTGAGCTCTTAAAAACGGATCTTCAGGCCTTTGCTCAGTGGTGTCGCACATGACGCCTCTCACTTTCTTGGCAAAAGTGCTCAGTGATGGTTATTGGCGACAACCATCAGCCCCACCTAAGCATAGACGGTCACGATCTAAACGTGCCCCGACTTATAAAGGATCTGGGCATATCATACTCTAGTAGTCTTAATCTGTCAGAGCACTGCGCCCTGATTGTCTCGAAAGCACGCCAAACTACTGGGTTTATTCTCAGAAATTTCAAAACCGTCAAAATTAGAATCAGCCTCTATAAAATGTATGTCAGGCCTAGTCTGGAATACTGCTCGTTTCTATTTAGTCTTCTGCACGCTAGTGAACGAAAGAAGATAGAATCAGTCCAGCACTTCTTTACAAAAGAGTTTTCTATTCAGATCACCGAAACCTGTCCTATCACCAACGCTGTGAGCTTACAAGCCTTGACCCGCTGTGGCTTCGCAGATTACAGAAGGGACTATTTTTACTGTTTAAAACTACTAAACAGTCGTACATTTAACCCCCTTATATCTCTGAGGCACCTCGACCACTCTCGGCGCACCAGTCATCGAGATGTATTTTTATTTCTTCCTTTGGCACGCACAGTTAGATACCGACAGTTTTTTTCGGTAAACGCTATAGCAATCTGGAATAAGTTACCTAGAAGTATCAAAATTCAGCAAAGCTATCCCTTGTTTACGCGAAATGTCACTAGTTTTCTACATTCAGGACACCTTCCAAAACTTTTGGGTGCTGACTCTGTTGAAGCTCTCTTCGGTTCTGATGGCGTTCACGGACTCTGAATCCTGTGCCGATTTTCATGCTGAGGGCAATATTAGTGGCTCTGCAGACCTCAATTGGCCTTTTTCTCAGTCGACAGCGAACAGCCGCTCGCCGACATACCTGCTGGTGCAGAATACCGGATCCGTAACACTGAATGGAGAGGTTCTTCGCCGGGCACCTGCGTTAACGCGTCCCTGTTCAGAAATTTAATTACTCAATAAGCTGCAGTTTTTTCTCCTGAAAACACCTGAAACAACGATCAGGAGTTTTTTTCACTGTCAGCTTGACCCTCTACTGTATATTTTTTTGACCTTGCCTGTAAACTGGCAATAAATAAATAAAATAAAATAACGTCATATAAAAGATCGTATTGTAATCAGTAGGAACGGGCAACGCATTAGTTTTGTCTAACAGCGCTTTCCGGACCAATAAATGGTATCTTTCAAGTAAATTAACTTCTAATTTATTTTTAAATATCTCTGTTGTGTCCGCCGTTACATCGTTCTCAGGGAGGGGTTTTCAAACAGGGACAACTCACTGTGAAAACGAGTCTTGAAAGGTTTTTTCAATGTTTGGAAGAATTCCCACGCAGGTTAGTTGTTGTAACCTATGAAAAGAAGCCATCGAAATGCAGAGCCCAGTTAGCTTCCTAACGAGCCAGTTTAGAATTTAGAATTTAGAATTTATATTTGGTTAGCACCGGCAAGGCACTGTCTAAGCAAACATTAGTAACAAAATAAAGTTATGACAATGTGTGCAGATAAAATGTACAAATACATAACTTGTCCTGCTATGTCAACAGTTAGCGATGTTTTAAAATTAATGGTGAACTAGAAAATAAATAGGTAGTGAAAAAAACTCCTACGATAAAAATGGAGGCAGAGTTCAAAAAGACTTCATTTTTAATTAGAAGGTAGGAGAAAAAAAACTCCTTAGGAAAAAAATTGTCAGGTGGTAGAGTAGGGTAATACGGTAGTAGCATTTCGGAATGAGATAATGAAACGTCGAGGTGATTAGTTCTTGATCACTTAGGCGTATGAAACAAAATCTCACGAAAATGCGTCAATGAACTTAAGTCTTCAGCATCTTAGGATCCAGAATTGAATTCTGATGATGGTTAGTATCCAAAGAAACGGTAGCATTTTAGACTGTGGACCACCGAATGTGTACGTCCGAATGACGTCATTATTTGGATGACTGGTGATATAAGGAGACATCATAGTTCATAGGCGACCCGAGGTAGCGAAAATATAGTTTCAAGAGGGTTATTTAAATTATCGATGGTCCTTTCTCCGAGCCATGGGGAAAGCTACTGGGAAAAGATGAGAAAAATAAAAGGTTAATAGAATCAGTGTTAAGATAAATGTGCAATCTTCGCTTGAATGCCGATAGACTAGTTAACGACCTTATTTCAATTGGCAAGTTATTCCAAAGAAAACTATACCTAAAAGCAAAAAAAAGAGCGTTTACACATGGAGGATGCAGGGGGAAGTATAATTAGTGCAGAATTTCTTAGGTTATAAAGAAGACTAACGGGGGTAATGACAGAAAGCTTTGGGAGAGTTGAACTATTATTAAGTCAGAAAAAGAGACAAAAGCCTGCTTCAAGTCTCCTGACCCTAAGAAATTTTAGCTAAATTAGCTGGCATTATGTTAAGTAGGAAGTAGTTGGAAGAGCTCGGAAATAGGAGTTTTTTTGTGAAATGTCTTTGGACATTTTCAATTTTTGAACGGCTAGATTCGTTCATTAAACCGAAGAAAGGACAGCAAAATTCAAGAATGGGAAGTACAAACATACGATAAAGTCTTAATTTTAATTTCAGGAAGGTAGAAATTATAAGAAATACAGCCGCAAATCTGAGCAGCTTTGGCCGTTATTCTATCGGCATGAGGCGAAAGATCTAATTTATTGGTGTAGCTTAAGCCCAAGTCCTTGATGGAGGAACATTCAATCATAGGGCAACCTTTAAAAAAATAAGAGGCCCAAAACTCATGTAGCGACACTTAGAAGGTGAGATCTCCAAAAGCCATGTGGAGCTCCAGGCCGAAAGAGCGTCTAAGTCCGAATGAATTTGTTCAAGGCATTGTTCAGTCGTAGAGTTAGAGAAGGAATACACGCATTTGAGTTCATCAGCATAAATAAAAGATTGAGCATGTTTAACTATCGATGAAATATCATTTATATAAAGTAAGAACAACAGAGGACCTAATACGGTACCTTGAAGGACGCCACTCACAATCGGGGTAGCACTTGAGTATGAGGACCCCACTAAATCTTTTTGTTTTCGATCATTTAGGTATGATCTAATAAAGTCAGTAAGGGGACTACGAAATCCTATAGCTTCTAGTTTAGCTAGAAGTCGTTTATGAGGCACTTTATCGAATGCCTTACTTAGATCAAAATAGATAACTACCACAGAGAGATGATCATTACGAAGAGAGGTTAGTAGATTTAGAAAAGACATGTGACAGGTTTCACAAGAGCGGTCCGGTAAGAAGCCGTGTTGGGAAAAAGTTGATAATTTGATTGCTTATGAAAAAATCTGTGATTTGTTTTGCAATTAGTTTTTCGAAGAGTTTAGCAAGAGAGGGCGCTTTTATGAACACCGCGATAGTTATTAATGTCCGAGCGGAAACCAGATTTAAAAACTGGTATTATAACAGAAGTTTTCCAGTAATCGGGGAAGAAACCATTTTCGAGAAATACTGAGAATAACTTGATAAGTAAAGGTTGAAAATCCCTTAACTGTTTAATAAGTGAGTTTGGAATGTTATCAGTTCCAACCGAATGTGAATTTTTTAGGTTAGCTATTTCCTTTTGAATACATGAATGCGAGAAATTAATGGTTGATAGAAGCGAATTTGAAAGCAGAGGAATTGTGGGAGTGGGGCTAGTTTCAGTGGTAAAGTGGTTGGCAAAAAACGAATTTAACAACTCTGCTTTGCCCAAATCTTCTGTAACAAGTTTTTTGTTACAGTCGAGTAAGGGCGGAGTTACATTCAGACGCTTAGCCGATGACCGAACATGGAAGATAAGAGCAACAGATTTGGATGAATTGCCATCACTTAGTGCCTGAGACTCCCTACGCTTATCTCGCGCGATCCTGATTTCGATGCTAATTCAAATATTTGTGCAATCCTTAAATGAACTGACAAAGAGCTTTTAGATGAATCTTTAAGTTGTTTTCGTGATTTTTTAAGTCTGTTCTGGAGACAATGCGGAACAGTAGAAGAAGCTGTATTATGAATTAAAAATCTTAAACGGGATTAAAGTCTGGATTTGTTCTGTAAGGCTCTGCAATAGTTCACGGAAAAAGTTTGGAACGTTGATTGCGAATATGCTATGCCAATCTAGAGTGCTTACGAAATTATTTATCATTTCATGGTTTGTGTTAGCAAAGTCGAGGTTATTGCATTTAACTTCAGGCTTCGTAAGAAGGGGGACTGAAAAACAACAGTGAATTATTGCGTGATCACTTGTGAAAAGATCATGATGAAAATCCATGAAGAGAGGGTGGACATCATTTGTAAAAATTAAATCTAAAATGTTATCATTTCTAGTAACTGATCTGACCAGTTGGGACATGTTTGAAAAGTTAAATAGTTTCGACCAATTTCCGATGTTTAGGCGGGGAGGAATTGGCCTGCCAGTAAACGTCTGGCAGATTGAAATCGCCTACGATTATTTTGATATCAAATTGAGTGTTTGCAACTTTTTCAAATAGTTCACAGAGCTCGCTTTCATTGCCAGAATAACACGGTGGATTATAGACACAGCCAATAAACGCTTTTTTATTGTGAGGGAGGATGACTGAAGCAAAGCATACATTTCCAGAAAAGGATGAAATGCTCAGCTGAAAAGGGAAATGTACAAAGGATGACTTAATATAAAGGAGGCAACCACCGCCACGTTTTTCCAGTGCGGTCTTGTCAATGATAATTTAAATTATCTATAGCAAGCGTCGAGTCAGAAATAAGAGAGTGAGCCCAGGATTCAGTGATGCACAGCACATCTGGATCAAGCTCAAAGGCTACTGTTCTAAGCTCAGCCATCTTATTTACAACTGATCTCGCATTGAGTGAAACTAAGTTGAGCGTATTCCTGAGCTGCAGGTTACGCTTATCAGTATTTATAAAAAAGGATAATTTGGTGGCGGAGAAGAAAACTGGAAAGAAGAAACGAAAGGTGGGAAACAAAATTGCTCTGGTCTAAAATTTTATCGAAATATTACTGTTAAGATGAACTGAGATTATTGTACAAAGGCATATTTGGATGTAAACCTTGTAAAGGAAGGCTATATCGTGGCATAGAAACGAGATTTTGAGGGAAGTTTGCATAAATTAGCGGAAAACGTGCATTTGAAAAAGGAATAAATGATTTCGAAAAACTGGTAACATAATTAGAAGCGTTAATTATTTGGGGATTTCGGCCACCTTTTGAGTTGGGAAGGATGGAAACATTAGCGTTCGCAGCTGTTGTAGATGCTAAGGACGTACGCAGGTTTCCCATCGGTAATGACATTACTGATTTTTAAGCCTGGATTAGCCAATGATTTAGATTTACTAGGAGTTTGCTTAGGTTTAGTAGATTTGGCACCTATAGCAGGTATAGTTTGCTTGGGATGAGAAAGAAGTAGCTTTGACACAATTTCACTCAAACCAGGAACAAGGTTAACGGGTGAAGATTCAGCTGGAATCAAAATTCGTGTCGATCCGGAGGGCCGTAGGCTTGCATCAGCTACAGGACAAACCTCTGAGATAAATTTTGATATTGAAGGCTGTATGAGATCACCTAGGGTGTGCCTGTAGTCGAGAGAGAAAAAGTTAAAGGCACGTCAAGTCTGCATATATATGAAACAGACTTAATACTCTTAACAAACTTTTTTACCCACCCCTTTAACCCTTAAAAGTAGCTTGTAATCTATTTTAAACCGCGACCACCCCGCCTGGACTCAATTTTCCAGGTGTGAATGAATAAAAATCTCGTATATTTTCCTGAATAATTTCTCATCTCTTTTCATGAATTTTCATTTGATTAATAAAATTTCTTTTATTTATCTTTACTACAGATAACTGTGCAGTGCTCCATCCAGGTGTAATGTGTTGCCGAAGACTCGGGTTTAACCGATGACTGAAGGGAGTTTCCGAACCTACTGTAATGGATAGCCTGCGCGATCTGCCCGCGCGTCGCAGAATGTTTGTCCCTACGACCATCTGAAGAAATTCCAGCCCGCTTAGGCTCATTTAAATATGAAACAGATACTCTGTTGGAATGACGTATCTGATACTATTGATGCCTGCTGTTATAAGAAGCTGCCAGGGATATAAGGACTATAGTATTAATTGTGGCAACTTACGAGTTAGTGACAAGATTTCCTACTCTTTCAACTTCTGCACTCCGTTTAAATTTTTGAATATGACCAATGGACAAAAAAGAAATTATTTTGCCTATCTAAGGTTGTCCCAACATGTGGACGACCGGAAAGCTACTATGGCTGGCTACCAACTTTCTAGAAAAGACAGGAAAGAGCGTCAAGAAGGCGGTGTACTCACATATTTAAAAAGTTAACTTACAGTTTTAGACAAAACTTATAAACGGGCGTCTACTTCCGAGGCGATATGGCTACCCATAAAAGTGCCAGGTTCATCAAGTTTTGATGTACTGACAGTCTACCGTCCACCGAGAAGAGACCCCGTAGCCGATTCTTACCTGCTAGAGGAGCTTGAAAAGATTGTTACACGATTGGATATCCTTATCATGGGTGACTTCAATGTGCCTCACCTCGACTGGAGCTCCGTCTGCGCACATAGTTCTGATCTAGCATTTGACGGTTGCCTTCTGAGCACGACGCTAAAGCTACTTCTGACACAGCATGTCACTTTTCCAACAAGGGTGTGCGAAGGACAATAGTCCAATTGCCTGGACCTAGTTCTCACGAAGTCGCAGGACAGCATCGACGACGTGTCATGTCTACCGCCGCTAGGTAAAAGTGACCACGTGGTACTGCGATCGGAGTTCTCACTATTTTCTATACTAGAAAGACCCACAACAGTCAGAAGGAATGTATGGCGAGGCAATTTCGGTGGAATGAGGGCCGAACTCACGCGCACTAAGTGGGAACCTTTTTCTTTGGAAACATAATCGAGGACTGGGAAACGTTGCGGGACATACTGCAGAGGTTCATCGAAAATAATTGTCCGATTTTGACAAAAGGTTTAACCCAAAGACTGCGATGGCTTACGCAGGCCTTAAAAATAGAAGTTAACAAAAAGCGGAGATTGTGGGAAAAAATCGCTTACGGACGGAATTCATGAATCTCTAAATGCATCCCAAATGCAGAGAAAACGGGTCAAGGGCCTTATTGGTAGAACAAGATAGGATTTCGAATTGGACCTGCTGAAACGGGCCACCGTGAACCTGAAAAATTTTACGGTTACCTCAGACAGAATACACGGAACAAGGATCCGATATCCCTGCTAAGGACCACCGACGGTAAAGACCTTACTGAAAACGGTGGGAAGGCTAATCATCTTTCGGAATTTTTCTGGTCTGTTTTCTCAAAGGAAACGAGATACGATTACCCTACCGATGGCTTCAAAATGGATACAATTGTCGAGATTGTTCATTTCCCCGAGACTATTGTCCTCAAGGAACTTTTGGGGTTAAAGAAAGCTAAGTCACAAGGTCCCAATGAAGTACCTACCAAGCTGTTGAAAGAGCTCTCGAGAGAACTGGCAAAACCACTCTCTACGCTTTTTTAAACATCCTTTCAAACCGGAAGTCTACCATTTGACTGGAAATGCGTATGGATTACGCCGCTCTATAAAATTTGAAGCTGTGTCTCTGCAAAAAATTATCGACTGGTCAGCCTATGTTCAGTTTGCTGCAAAATCACAGAAAAAAAAATTAAGCTACAACTAATGCAGTTCATAGAACATAAAAAATCTGCTTTCCAAGGTCCAGCATGGTTTCCGTAGAGGTAGGTCCTGCGTCAAAAATTTGCTGTTTTGTTTAAAACATTGGACTGAGGCGGTCGATAGAGGAAATACGGTGCACGCAGTCTATATCGACTTCAAAAAAACTTTTGATCGTATGCCGCACCACCGCCTTCTTTATAAACTCAACTGCATAAGAGTAAGAGGTAGATTTCTGACATGGATAGGAAACTTGTTAACTGGCCGCTCGCGAACTGTTCATATCAGCGACAAACCGTCGACCAAGGATGAGGTTGAGAGTGGTGTTCCCCAAGGCTCTGTTCTCAGTCCTATTTGGTTCATTGTCAACATCAACGATTGTGCCAACGAACTGGACTGCGATATTGCCATGTTTGCCGATGATCTCAAACTTTGGCGCGTCATTCACACTGCGGCTTATAAAGAAAACTTGCAAGTAAACTTAAATCAACTGCAGAAATGGTCCAATGACTGGCTCTTACCGGTTAATGAGAGCAAGTGCAACATCATACGAGTCGGGAACAGCAATCTTTCGAACCGTACGGTTTAATATCTGAATGGAATTCCATCAAAAGTAGTGGATGCCCACAAGGACCTTGAAGTCTGGATCACGCCCTCGCTTTAAATCCTCCCAACATTGCGCAAAGGTAGCGAAGTCCGCCATGTAGATTCTGTACCTCGTTAAATGAGCTTTTGCAGCCTTCACTACCGACTGCTTCACTCAAGTCTTCGGAACATTCGTGCGCCAACATTTGTGGTCCGCTATCCAAGCTTGGAGACCCTGGGCGGTAAAGGCGATCAGCATCCTCGAAAATGTCCAAAAGCGAGCAACCAAACTTGTCCTTGGACATGGCACATAGCCTTATGAAACACGGCTGTCGAATCTCAATCTCTTTCCCTTGTGCTATAGGCATCTTCGGGGAGACCTGATACTAACATTCCGCATACTACGCGTCCAGGACTGTTGTCTTGTCCCAGGTGATTTCTTCGAGTTAGCAACAACAACGAACTTGAGAGGTCATCCTCTCAAAATTACGTGTGACTGGAGCAAGGCTAGCCACTTGGAAGTACTACTTCTACAAAAGAGTATTTAAAGCTTGGAATGATCTTCCTCTGGATGATGCTATGTCGAATTCCTTGGAGCTTTTTCAGTGAAATTTAGATCGATATAATGGTGTTAGCTACAACACGAACTGAAAGCTGCAAGAGTGACGTCAGAAAAATAAGGTATTTAGGATACTATTAGCTATATTTGAGTAACATTTCATTTTATTTGTTCTTTTCGTTCGAGGGCTTGCACTCCCCCATAATTCCCATGCTGAGATCCCCAAAATCTTCGCTGCCTTATTATATGCAAACCTTGGTGACACCGTGAGTGCTTGCATCAGCTGGACCTGGGGGCATCGTCCATGCGGTGTATGAACTTTCTCCCTTGGTTTCAACTGCAATGGACGTGGGATGATCTGGGCGGATAGCTCCGCCTTTGAAATCTCTCAACGGACTCTGCAATCAGAAAGGGAGCATCTGGTTGCACCTTCCGCACTTCGGTGCTGATAATTGTGACCCCCGCTATGCCCCCCGTTGGACCCCCTCCCCAAGGGCAACAGTTTTTTTCTCCTAAATATCACCGGGAGTTCATTTTTCACTGTCTGCTCTTTTTCAACTATGTTCCACCCAGTTGGCTCATACCACAACTCGCATGTACAAAAAGGGAATTCAAAGGTGACTCACCTACATCTACCTCAAATATACTGATACTGAACCCTCGGTGAACTAAAATGTTATCGACACGCTCTTTTCTGAACCTGTTTGCTTTAATTAAATAAAGCATAAAATCCGAAACGTCATAAATTGCAGCAATATGCTGTTTAGACTATATTTATTATGGAAAGTTAAGAAATTATTTAAAATATTTGTTATAATTCCTCCTTATTTGTTAAAAGCCTGCTTGTTGATATGCCCGATAATTTGAATCCTAATCTGCATGGTTTTGCAAGTACGTTTAGTGATTGCACCTCTCCAGCATAGTCCATATGTTATGTCACAAAACCCACATTTTATCCGAAACTCAACATGCTTTGTTTCTAAATGCTCATTTTTAAGCAAATAAATGCCAAAACGCCAAACTATCTATGTTAGTTGTACCGTATATATTACGAATATTAAATAATTATTAAGAATATTAAGGAGAAACACTATGTTTCCGTGCCAAATAGGTAAGAAGGAAGTTTCTGAGGAAACTGGCTGTTGTAGCCAACGGCTACATTTCTCACTAAGATTTAAGTAACCGATCAAAACACTCATTATATGCTAATTAATTGTATTTTTAGCACAAATATGCTTTAAATTAGAACGAGTCAATAAAAACTATAAAATCATTAATTAATAAATGATAAGAAGTCAACAACACATTTAAGAACAAATAAAGTCGCGAGTTTGTAGGTTATACAGCTTTACACTGTTTTATGCGAGTAGCGGGGGATGCATGCACCAGGTGCTTGCCAATACACCTATTTTTATCGAATAACATGTTTTCGTGGAAAAATATTTCACTTCAAAAGATTTGAAGATCCTTAAATTCTTTTTTCGTATCAAACACTTATTTTTAAGATATTTTCCTTCATTTCGAGAGATTCCTGAAAACGTTAACTCTGCTATTAATTATGGAATTTACAATTAACCTTAAGTCCCCGACTGAGTGCTAGTTCAATTTAAAGACAATGAAGTCATCATAAATTGATGAAACTATAAAGGGTCTCAACTTTGGGATACACAGTATATGCCAGTTTTATCGTGCAATTTGAAAAAGACTGGAGAATGTAAATTTTTGTTTTACTGTCTCGAGATGTTGGCACGTTCCACTATACAAACTGTTTATACTCTATATATTTTTGCATCTCCAAAATGCTTCAAAAGAATCTTCGTAGGTCCAAGCTATCAACGCACATGCCAGTAAATTGCTGTTGAACTCTGTGCATATGGGATACACGCAAGAGTTTTGATTGCGAAGATAGTCAGGTACTAACGAAAATGATTTGCATGCCATTTATTGCAAACAGTTAGCAAATACTAATGCTTAAAAATGTTTTCATCAAAAAGTATGCCGCTATGAACAGATAAAATTAAATATAATGCATTTTAAATTGAATCAGTTGCACTCGGCTTTTATAGAGCCCCTAACTTAGGTTGTACAATATTTGATGCTTCTTTTGGCCAAACGAGCAGATTTATATATTTTTGAACTTTCTACGCCTTTTGGACAAATATGTATACCTTGAAATTCGCGTTGCCTTTGAGAGAAATTGTTCAATTAAATTACATTTTTATGAGAAATAATACTTGCATAAATTGTATAAATTGGATAACCTTCATCTACATTTTTAAAGGACTAGTAAGGGGGTTAGTGGTAAATCAGGTACAAATTACAATATTGCTGACGTTAGGATCCACCTATCTTCTGGTGTCGTTATATGTCTAGCTAAACGACAAAAACCGGACTCTTTGCGAAAAGCTATTGCTTTTAATCGCATAATTTTCAACACATTATTTTCGTTTGGTTTTGCTAGATAAAAATGGGCTTTGAGTAATTGCATTGTTTCACGGTTCGCTCGCTTATTCGAAGGCATTTCCAAAACCATATTCAATAAAACAAATTAATAAGAATGACATAAAGCTTCTTAGATGACGGCATTACATGCCATCGCTATGCTGTATTTATGAATGAGTAATCAATGGATGCAAGTATTTCGTATCTTCAACTGACCTCCCTTCTTGTCAGTTCATGTCTCTACGACTACCATTTACGTGTGTTGATCAAAACGGTTTCAAATCACAATTATTTAATAATTTTAAAATTCCGTCCTGTTTCGAAAACCACTTCAACTGTTCTTAGCCTTAATGAACTAGTTGATAAATAGGCGCAGATAAACTTAACTTTTAAGTGAAAGCTAAAGTTTAAGGTTCAGAGGTAATAGGGAGTAAATACCTGATCACAAGTTTGCACGACACCACTACGGATCGTCGAGACTCAAGCTATTGTGCAAGGTAAACTGTCCTTCCAAAGTCAAACACCAAAACAAAACGTTATTATTTAAGGAAGTCGGGAAAAATGCGGGACAATGCATCCCTTATAAGGATGTCCCTGAATAAAATGTGGCTTTACACCTTCATATTCAGCGAGGTGTTCCACTAAAATTCTATAACAATGACTTTATCTGACCCATATTTAACAAAACATTTGACTGCATAAAACTAGATCAAAAAATCTGAAAATCTATAAGCAGAAAGTTTTTATATTAACAATTACACATTTATAAAACTCTTAGCTACCATGATCGGCGGCATTTCTTCAAAAACCAAGAATTTTTATATATTTTATTTGCACAATTCTGGCCCATAGCACTCAGGGTGCACCACCTTAAGTTGCTTCATCAGCGAAACCCACTCAAATTACAATTTCAGACGTTATCCGCAATGTCTCATTATAATACGACCCATGATCACAGCGGAAAAATAGTTACTCATAAAACGATATTTTAACTTTCGTATAAAGTTCTTAGTCAACATAAAACGTTTTCTATGTCTCGCAGGAGTCATGTGAAGTAAAACGCTTTTACTTGCCAGCGAAGCTACTATGATGTGTCAAAAGCTAAAGCAAATATGTTTTCGTCTGTTTTGACAAGCAATGACTGAAATTTGGAGATAAAGACTGTCAAAATAATGTTTCTTTTCCGGAACGTTTAAATTGAGAGTACCTTAATAAAATTTCAGTCAAAACTACATTATGGAATGATTAAAGCTTAGTAAATAAAACATACAAGGGAAACTCTCCACTTGGTAACTTTCTGTGCCGTACTGCATCAAAAGTAGGAGTATGTGAGGTAAATCTCAAATTTTAGCCAATGATGATGATGATATTGTGCAACGTCCCACTAGAATATAACCACCAAGAAAACAAACGCATATATGTTTATATTTATGTAACTGCAATACTTCAAGAAACAGCATATCTAAAATTCATCAATATTCACGTATTGTTGAAGGTGATTAACCGTTTGAGTTTATTAATTTAACAATTAAGAAGCTTTTAAAAAACCCATCACGTTTTGAAACGTGTTAGGGTTTTAAAGATATGCGAAAAATTATGCGTGCAAATATAATTCATAGTACTTAATGTATCATTATAGAAGAATATTCAACTGGACATAGAACACAATATAAAGATCCTGGATTTTGAACATATTTAAAAAATCTGCACTTCATGTAAATAGGCAATTAAACAGGGTTTTCCTGTCTATTTCTGTGATAGATACCTTGAATAAACACTGACGGCAAAAATATACGAAGCCTTTTTAAATAAGTTGCTCATTCTCAGAAGGTGTACGAGGTAATTGTAACAAGGAAACACATTTACCGCAACTTGTGGATGAATTCCAGATCGCGTTCCATAAGGACTTGGAGATTTTTGTGGCGTAAGTTAAATGTAATATACATTGGTGTTTAGCCTTCAGTGTACATGATAATTAGCAAAATCTTAAGTCTATGCCAACAATATGTGGCTTCAAGGTTTCACTAGCGATAAATTTCGACGTAAAGTGGTTCACGCCTACTTGTGATGTAAGATGGCTAATCGAATCGCCTCTAACGTACTAACCGAGCCGTTGCGTACTTTGATATCCGATTTTGCAGATGCGTTCTCGTAACCTAGCCTAGTAAAAATGTTTGGTGCTTATTGTGCCTGATCTCTTAATTGACTGAACAATAAATTGCTCAGTTTCATCTTTATTGTTCCATATCACATCAAACACCATATCATCACAATCTTGGGTAACAGCGGACCTTGCAATTTGACTGCTAGCCAGTCGTTTCCGATGGAGGCCGTCGTTTGACCCCCAGCACGGTGCTCACAGGCGCGTGAAGTACGTGACTTACTTTGTTGCGATAGTAGACTTGCACTGCACCTACCAGAATCTCTGTTTTGTCAACCTCCGGAGTGCACTAAAGTAAGCAAGGCAAGAAGACAGGAGGCGGGATCTGGCACAGATGGATAGTGCGGTGTGAGTCTGCACCTAGGCGTGCCGCCACACCCGTGTGGCGTGCATCCATAAACGCATGCAGTATCCTGATCTACCCCGTGTTGGCCCAAGGCATCTACCGCGTGACCCATTTTAAGGGCAGCCGTTAGCCATGCACGCATCCATGCTGCCTCTCACCCGAAGTGACAGGAAATGCACATAAGGAGTTCCTTGAGTCCCTCATATGCCTACCTCGCATGTCGACTTTTGAAGTAATTTGCATATTTGCGTTCACTGCACGGTTCAAACTTGCTTTTCAACAATGCCGGCATCGGGGTTACCTTCTAAATATAACACCAATATCTGGAAATTACTGGACTTTCTAGTGATCCCACTCCTATTTCTATGAAAAAGAATTTTTTAAAATAAAATGTGGAAGCAAATAGTTGCAGATTGTCTCACATTTCATTGACAGTTTGTGGAAACTACGCTATTTCCCTTTGACATTGAGCTCTTTCATCTTCCCTTATCGGAAGACCAGCGACATGTGCTTACAGTTTTTTTGCCTGGAATGAACTCTACCTGCATTGAAGTTGAAATAGCCAAAGTTCGAAAATACTAAATAAAGCTTGCGAGCACCGTGAATTACAATACACCTAACTGTAAATCTCGACTGTGTTATGCGTGTTCGCACAGACCTACATTTTTATACTAATAAACGTTCCGGAGCGCATCTTATAAAGCTTGTTCTGCTCTGAAATGTGCATACCCAAAATCACCCTGGAAAGCATTCTTTTAAATTTGATGACTCTGAGTCTAGCAAAATACGTCTGTCTGTAGGAAGACTTGGACCAGCTGGCTATCCTTCTCGAGAGAGGGCTTCGGAAGCGGATCCCCAAGAAGTCGAGTCCTTCAAATGGCCTCTCTAAAGAAAAACCTTCCCTTCAAACGAGTTCACATTCTACTTCCTGGAAGGTTCCCACCAAAACAAAGTATGATAGGAAGGCCATTATCGTGGAGTATACCTCCAGTTCAGACGAACTTTCTGACGATCTGAACTCCTCTTCCTCAGTAGATGACACACGGCGCGAAGACGTCACGAATTATTCCTTCGTGCCAGGTTCTCCGTCTAGAGAAACTCCTTATTGCATCAGACACAATGGTTTCCTGTCATTAGGCAGGGGTTCGTTAGGTGCATTGAACGCTAGGGAAAAGCGCAAGTTGAGTGAGCTGTTGTCAAAAAAATTTCGATCACAGTCTGCTGATGCCGTGCTCATGGCGGAGCGAGTGAAGTACGCCAAGAAGGCAGAGGAGACTCCGTCACAGACAAAAAGCAGTAAGTCGGTGCGCTGGAAGCCAGGACGCAAACTGGAATCGCATCGACTCCCAAATGAGAGCACACAATCTGCCGCGGTAAGCTTCCAAGTTTTCTTCTATTAGCCAGGTTTGTTTCTCAGAAATTTTCACACGAATACTGCTTAAGAGCACACTTGGGGAGGACTTCGGCTAGTGTGGATAGTTTGTACTTATGAAGGCGATGTTTATATCCCTAGTGGCTATCGTTTGCTTGTTTGTTTTTCGAACCATGAAAGTGTAACATTTTTAACGGTATTCCGCGTGTGTGTTTAGTCGCTCAAATTATCTGGAGCTTGCAATGCGTGTGTCTCATTCAGTACACAGCCCAAAGCGTACCGAAAACAATTTCCTCAATATACTAGATTTCAAAGCGTCCAATAAATATCTCCCAGCGGGCTTCATACCCATGAAAGCTGTGGTGCAGACACCCGCAGAAGTTTCCGTATGCAGCTGTAGCTTCAGGCAGATAACGTGACCTTCAAACTGATTTTGAAGGTGACCGTTATTGAAACATTTAAACACCGGGACAGTTCAGCCTACCGTTATTGACACCCGATTTAATTGTCGTTTTTTACCCCAAAGTTTAAAAAAACTTCGGTTGTTTCGCTAAAATACTCAGCTGCCCAACGAGAAGTCAAAGGCTGATGTGCAACCAGAGATAGAGGCCTTAAAGAAGCAACATCGCAATGAGATCGCCGAACTCACTTCCAGGAACCAGGAAGAGTTGTTGCAAACTCAAAGGAATGCCGAGGAAAAGTACCAAAGCCTCCGCTTGACGTTGGATTTGCTAGAAGCGAAACTAGCTCAGGCTATGATTACCTCAGCCAGTCTTCACAGCCTCTCTGCTGAAAAGGTAAATATAATTTCCACCTCTGAAGTATGAAGTACTTTTTCACACCAGTCTCCAGTAAGTCACTTACCTTACGGGAAGGTGTATCGAAAATGACAAATGATGGCCATTTCTGGCCTAGTAGCCTTTGTCAACTACTCATCTCGAAGCCTAGGTTTACATGACTTGCAATCTGACTCCAGGTTCATTTGTCGTAGAGCGTTCATAACCCCGAAACTTGGGTCGTTTGCTTATCGGTTGCGATCGGAAATATTAACTGCCGTGGGTAAAAATGTTCACCGATCAGGCCGGTATTCCTTCTGGTATTGTTACTAGTCGTCATGCAACTGCCTACGAAGGCTCTTGATTGAGCCAAAAAGCGCAACTGGAAGATCAACTCTGTAACTTGACTGGTTAACCCACCTTCCTACAATCCAGTTAAGTACCAGAAAAGCGGAACCCGCCAGTCTAAACACTAAAATAAACCACTCAAAGCTTGCCGAAAAATACTTTTTTAGCGCTTTATAAGCAAAGAGAACAAATTCAGAAAATTGCGGAACATTACTATTTTTGCATATGAAGATGTGGGGTTTCTGACTGTCCCCAAGGAAACCTAGGTTGCTGTCGTAATGCCGCAGGACACTGTTATTCTGTGGACGATCGTGCTATCAAAATGTCAAAATGTAAACTATATATTTGCATTTTTGTAAATTCTTGTGCCTTAACGTCCAGAATATTTCAACCTCTGCATCAAGTTTTCGAATCAGTATTCTGTGTCTTGTCGGAAGATAGTAGACTCAGCATTTTGTCTCACCTTATGCGTTGAGCTTTGTTCGCAGAACTCGAATCCAAATGAGTTTTAGTTTTGTGGAACGTTTAGCTGCCAAATGTTGAAATAGACAACTCATACGCATGTATCGAGGTCGCCGACCGCTCAGTTGTAAATGTTTATTAACAGGTGCCACAAAAACCACAAATAGGAGCCCAGGAAGTCGCACCAAAAACTCCTCAGAAAACTCCTTCACGAATGAGACTTTGCCACTGAACCCACCTGGGGCACATGGAGAGAAAGAGAGAGAGATGATTACGCTTTATTTTGAAAAGATCATCAAAAGGCTTTTGCTAAAATCGTTCCATCAACTATAACCAGAATATAAATTAATAAATCAGGAAGATTATATATGTTTGTTTAAAAGTAAACATCTATTATGGAGACAGTTTAATTTTCACTTTCTGTATATCCGTCTCTATGCACGTCAGGCATCGGGTCAGAATGATAAACAGAACGCTGATACGTCGGAAGCTTTGGCGCATGCGGCAGAAAGAACTCGCATCAAAATCGATCAGCGAATTGCTTGACCATTGTGATATGCCGTTGAACGCTAGTATAAACTAAAAAGATATAGAAACACCAACAGTAGAAGAGCGTTTTGGGGACACGTTTATATGTTAACCTATGTTTTTAAACATCACAGAGAAAAATTACAGGAAAATAATAAAGAACGAAAGGCGAAACACAAGCATCTCTAGATCTAAAGATTCTGTATGAGAGTAGACTGAGGCCACAAATGCGATTGTTGAACCGCAAAGGTTACATTACCTACGGGTCCCTTACAAGGGGCCCCACTAAATGAAGTTCGTGGTAAGGGGCCTAAATAAACGGAAAGGATTTGAAGAGGACATCGAAGGCAGAACTACATACTCGCGAGATGGACAACGGTAAAGGTATTTGCATCCAACACTTCGCCTACAACTCTTTGAACGCAACTGTAGTCTGTGCGCGTGCAGGAGAGTAGATAGCCCTCCTTTGTTACAAAGGACTAGAGTAGAGGCCTTTGTTCGAATTCCATAAGAAAAAAACCCCCCACGATGCAGTCAAGTAGTTTTCTTCCTAATTGGAAAAAAATCTGCATGGTTGCTGCTTTATGGTTGTCCACGGGTAGTTTGCGACCGTAAAATAATCAGCACTATTCTGCCCTATTATTTACACTGCATTTGAGGGCAAAAATGTGTGTTCTGCAGATCTACAGCAAATTCAAAGCTAACGAGTTTTTGATTGTCGCTTGTTTTCGAAGGATCAAGATGCACAAGGATTTCCCGAAAGCCCCACAGAGTGTGGCGTCGAATCTCTGACCGCCAGTGAAGTCACCGATAGGCCCAGATCAACCCTCCAATCCGTGACTGATGAGCTGGCTGAAACGAGAAACAAGTAAGGCAAATTCTATGCATCAAGACGAATTAGGAATTTAAGCACTTACCTGCATCGAACTGCTTGACCCAGTTCGGGTGGCTATGAATAACTGGGCAGACGGTCTTTTCGACCCAGGCATACTAAACGCGGGGTAATACATCTATAGGAATTCTATTTTTGGGGATGCTAATGCTGCCTGCAGAGAGAGAACTGATTTAGTGAAGCCCGTTACATTGGCATGGTCAAACAACTTTAAAATGCCAGAGTTACCCAAAGGTGGGGCGTATGCTTGAAAGTAGACCCACGTAGTTATGAGATAATTGCTGTAATTTGGGAGCCCACCAACATTTTTCAATGGTAAATTTTGCCGGTCATCAAACGGTGGTTGAGCCCTTTAAAACTCACGAGCAATCTCCTTGCCTTCGGAAGTGGCTATGCTGTCTTCTGGAATGCGAACGTTTGCCTCAATTCAAGAGAACTGATTTAGCGAAGTTCTTTATTTCGGTATGGTAAAGCAACTTTATTATTCCAGAGTTACCCAAAAGTGGGGCATATGCTTGAAAATAAACCAAGGTGGTTATGAAATAATTGCCGTAATTTGAGTCCACCAACATTTTTGGATGGTAAACTTGGCTGATCATGAAACAGTGGTGGAGCCGTTGAAAACACACGAAAGCTCATTGTCCATGGAAGTGGCCATGCTGTTAAACCATCATGTCTCCCTATTTTGCAGTCCGGTGCTATCCTTGTCAACGATGTGGACTAAGGCTTATCTAGTTGGTACAATAGCCTTCCTGATAGTTTGCTCTATGTAATCTGCCATGGATTAGCGGGTTATTTAAAAAAGCACACAATTTTGCCGATATAACTCTGATGGCGAAATTCATTTGCGTTTTTCATTATTTCAAATGCTAAAATTGATCTTTTAATGAGCATTTAAGCAAATATTTTACTCTACGAAGGATTATCGGTAAAAACAAGGTGACTGGACTGCCCATTTCTGATTTATTAACTATGGACAGCCAGCCATGCTCCACCCCACGTTTAGATATCTTTTCATTCGAATTAGATTTACTGGATCATTGAGCGTCATTAAATCCAAAGCTAGGCTAGTGAACAGTATTCAAACATGGGGTTGCGTATTGCTGACTGATAACAGTTACTAAGCCAGAAAGGACCATCTCAGTTGCACTTTTGCCGGTGTTACTCTCTGGGCTCAATTACTTGTTGCTATGAGAGGGCCTTCAAGGGCCCTAGATTAAATTCCAAGGCGCTGCGTGATGAATGTGTTCCATGCCTTCATCGCTGAACGCTCCTCCTTGCTCAAGCCATCCTTTCAGCCATTTCCGATACGCCATACATTTTTAAAGTCCGTCATTATGCGCAGTTAATTGGTGGCAAACTGCCCACTCTGTATGGAGCTAGCTAAGTTGTAATAAACCTGAACTTTATGGGTCCCTCAATTCCATCCAACCCATCAATAAGGCCAACTGCGTGATTTATCAGAATGTTTTAAAATGCGACTGAGTATGCATAAAGTGGTTTGCATGCACCGTTGACTTTAAAATGTGTTACTGCAGTTTGTAAAAACACACCTTCGTAATCATGAGCTCTCCTGTTCTCGTGGATTTTTATGCTGAAATCTTTTCGCACAGATTAACCGCGGTGAACCAGGAGTTTGAGAGAAAATACGCCGAGTTAAAACTGGAGGTGAAGGAGGCGAGGGAGACATATGCCGCTTCAATCGATGGCTTGAAGAACGAATCTGCGCTCGCACTAAAAGCCAAAGATGCAGAAATTCAAAGGTTACAGGAAATGGTAGGTTCTAGAATTGAGTTTAACTGTTGCTTAAAGTCCGCGTTGCTGGACCCACTTAACAGGCAGATCATTTGAGACAAATGCACAGGTTAAATAGTTGCGGAAAAGGGTTGTAGTAGACAATTTGGATGCACCTTTCTGTAGAGTGGTGCTTCATATGGAGTGGACACTTACTTTGCAATCACAGCTATTACTAGACATAATACTATTTGGACAATGTCGTAGCGAATATGAACGCATATTGTTTCGAAAGTGGGAAATGAATCTGAATTACTGTGCAATAAAAAGTGTTCCGTTCACACAAAATATTGTTACGGTGTAAGTAGTCACTATGATTTCTGAAGTAAAAGTCTATGAAAGCAAGAAACGCTGCCTGTCCTCTCAGCACCATTCCACTAAAAGGAAAATTTAATCGAAAAATCAACGCAACTTAAGCAGCCGTGGTTTATGTTCCTTATTCTAAAAATATACACAGTGGAAACCACATTTAAAGTTATTTTTTAGGGAGGGGGGAAAATGAAGCACCAAACGCAACTTTTTTTCACCCGAAATTTTAGTTTTACACTCGAAAATATTAGCAGAGACAGTGATAGGGAAACAAATTACCCTTATTGTGCCTGTAGAACTAAAAACTACCCAAAAGGTCCTATGACATCGATTTGTCTAGGATGTATTCATACTTCCGTGAACACATTCGTACACGGGTAAGTACTGAAAATGACCGGCGGCGCATATAAAGACAGGTACAGAGACCGTTTTTAGACAGAACACCAGACTAGCGGACAGGAGCGGATTGCTGTCGTTGATTCAACTAGTGATGAGGATACCAGGGTAAGACGTGTGGGCTACTATATCTCTCAATACCAGATCGACCGTCGTGACTGACGATATCCCCCATGTGTCCCGCAGCGTCGAAACGATCGGAGGTGGTTAGCATAGATGTGGATGACGCCATCTGAGTGGGAGTGCCCTACAGATCACATTAAGAAGAACTTTCTAGAGCCCGACTCTCAATCTGTCACTCAGTCATTCCGCATGCATCGGACCGACCGCGAGGACCGCATTACTCCGTCAGTTGTTAACCTTCCAAATCACGATTTGTGGCTCAGCGGGAGGATTTTCAAACTGGGTCAGATTTATTATAGTGTGAAATGTTTTCATGTGCCGTGGAGATTGAGTCTCCAGTGTCAGCCTGACCCCTGCTCTTCCTGCACCTCTCCCGTGCATCATTTGACTGTGCGAGACTGTAAAGCATGTGATGCTGCGATTGGACGTTATAAATCTACGGCCAAACTCTTGCAAACATTCCCTTTTTAAGACGTGAGTACACCCCGGTAATCGTTGTTGTCTCAGTGATTGGAGATTTAAGCCTTTATCGCTTATGTTACACTCTTTCGTCAGCCATTTAGCCTATTAGAACACAGTTTTGTGTATATTACGCGTAGGTCACCACCAAGCCAATGCACAAATGGCTCTTCCCTGTGCACATTAAGACAGATATAATACAGTAAATCTGACATAATCCTTCAGGGTTATTTTGTCGTTGGCACTAAACAAGGTTCCGGTAAACATACTACAATCTGAATTTTCGTTTGCCTCAACGACCAATGATTTTAAGTACCAAGTAATGCGGTTACTTTTCCGATCTCAGTGCAGAGTGATTTGAGTACTTTAAATTTTCAGTGGGGAAGATCTGATGAAATCCCCGTGTTCATACGTTCACTCTGGATTTTTTTTCAGAATCCCTGACGTACTAATTTTGCCTCCAGCCACAACAACTCTCGTAGATAACTTCTGGCCCAAGCCCGTAACCTGAATCTCGTGTGTCTGCAATCTGAGGCGCAGAGTCATTGATTTGACCGCATTTATGAAAGTGACTCAAAATGGGGCCAGCAGACAAGTGCTCACTTAAGAGCCATACCTAATGTACTCGGATGCTCCTCAAAATTTTATGTTTGCCAAAAATGTTTTTCATGTAGCCCTCCTTCATGTGACCTTCACCGGATCCGAAGCCGTTTGGAAGCCCTTTTTTCCTGGTCGCGGTACGATGACTCAGATAGCCAGCAAAGACTTGCCTCTCACGACGCTCCGTGCTGGAGGATATAACAATTGCAGGGACGCAGACGTATATGTCTTATTGTTTTTCATGTAAGGTTTTGGCCTGGTGTCTTCAAAAACAGACCTCAACAGAAGAATCCCTCATCTCCATGGCCCTATTATATGGCACTCGCAAATGGATGTTAGGTGCCCCCTGAGTATGGCATAGTCTGCTTTCACCAGGATATAGGCATCTTGTGGGTATGGACACAGGAATTTAAGATATTTTTCTCGAATAATGACAAATATACTCTGTCCAGACAGGTATGACTCAGCTACAATCATTCGTAGACGTGTCTGGCTAAAATCAAACAAGCAATTTGTAACAAGTTTTCTGGACGAGTATTTTAGTTCTTATTAAAAAATTCGAAAAGGACATTCGGAGAACGAAAATGGAGTAAAAAGACATCGCTCAAACTTTTAACATGTTCAGGAAGCACTTATATCAATTCCTGGTTTTGCCCCTAAAACGTAGAACATGAAAGAAACAGATTTAATGCGTTCTCAGTTCTGCAGCTGACCTCCACCTGCGAGGAACCAGGCATAAGTACGCGCACAAAAATCTTAACAAAAGTATTGCTTACCTCTTATGGGTTGATTTTGGGAGTCAGTTGAAGAGTTACACACATTTCTGAAGAAGATAGATAAGATACAGTCACCACTCTCATGTTTCAGGCAACCTTAAAGAGTTTTGCACGTGCTGTCTTTTTCAAATTAATCATCTTCT
Organism: Schistocephalus solidus; assembly: GCA_017591395.1. Lineage (NCBI taxonomy): Eukaryota > Metazoa > Platyhelminthes > Cestoda > Diphyllobothriidea > Diphyllobothriidae > Schistocephalus > Schistocephalus solidus. The sequence goes on from WEDG01001855.1 coordinate 88,163, forward strand.
ACCCACTAAGCTCCAGGCTTGTAATCTTCGCGAATCCGAGGCAAACGCTCGTTGGGAGGCCGAAAAAGCTGAAGTCACATCCGCAGCAGAAGGTCGAGGAAGAGAAGACGGCATACGGAGCCAAGAGTCACGAATATCAGAAATGAGGACAGCACTGGAACAAAAAAATTACTTGATTGATTCGCTGCAGGTAAACTCCATTTAATAGTATAACTCACGCGTCTGGCTCATTGAGTGAAAATGTCAGGAATTCACTTGATGCGGTGAATCAAAAAAACACCACTACCATATGTTTGAAGCCTTTAGCTCTCATTACAAAAGAACACGTTTGCGAACTTTTCTGTGATTCATATCTTGGTACACAGGTGAATCAATCGCCTTGATTGAAATGGACCAGCGACAATAGTAAAGGAGATGAAATTACCGTTTCTGACCCATATGCTCTCTCCAGTCAGCAGGGCTCCAGCACCAGATATGGAAAACCTGAAATACGAGCTTAAATCTAGTTGGTTTTCGAAGTCGAATTTTTAACTGTAAAGTCCTTGGCTAACGCTCTTATCTCGTTCTACAGTCAAACCTATTATACACCTGTCATTCCAATGCAGTAGTAACTTAACCGCGTTCGCTTTTGCAAAGAATACAGCTCTGCCTTCTGGGGAAAATGATAAACTACCGACAAATGAGAGGAAAACTTTTGCTTCTTTTCATTTCACGAAAAACCATCTGACCTAGTGAGGAAACCGAAGGATGACAGCGTATTTCCACTTTTCAAAATTAGATTACATAACATGCCTACTGACACAATTTAAATCGCGCTAGATGATGTAAACTCATCCGCCGTTAAACATAGATTTTGACGCCATTTCGGCGGATGCTGAGCGAACACAACAACGTAATGAAAGAACAAAAGTCAGAAAGAGAAAATTCATAAAGAAATTTGAATGTTCTGTATGCAATACTGGCATTTTTAGTATCTTAATAGTCACCGGAAGGGGGTACCGTTCCACAAGCACCCAATGCAGGGAGATTTGTCGAAATAGTTTAGCCGTGCAAGTACCGCTTTTCAGTCCGCATTATTCGTTACATGCGCGTTCTTTTCAGCAGAATTTTTGTCTTACCTCGGCCGATGAAAATATTCTTTCGTTTTATCTTCTGGCGCTTCAGAAAGAAAACCATGAGCTACAGGTCCGACTGGAGAGTACCCTGACAGAGATGTCTGTGCATGAAAAGCATTTCCGCGCGGACATGGAGAAAGCTGAGATGATGCACAGGGAGCAAATGGCCAACCTAGAAGAACTTTGCCGTCGACAAAGCGTGGACGCCTCTCAAGTATTGACAGAAACAATGGTGACCAAACTAAACAAACAGCTAGCAGAGTGGACGAGTCGTCTACAAGCAGAAAAAGCTGTCATCGAGAGAGAGCTAATGGAAGTGTTTGAGAAGAAGTTGGTCGAAATGTCTGAAAAGGCCATCACTGAGCAGTCGCGAATAATCAGCGAGGTCAGTGGATCTTGATGACAATGGGCGGGGGTACCTTATCAATCAGGATATTTGGAGTAAATTACAGAAGCCCTTAAAAACTCCATTTAAACGGTACAGGTATGCATGAAAAGTAGTTAAGTTGCAAGCTCTTTTAGAGGTAGGTTTGGCATACAGAATGCATAAAACTACTAAGAAATAATGTTTGCTAGGTGCACCATTTGGTAAAAACCGCCAAAATACGTTCACTGAATTCGCTTTTGTCATTTTCATCTGAGTCAAATTTAATGTAAATAACAGATCTATTGAAATCAAGGTAGTAGTAGTAGTAGTAGTAGTAATAGTAATAGTAGTAGTAGTGGTAGGATTGTGGGGGTGGGGGAGAGAGTGAGGTCGACAGCTCAGCGCATGTTCCTCACTATAAACAATCTGACGCGCTTGAAACTATCACGGTGCGCTAAAAGCCGTGTCTTGGAAGGTTGCCAAATGACGAGATAACTCGGACCGCGTGGTCAGCCCAATGTGTGTTTTGTGTGTAGTGTCTGACTGGCGGACTGAGAGTCAGGCTGCAAGGGATCCTTCTTAATATGGCCTTTATGGCACTCCCACTCCGTGGGTATCCGAGCCAGGTGTGGTGGTACGCCCAGGGGCGGCTCCGGCCGCGCCAGCCACCTGCGCCCTCTCCCATCTCCAGTCTTCTTGACTCTGTCATGACACCTGACTCAGGTGGGAGAGGAGGAGAGAGTGCGGTAGATGCTGCACAGGTCTACTATCACTTTAAACTAAATCACGCGCAAGTCACCGTCCGTGCACCACCTGGTGTGGTGCATACGGTGGACATCCTCGTAATCGACGGTCGAACTGTCGTGTGCGGTAGGATAAAAACCTTGTACAATTATCTGTATATAGTTATCTCCGTAACGCATCAGACGGCGTTTGAGGAGTTCGGCTTGGTTACCCAGACGCCCCTTGAACACACAGTGGGGGATTGCACAACGTACGTCAGTGAAGAATTCCACTCACGTTTGACTGTCTGCGCGACAAAGGAGAAGCTTTGATTGGCGTGGATCTGTTCCCTTTTAAGTTGGGAATATACCTTCGGAGATTCATCTTTTGTTGCTATTTCAAAAATATCTTGATCAAGTTCCCTGTGCCCTGTCACTAGTGGAGAGGATAGAAATTTAAGGCAGTTTGGCACTTCTAATACGTAAAATATTGAGTTCATGAACAAACTTTGGAGCACATTGTTGTTGTTCACCTTTGAGAATACCTATATCTTTCCGAAGCCATGGCCACGAAGCCTGTACGCACATTCCAGGTGCGGTTGCGCAGATGCTCCATACACCATACCAAAGATGTCCGCATTCAAGTTGACGAAGGTTTTTCGTACTGAGCTCATAGTAGGCATTTCCCGCGTTACGACTTTAGAAAACTGCATTTCAAAAGCTGAAGTCGTCCTTAATGCATACGCCAAGGTCATTTTGCGCATTTACAGTTTTGAATAGTTTATTTTCCAAAAAAATACTAGGATGAGAGTACATATGTTCGGCGTCTCGCTGATACAATGTGCATTATCACATATTGACTTTCAGACACCAGGTGTCGCTCCATGCTTGCAGCTTCGCTATGCCTTCTTTTAATGTCTGGGAGTCTCTTGCATCTTTTATTACCCACATAGTTTAAGATCCTCCGCGAAGAGCCCTATATCCGATGGAACTTCACAAACTAGATAATGTACATAGACAAATAATAGAAGGGGCCCAAAAACCGACCTTGTGAGGCTTCATTTTTAACAAGGCCCCATTTGAATAGTAGTTACCGCAGTACATTTTTGTTTTCGATGGTTTAAGAAATCGCTAATATAGTTCAAGAGCTTTCCTTATCCCTAATTCTGACATCATTCAAATGAGGCGCTTATGCTGAAAAATATTGAACACCTTGTTGAACTCAAAGTAAATAATGTCTACTGGATGTCCTTCAACCAGGGTGTTTGATCTGCGTTCGAGTGACATAAAAGGTTTGTAAGACGGGACCTCTGTCCACAGAAACCATGTCAAGGTGAGCTGATTTAAGAGCGGAATTTGTCGAAAGATATAATTGATGCGACGTTCTCTGCGACCGTTGGTTTGCATGTCAGTGCCGGAGTCCACTTGGAACCTACGTTACTCCCTTATATGTGGGTATGATATCCCCCAGAAAAAATTTAAATATATATATATATATATGTTTATAGCACAGCGTCCTATAAAACATTGGATTTTCAAGGGTATTACATATAACCCTCCCTACATAAACAGAAAAATCTCACCAAAACGTGCTTCTCTTTGTAGCAACTCAAATCCGAAATTTTCCCTTTTTTATTTACTCCAGCTTCAGGAGGCGAAAACGTCTAACGAGCGACTGCAAATGGAAATAGAGGAAACACGGCTACGACTTAGAGATGCTATCAACGCAGAAAACAAAACACAAAACTGGCAGGCTGCTTTCAAAAAAACCACCCAACGGAAGCTGAAGGACCTGAAAGCCAATCATATGGCAAGCCTGGCGGAAATAAGGCGTCAGAGTAGAGCTCAGATGGAGGTCGACCGCAAGCGATACGAGGAAAGGCATTCCGAAGAAACCGCCCGTCATGCTGAGGAACTTAAAGCAGCAGTTGACAGGGTCTGGTATTTGCTCCATTTTATACCCACATCATGTTTTCCCACTGTTCACTTATTTTAAATGTGAGTGGTATCGAATGCTTACAGGCCCCCAACAGAACAGAAGAACTGGAACCGTACCTACTACAAGTGGCTTTGCTTTAAAGTCGAGGAAAATTGGGGCTGCGGTTAAGGGTAGCGTTAGAACGAAGGTTTGGATTGGGTTTGGTGTTAGGAAAAGCACACGGAAATATGTGACCTTGGAAGTAAGCACAAGGCTCCCGAATACCTGCGAGTTCATATTCGCCTTTCTTCCCCTTAACTATATAATAAAAAGACTAACATCTGTGGCTTAGAAGGTTGTCAGTTGACAAGCTCACACGATTTTACCCTCCATGCAGATCGGAGTGAAATAGTTTCCTCCTATTCCACAATATCACAATGGGCAGCACATGTCTTAGTTGTGCTGCATTGAGTTTACAACTCCTTAAAAATTAAGATAGCTTAGGCTGACGACTAGAACATATAATGAGAGGACCGATTGAAATCCATGAGAATCCGTATTTTTAATAAAATATAATGTTCTTACAACGGCAAAATACGGACATAGGAACGACCTTTCTTCTCGGCAATATGGACGCTTTGTGAAATATGCCAGGAACCCCAAATGTTCCTGAGTTCTAACCTAACCTTAAACCTGACTAATTTCAACCTTAAGCCTAACTCTAAACTTAATCCTACACCTAGTCGTAACACTTAACCCCAACTAACCTCAACCCTTATCTCGATCCAGTGAGTCTCCCTGGAAATTTGCACAAGGCATTCGAATACTTTATACAAACTGAACTTCGTGGATTAGAAGATACACAAACCCATCGCCAATCGGCTTGATGCGGAAACTTCAGGAAGACACGGAGTCGATAGTGTGTGAAGTCTTTCAGATTAGAGTTGGAGCTTAAGACCGTAGCCTTCCATCACGTCGCTAACGGCGCACCGTCCAAATTTTGACAATTAGGCAGTTGCGACAAAAGTTAACTGCTCATGATTTAGTTTATATTAAGGCGGAGTTTCGCAGCATCTACCACCCATCCACCAGACTGCCATGGTAAGGAAATGTCAAGACGACTACAGGCCGTTACGGGTTCAGTGACTGATGTAGTCAAATATTGAACATTGGAGAGAACAGATATCTGAATCGTTTCATCTCGCATTTACTGCTTATTCTCCCAACAGGCAATCAAAGGCGCTAGTAGTCATGTCTTAAATGCCTTTCAACCTAAATATAACTCAGTTTGAGTCAGGACGAAGAATCGGATCGCAAGCACCCTATCTTACCGACACCTCTGTTAAACTCCCGTTAATGTGACGTCGCGATCACTTCTAACTCCGAATTCACTTTCATGCAAATTGAGAGATTTTATTATGTTTCGCACGCATAGATAAGCTATTGAGCTTTTCGTTCAAGTTCAGAAGAAGAAGAGGCAATCACTGAGGTTAAGTTTTCGGACTCTTCATCGGACCGATGATCAGAGACAGTTTCAGAAAAGGGTAATTGATGGACAAGGTTCACAGTATTTATAAGACTCGGATGCGCACCTCGTATCTCTGATGATGGGTTTGAGAGAGAATCCAAACGTCAGATCAATAACTGCCACGTTCCAGTGATCGTCCCTACTTCGTCTTCTTCTGAACTGCTCCTGGAACTCACCTGTTCGTTTCTATCAGCAGAACAGTAAGTGTTGAAGTAGGGAGTGAGGCAGATTCAGAGAAAGTCAGTTTCAGCTTAAACGAATTCATGGACTGCCACAATTTCGGTCACAACGCGAATGCATAAACAATGTCAAGTGTGGGCAGGGTGTAACATATGCGGTGTAGATGTGCCGAACCAAAGCGAAGGTCAGGCTGTCTGGCTCACAGTACGCGTTTATCGGGGATGCGCTGTGCCCGTGCTAGTCTACAGATACTGCCGCGTATGTGAGTGTGGAATGCTTCAAACGTAGGCCAGCACGCTACCTCACCTCTTGGGCCCTCTCCAGTCTTCTTCACCTGGTCATGACACTGAGTCCACATAGGAGAGGAGGAAAGAGTGCGACAGCGAGAGTCCACTATCATCATCAACTAATTCACGCACAAACCACCGCCCCCTGTGCCCTCCCTCGTGTGGCGCGCACATCATGAACCTTATCAGAAACGAGTGTCGTACTTTCGGCCCAGGCCCTACTCCACGATATTACTTTGCCAAGGCTTGTGGGATTCTGGACAATGGCCTATAGCATCTGTGAAAAAGAGCGAGTGTGGGCACGCACTAAGCGGGTTATTATGCGTTGATGAACCCATCATGCAGTGAAATCATCATCTTTAGCCAATAAGAAGCGGATAATAATCGATCGCCTACATCACTTTCAGAACACATTACGATAATTGCATTGCAAACCGCACGGACAACCCTGACTCTTTGCATTTAAAGTTCACAACAGTTCACAGTACACACCGTTTGTCTCGAGCTCTAATTCAAATGCACGTATTTAGCAGATCTTTCGGAGGTACCTCGATGTTCTCCCAAGACCTTTCAGTTCTGCTTACCTAAGGTGAATTTTGCTGTAAGCTATCCAATGCAGCCTTTTTCACCTTATCTTTCGGGCGTAATCAGACACATAAGGGAAAATAACGTTAGTTTAATCTTTCAGATCTCAGCGTCCAAGTCCCAATCGCACAAAGTAGGACTATCTTTGATTAATATGAAAACTGTTAAATTTATCGAGTGTGTGTATGCGTCCCCTAAACGGGCCACGTAGTAGATGCGTTGGACCAACACGGGGGCCGAATCAGGGTACGGCATGCGTTACTAGGGTTGCGCTCCCATAACAAATGCCGAACAGGGGGGAGGGGGTGGCACGCCTAGGGGCGGCTACTGGCCCCGGCCGCGCCAGCCACCTGCGTCCTCTCCCGCCTCCGGTCGTCTTGACTCTTTCCTGACACCGGGCTCAGGTAAGGGAGGAGGAGAGAATGCGGTAGATGCAGCGCAAGTCTAATATCACCTTAAACTAATTCACGCGCAAGTCACCGTCCCTGCACCACCTTTGCGTGGAGCATACGGTGGACATCGTCGGACTTCGACGGTCGAACTGTCGGGTGTGCAACAACCGATTCCTAGAAATATGGTCTTTTCCTCTGTAATTCTGATACCATGTTCAAATCCTGTCTCTGCTGATGAGTTTGAATGTGAGTCAGAAACGTCAGGCTGATAGAATACCTGTACCAGTGATCTATTTTGCAGAATCAACTGGAAGATCACGATTTTTGAGGGCATTTTGAGTCACACGGGCAACCATCAATATCATTGATGCATACGATGGAATTACGAAGCTCACGTGACGGAAAAGTATGCACTAAAACGAATCTGAAGAGGCGGATTTTCCAACGCGTATACCGGTTCTCTAAGCACCCGAACTGTCAGAGATTCGTCTGGGTCATGGCACTGTACTCTGCTTGAACAAATGACTGAAGTTTATTAAACCTACATACTCCATTCAATGGTTTACTCGTAGGATATCAGTTGTGCTTTCGCAACCTCAAAATAACTCAGGCTATAATTATAGTTGCCTTGTGAGTTATAACTAAGATAAGAGAGCTCCTTTCAGTCTAGGAGGCTAGGGCAGTACATGGGAATTCTGCAGTCGGCGCCAGAGATTACTGCTGCGTTTATTTTGCGTAACCATATGCGTTGTAACTTTGGCTGGATAATGGCACTGTCGTAAAGTTTAGTATCGAGCTTCAAGGAGCAAGTCCTTAACCGGACGTGTGCTTTCCATGCAGTAAAGGAATGAGAGGGACAAAAGTTGCAGGACTCTCCTAAAAAAGGCGTTGAGATAAAGTTTAAAACTGTCAGATCCAATAAAAGCAAAGTAGGTATTTGAGAGTACATTTTGTCGGGAGACTAAAATGCGTGGCATCCCCGCTTTGCAGGCTAAGTATGTAGAGTCTGTCAGGTGGATGTCGTGGCAGCTGAATCTCTTCCCTACCAAGCGCTCCAAAGTGCATCAGAAGAACGGCAAAGCAGATCATAGAGGGATGACTTCAGACTGTTGCAATGTTCGTCTGAACGCCGTCGTTGACAAATCTTCGGTCAGGTTTCGGGGTCGCTGCAACAACTTGAGGTGATCTAGTACTAGCGGATGGGTTGGTGGTGAGCTTGCATGGTCCAAACCGTGTTTGCGTTCAGCGCACTACAACCATAAGGCCCAGGAGAAGGGGAGAGAAACCAGTAGAAGTCCTCTATTCTGTACAGAAACTCAGCGGTGGGCAGAGACCTCGACGCACAGCAAGCCCTGGGCCTGTGCTCGCGTCTGTCTGTTGGGATGCTGTGGGCTAGACTAAATAACCACCATGGGAGAGTCAGCCAGTGGCCGCTTGATTGAATGATGTTTGTGCGTGTCTGTGATTGGCTGTCTCGAACACTGTATGCGTGCATTGTTTGGCAGCTGGAAAAATGTGCCCACATTACCCACAGGGCGTCCTGGATCCTACGGATGGAAGGCTTATTTGCGCGGGAGATGGTAAATGGTCTTTCCAATTAAGCTATCTGATATTTAACTTTAAAACGTGTCTGAAATACGTCATTTGTGGTTGTCTATCCACCTTGATCATCCTGCATTTGGCCGAGACGACCGAATCCCATGAAGTAGACCCTATTTTGACATCAGTACCAAGTGAACTAACTCATAAGTGACATAAACTATCTATCAGTTGGATCGGATCGACTGAGTTTAAAAAATATGCTGCGGTACTTTCCTACTAAGTACTAATACGATTACGCCTGTTCTATTGCATGTTAGGCGACATTCATGCGCTGCTTCAGTTCACGGGAGTCAGAGGCTTACTATACAGAATCGGGGTGATCAAACAAAAAGTTCCCGGCTGAGAACTTGTTGTGATAAAACAATACTGTGAGGTCAGTCGAGTGGATTCCATTAACGCAAAATATGAGTCAGATATTTCAGTCGTTCGTTGTGAGAGGTAAAATTGAAGTGTCCACATCTGAGTCGCCAAGTAACTGACCTAGGCCTTCTACGTCAAATCCCTTGACCGAACTACGCAGAGGTAAACGATTCCATTTCGGTTATCCAGCTGGTGTTTCTAATGTCCTTGTACTGAGTGTTCTTTCGTTCCTTTCCACCAGCTGCAGGCCCAGCGCGACGAAATCGAAGAAGGCTATAAATCCAAGCTCTTGGAAGCTTCCATGGTAAGGCGGTATTTTCCCAGGGTCGTACTTTAAAATACTTCCTTTTGAAATGCTCCACAAAGTAGCAGACGGTCGTTTAGCAAAATCTAGTAAAGTATACTTAAACCGAAAATATATAAACCTTCCAAACACACCTGTTTATCTAGGTATTTGACTAGGCCATAGACAATGTCTCCTGTTTGTTACTGTCCATTAGCTAAGCAAAGTTTCAATGAAGGTCTACAAGTAAGCAGGCGATTATTTTGATTCATAATGTAGATTTCTTGTCTCGAAAAAGGTTCACCGAAATTTTGAAACCTGTTTTCAATTCAACGAAATTGCTTAAGTAGGTTTTAATACTAATTATCATAAAGCCTAATTCCAACATATTTCGGGTGCGGTATAATGCCGGCTTTAAGTGACCTTATTTCCAGGTGCCTGCAAAAACCAAACTTTCTAAAAGTGGTTACTTTTATCGTAAAATATTTTATCGTGGATTTTGGACAGCCTTAAAAATTCGAATATATTTTACATAAAACATGCCCCAAAAGTTCCTTTTTGCACTCAGTTAGCAGCACATTAGTTGTTTTTCTTACCATTTTCTACTTCAAGAAAGAGTATCTATCGGTTTTAAAAATTTGCTTATTATGAGATCTTTTAAGACCGTAAAACCATGTACTAACGCTGTTTTGAAAAAAAATACAAAATGGTCCAGTCCGTTGCAAAGGGATCATAAACACTGTATGAGGTCTTCTTCATACTGGTCAGAAGTGTGTGCGTTTCCTTAGACAGAATGTGTACCGCAAGAAGTTTAGAAATCCTGAAGGCAAGTGTAATGGTAGGTCAGGCTCAAACTTACCTCGGCAGTTTGAAAAATATCTTTCAAGCATTAATATAGAAAAAATACGATTTGCTACCAAATGAGTACAAGAGAAAATGTAGTTGAATTCACAAGAGCATCCAAAATGAATTGGAAAAATGCCTAGTAGGCAATTAGTACTTTCTTACTGACTCTAGGCTTTGCAGGCAGCTGGAAGAAGGCTAGTTAAAAAAATCGGCATTCTGTCGTGACGGAGATATCGTGGAAAAAGGCTGCGGGCTAATTCGTATGACAGCCTTACCAAGGTAATATTTTAGAAACGAAAACACATTTCGAAATTTTGGTTGAAATTTCACGAGATAGTAATTCCAAAGTATTTAGAGGTCTTCTTAAGCTCTGTCCTTGTCATTATGCCAAAAAGCAAGCGGCTAACCCACTGTGCAGGCATTGGTTACGTGCAAGTGCGTACGCATATTGTGAAGGTTGGCTTGTCAGACAGAGAGCAACTGAAGAGGCCTACACCGACCTTCCATCTGATTGGTCGGGGGTGACTTCTGTTGGGGCTGTCTGGTGCAAATACGCCGGTGGTGATTTGTGCTTGCTTCGATCAAAATTGTGACAGTCTGCGATCAGGGCTGATCGTGTCTCGTGAAGCATTGAAAATACTAACCTGCCTTATTGGCAAGGGAATGCTGCTTACATCCCTCTTGATTCAGCCCTTCTAACTGCCAGTCGAAATAGCATTTCACTGACATGCAACTGGTGGTATGCAATCGTGCTGCAACTGCCGCCCGTTTGTGCGAAAGAAAAAAAGAATGAAAATATGTAATGCATCCTTACTGAGTGTTACTAATAGTTATAGTCAAATCATCCAGAAGTACATTTATTGTAGTTAGAATCATTTTACTAGAAGCGAAAAAGAGTAAGGCATGAAAACTTAAGTAAACCGAGGCAGACCATCGCTTACCGTCTACCCTATCGAGGGTTTCTGCAATCATTTGGGCAAAAGGATACATGCAACGGCAAAAACTGTCGTGGGGGCGCGGAGACCAATTGGCTCACATCAAATTCAGCACACCTGACATACATAAATGTTCTAAAGAAGACAGAAAACGATGAACGAGGTGTAGGGGTACTGACATGTAGCTGCCAACTAAGTAGACAGCAGAATAGATTTCCCACCAACATACAAGGTACTGCGCCCAACATGAAACAAAGATAGGTCTGTGTGTGAGGATTTGAATAGTATTCATGGTATGATTCAATGCGGTTTGGACAGCCTTCCACAGCTTTGATTATTCGCTTAAACACGATACAGAAATGCTCTAAAGGGATAAATATTTTTCCTAAAAACCGAGCACTCTTCTCAATTCGCTGAATTGGCTATCGGTATAGAAATCCCGCGCAATCAGCTCATGGCATCAGCAACGCTGCGCTGTGGAGGCGTTTGTTTCTATTATTCGGATTGAAGTCCCCTTAAAAACGTAGCAGAGCGGCATAGATACGTAACGCAGTTAGCTATTTAAGAAAAGTTAAATTAATTAATTAACAAGTACAGCAATTCGTAAAGTTTTCCTTCCGCTAGTCTCTTACGCGTTTTTGACTTCTATTTGTTAAGGCCCTAGAAGAGATCCGGACTACATCCAAGACAGCAGAAAAACAATATTTGAAACGAATAGAAGAGTTGGAGGCAAGATGTAAGGAACTGACAGAACAGCGGGAAGAAACTATCAGTCAGCTCCAGGACAGGCACAATCAAGAGGTTACTGTGAGTCCTGATCTGCCCAAATGTTGTATAAATAATAATGCCGAATAAAGTTACTGACAAAGTCAAGAAAGGGTGAAATGGCCAGTTCTGGCTTATTAACCTTCATCAGCCAACCTAAGGTTTCGCATTATCTGAGGCTCGAACCCGCGTTCAGTTGGTTAGATGTCTCACACAGTAGCCGGTGAGCCACAGGTTCATTTTCCCGTGGGTTGTGATCCGGTTTAGTAACAATGGTAGAAGGGTGTTAACCGTTCGCTTTGGGAGATCTAATCGACTTTCGCGCTTAAGTGCTCCATTTAGAGCCCTTGATCGCAAAGGACCGGAGAACGGACCCGTGGCTCCGTGGTTAGCACGTCTGGGTTAAAGCTAAAAGAAGGCGGGTTTGAGCCTCGGGGTTGAAACATTTGACAGGAATATGCCTAACTGTTGACGGCTAATAAATCAGAAATGGTCATTCCATTCACTCTAGCTTTCAAGGGTTATCTTGCCCATGTGACCTAATTCAGGAAGTAAAGCTTAATTAAACAAATTCGCTAGCAGATGCTTAACCAGTCTGAACGCATACAACAATCCACGAAACGAATACTGAAGGACATCTAAGTGAATGAAAATGCAAAATAAGTATTACAAGCCCTATTTTGTTGAGCTGAAAAAACAATTTCGTTCAGAAAAACGATAATGCCGGAAAAGTGATAATTCGTGGGAAGACTAAACGTTTAGAAGTAAATAATACTCACCCATGTAAATGACTGCCGAAATGGAACGGTGTATGCACAGTAAAGTTTTATAAACAGATATTTTCTTTAATTATCTTATCAGAATAAGTGGCATATGAAGTGTGGTACAACTGCAAGTGCTATATGTTCTGTCTTTGTATTGCCAAATGTTTTTGCGAGAAATCAATATAATTATTGCAGATTTTGTATTATCAGACATTTAGTTAATTTGTTCACAAATTCGTTTGATTAACCTGATAAAGCCGTCACAGAAATAAATGTTTCCAAAAGACAACATGTTGAAAAACTGGTCAGTAACTATTACATTTGAATATAATTCGCAAATACAATCGATATCATGGCATTTTTCATCTAATTTATTTATCCTTTTTGCTGGCAAATCATCTAGTCTTATAAAAATCGCCCGTTGGTTCGAAAACGCATTCTCATGGTTTACGGGGACAGGAAATTATTTTTACGTGGGTCAAGTCTTGTTTGATTAAAAGCTCTAGGATAAATTGCTCTCCTCTAAAAGAACACTAAGTTTGGATGCACAAACCACACCTAGGATAGTGTGCGGCTCACCGATCTGCTTAAGGAACATGTATGTTCCGTTGTGCCTTGGGAGCTCACTTAAGAGCCCTCGCAAGCGGTCTCATAGCGATGTGTAGCATATATTGATAAAGTGGAACCAACAAAGACAAGGGAGACCGGAATGGCTATTTCTGGTTTATTAGCCGTCATCAGCCAGTCATACCCAATCCCAAGTGTGGACCACCTGGGATTTGAACATGCGACCTTTGGTAATTGAGAAAAAGGCTCTACCATTGAGCCACGGGCTCGATGTTTTGTCGGTTGTGATCGGGAATATGATGATAGTGCGCGTCTCACCGAGCTACTTAATTTAGAGCCCTGCAGTCGGTCGTATAGCGACGCGTAGCACATGTTGATAAAGTGGAACCGACAAAGACAAACGTAGGAACTTGCCTTTATATGGAGAAACGGAGGTTTCGACTCAAATTTATAAATTTTTCCAGGAAAAAATAATATTCTTGATTTAAAAAGGACGTTTTCCGTAAAGGGCTAGACGAATAAGTAAACAACACTACGTTTTATAAACCTAGCATTGATAATCTCCAGTTGCATCATTACGTTCCGTGAGTTAGATCACGTACTGCCTATAATTCAAAAGCAGGTTCTTCGGACAAACGCCTATGGCAAGGGTAGATTAGGAAAAATTAATAAGCTCGAGTCAGCTGTTACCTTAATCAATCACACACACTACTCGGAACAGTTAAAAGCCGATCAACCTGCTAATTGGTCGAAGCTCGTGACGCCTAAAATGATTACACAATGGACCTAGCTAGCCGCCAGACGGGAAATAGGTCACTGCCGAGAGAATTGAACAGGCGAGTTCGAGGAAAACAATTCAAAAGGAGACGATGCGATCGATGGACATGAAAATTATAGGCCTTCCGTTTTTTATTCTCATTCGAACACCTCATCAGAGACAGTCACAGACTGGCTGACGATAGCCAAATCTTCTCCTTCAGAAAGAATTCACTATGTGAGTAGTTTACTTATAACTGTGCATCTGCCATTGCCACAATCTAACTGATGGGAAGGCGTCACCAGAATATCGTCTGTTACATGCTATTGACCATTCAATAATATTCTCTTCCAGCGACTAAGAGAGCTCTTTGTGTGCGCGAGCATTGTCGTGGTGACGCGTGATTCTACTGTTTGCCCAGAACAATAATAGACACAAAAACTGTTATGGTAATGTGCACTGCTTAAATAAATAAAAATAAGGTTGCTGATTTTTAATTTCTTCAGAAATTAATCGCAAACTTTGTGTAAATAAATCTGAATTAAGTCTTATAGGCGCAGGCCAAAAGTTGACATCCATTAGCCACAGCAAGATGACCATATAATCATTCACCTACAAGCATGCAGCCGGTACTATATATGCAGAATGGCATTACCATCTAAGACAAGAGAGATTGGAATGGCCATTTCTGGCTTATTAGTCGTCATCAGCCAGTCATACCCAACCCCAGGTGTTGTTGTGGTCGCCGTTGATTGCGACCACATCTTATCTGTGCCCAGCCAAGTGTAACCTCGCTGGCTCTGCATCTCCCGCCACTTGACTTTGCTATCATAACTCTAGCACCCCTCCCCTTACATGCGACAGCTATCGCAACAGGATTCACAGCCCAACAAAGCCCCCATGGCGTCAGTCTGTCGATGTAACCTCTCTGCCCCTAAACTCTCCAGCGTGACAATCCCAACTCTCACTTCTCATTTCGTCTGACGACGTGTTGGTGTAACCAGCTTGAAAATTCACGAGTAAAACTCGATTTTCCGACGAGCCTTCTTTCTTCATTTATCATCTCGGAATGCATACTACCTCAACTATTCATATATATATATATATATATATATATATATATATATATATATATATATATATATATATATATATATCAATGATTCGAATCCCAGGTGTGCCACACTTGGGATTGGGTATGACTGGCTGATGACGACTAATAAGCCCGAAATGGCCATTCCGGTCTCCCTTGTCTTTGTCGGTTCCACATTATCAACACATGCTACACGTCGCTATGCGACGCCTGTGAGAGCTCTAGTCTGAGTTCCGGGGCACAACGGAACATAAATGTTCCTTAAGCAGATAGATGAGCCACACACTATCATCATATTCCCGATCGCAACCGACAAAGCAACGAGCCCGTGGCTCAAAGGTAGAGAGTTCGACTCAATTACCAAAGGTCGCGGGTTCGAATCCCAGGTGTGCCACACTTGGGATTGGGTATGACTGGCTGGTGACGGCTAATAAGCCAGAAATGGCCATTTCGGTCTCCCTTGTCTTTGTCGGTTCCACATTATCAACATATGCTATACGTCGCTATGCGACCGCCTGTGCAGGCTCTAGTATGTGTTCCAGGGCACAACGGAACATGAATGTTCCTTAAGCAGATAGGTGAGCCACACACTATCATCATATTCCCGATCACAACCGACAAAACAACGAGCCCGTGGCTCAATGGTAGAGCGTTCGACTCAAATACCAAAGGTCGCGGGTTCGAATCCCAGGTGTGCCACACTTGGGATTGGGTATGACTGGCTGATGACGGCTAATAAGCCAGAAATGGCCATTCCGGTCTCCCTTGTCTTTGTCGGTTCCATTCCATATATATATATATAGAGGTTACATGCTAGAGAATATGTATAGTTACTTTCGGTCGGTACCTTGAAAGCTTAATTCGAACGGATTTACTTCGAGTTAGAAATTAATCTCTGAAGATTATCTACCAGAAGGCGCATAGGGAACGCTGGGGGACCCACTGATGAGCCGAACTCACCACAGCTGTGTCATATAACGGCAGAATATCCGGGTAACCCGTGTCTGAGTATTTGGCTAGTATCTATGATGTCCGTATGTTTATAATATAACTTGTAATTTAAATGTCCAAGGTATGCATTTTTAGGAATACCGCATTTAGGTCCTTTAGCAACAGCTGCAGAGAACTCAAAGAAATTCATGTAACTCGTATCGCGTTCCTTTATAACTGTACCGGTCCGACGAGAATTTATCCAAAGCACGGGTACGCTCGATAACTTTTCTTTTGAATAATTGAATTGTTTTATTTAGCACCCATAATGTTACTCTCACTGTAAATTTAAAAAAGGTTTTTGAGAGAATGTTAAAATGAGAAAGCAAACACTTTACAGTGTTCTGTCCTTGTTTAGACGTGGCAGTCTAATATAGAAACTGATTAGGGAACAGTGAATTAATAACACCTTCAAACTTGGTTGAAAAGGACGGAATGGATGTAATTTTTTAGTTTTAAAGGAGAAAAAATGCGCTCATGGGAAGGTAAATATGCCTCTGGGACACAAGAGCCCTGCAGGTGAGAGTATATAAAAATACGAAACGCTCCTCCTTAAGAGAGAACTCTCAAATCGGGTGGACCATCTCCTGTAGATGCGATCATAATATTTTTGGGCTGAAAACAGAAGCAACCGTTAAGATGGCAAGACGGTGGTGAGTCAGGAAAAACCCAACGCGATGACGTTAGAAGCTATTGACTGAATTCTTTAAAATGAACGTCTCTTGTCTCAAAAAGCATGAACACGAAATGCTTAAAAAACATAATTAAATCAGCTTTTCCTGGGAATTCGCTGTACAGTCTAAAAAGGTCAAAAATAACACACAGAATCAATACGCATTGAGCGCACACGTCTGTTAAAAAAGTTAACTGCATCATGAGAAACACCGTTCCATCAATCATATATGGAGCACTGAAAGTAAAATTCTCGGTGGGACATAAAAATGTTCCTCTGGCAGTGAAGGTTTTAGAGTAATTTAATTACCTCTTTAACTACACGCCGATGCATGCCAAAAAAGAAAAAAAGTCGGTCACAAACTGGCTCCCGAATCAACGACCTTCCGAAACATTCAATGCATTAATAATGGGGCTGAGATCTGTGAAATGGACAAGAGGAAGCTCCAAATACCAATGACTCAAACCCCATCATCATGCACTTAGGATAGGGCTAGTTATTTTGGCAATAACTCACCTGAAAACTTCGTGCGATACTTGCGGTGCAGTATATTTCGGTCAAACAGGGATATCCTGCTCGACAGGCATTCTTGAATATCTGTTGACAGAAAAGTGTCCTGAACAGCAGTCCCAAGCAGTCATGCATACGCTGCCTACTGGAAGCACGTTACATAGGACAAAACTTCCAAGCGATAAGTCTGCCCATTTAGATAGGATTGCTGATTTGACAAACGCATGCACTTAGATCATGAATTGACCTCTCTCTCTCTCTCTCTCTCTCTCTATATATATATATATAT
Source organism: Schistocephalus solidus (assembly GCA_017591395.1). Taxonomy (NCBI): domain Eukaryota; kingdom Metazoa; phylum Platyhelminthes; class Cestoda; order Diphyllobothriidea; family Diphyllobothriidae; genus Schistocephalus; species Schistocephalus solidus. The sequence goes on from WEDG01001855.1 coordinate 105,691, forward strand.
ATATGTATATATATATATATATATATATATATATATATATATATATATATATATATACATATATATATATATGGAGTGGAAACGACAAAGACAAGGGAGACCGGAATGGCCATTTCTGGCTTATTAGCCGTAATCAGCCAGTCATACCCAATCCCAAGTGTGGCACACCTGGGATTCCAACCCACTCCATCATATGCTACACGTCGCTATGCGACCGCCTGCGAGGGCTCTAATGTGAGCTCCATGGCACAACGGAACATACTTGTTCCTTAAGCAGATCGGTGAGCCGCACACTATCATATATATATATATATATTTGATGAGTGGCTTGTCCATCTGCTTAAGGAACATGCATGTTACATTGTGCCCTAGAGCTCACTTTAGAGCCCTCGTAGGCGGTCGCATAGCGACGTGTAGCATATGCTGATAAAGTGGAACCGAAAAAGACAAAGGAGACCGGAATGGCCATTTCTGACTTATTAGCCGTCATCAGACAGTCTTACCTTATTTATATCCTAGAAACGGGGTAGTATACACTCACGGATAATATAAGCAAAATGAAGCGGTTGCTCGCAGAAAGCGTGGACCTTTGAGGGGCACAAATTTGCTTAAGCAGTTTTTTGTGAGATGGGGTTGAGCGATACATGGCAATAAGGAGTGGGGATTGTGTTAGTTAAGTTTGCAATCAAGGGCAACTTTTCAAGCCCCAGTCCAGCTGTCTCCAACCAGGTCCTACAGAATAACGGATCTCTATCCTGCCTACCGGATGCCATGCACACGGCTGGAATCGGTCAGGGCAAGGGTATGGTATGTATTCGGGTGGGTTTAATATTTAAGACTCGTTACTACATTTATTTAAGGAGTCGTTGCTAGGTTAAGTCCCTCCCCTGGTTATGGTTTGGGTTTAGATTGGGGTTAATTTAAGGGGCCTGCAGCCTAAGGCTCCACCCGTATAACCCCAGTCACCACTAATACCCGTAAGACACGTTCCACGGGTTATCTGTTGTTGACCCCGACTGCACACAATATCCTTGCCACGGTCCTAACGCCATTACAGCCTGTTAATTTCTGAATTTGGACGTAGAGCAGACATGCATTTTTAGCTCATATGCAGCACAAACTACACTCCGGAAAATTCCCAGGGCTGTTGCCTTGGTGACATCCAAGTTGCACAGTAAAAACGTTTCCGTAACGGATGTCGACACGAGCTGCCTTAGTCTCTTCAATTAACGCGATTCGCTCCCAATTATCAGAGGTTCAAAATTTTGAGCTCTGCCTAAATGGCGCAAAGCCAACTGCATTGTTAAGGAGGAATGATTATTGCTGAATGGCGGCCCACCCCCATTTAAAAACGGATAAGTTGAAAGATACGCGGACATGGGTTCGGTTGCGATAACATCATTACCGACCGCGCATCTAACCTGTACTCTATCTCCCTCTCCTCTCCGTTGCTTAGAACTTACGCGACGCTCTGGAGAGAGAAAAGGCTCGGACCTGCAGCACAGAGGAGACCCTTCGACGTAGGGAACGAGAGTGGTTAGAGGCCGATGAGGCAAGACAAGCAGAGGAGGAGCAGAGATCCGCACAAATGCTTCCAGCCGACGTGCAAAGCCATCTTGAAAGCGTCATTAACTCACTGCGAGCCCAGGTAAGGTAGATGTGAAACCGGTAAAGCTCCACCTTATTTGTATTCTCAAAAAATAATTCCAAAGGAAACAATGTAGGATTCCGTTATGAAATGAGACAAGTTTGGTGTTTTTAATTTTTCGCTCTGGCCATAATAGCGATGATAGGTCACAGGCCAAAAGTATCCTTTGTCTTTCCCGTTCTAAACATGTAAGGTTAACATGCGTAAACGATGTCCGACCAACCTAGTAACCACAAACTCTTTCATACGCACAGATTACAATCATTTTTGATTGATTTAAATTTCTGAACCGTACAGGCTCGTGCAAAATGCGGCATAAAATTTACTTCGAAACGCCTCGAATGAAATAAACTTCCACGTTTGTAAAATGAAACAGATTAACTTATATTTATAACTGAAGATGTGTTGGAGAAGTATAAAGATTTCGCTACTGACTTCCCATAACATTCACTTTTTCAGTATTGGGATGACTCGACTGATAGGATAAGAAAAGTATAGGTATCCTAAACTAATCGAGGCTAGTATTTGGCGACCGAAATGAATAACGATCACATTCGAGCGACACCCTTGTACGAATTGCAATTCCGACGCAGATGGAGGACTGGTATACATTGCCAGAAGATGACAAACGTTCAGCAATTACCGACTCGTCTGCAGGCCATCAAGAAATTATGCAGGGGCACCCACCGATCGCGTTAAGGGATATAATCGTTCTGTTCTCCTGGAGTTCCCTCTCGAACTTCGCTAGCAGCCAAACAGCGGCTAGCGATATAGGCCGATGAACCTTGTTGAGAAAGAAAAGGGAATGACTATTTCTGAATTATTAGCTGTCATCGGCCAGACATTCCCAGCGCCAGGTTTCGCAACCCCTGAATCTCGAACCCGTGACCCGTTGGTTAGACGTCCAGCGCTGTAAGCATTTAGTCACGGGTCCGTTGTCCTGGCAGTTTCGAGCAGGTAAATGAACAACGGTAGAGGGGCGCTCAACGAGTATCGCCTCACGTAAGACCATCTACGCTGAATATGGGAACATCGTACCAGTAGCAGCATGGCAACTGCATGCTATAAACACGGCAACAATTGTGATGGATTCGAGTGCGGAACCGAAACGTCAGGCAAAAAGCTCAAATTCTAGCAATCGTGTCTTCTTTCGAACAAATCCCAATTGATCACACTCAAGCTTTGTTTTCTAACGAGCTTCGACGACATTGAGGCAAGCAGAATAGTAATGAAGGAATGTTTTGCAATTAACTTCGGAGCTCCGCTTCTATTGGTCATACGTTACACAGCAAGACTGTGCACAGAGAATGCGTCACGGGTCATTTACCATTTAGAACGCGAAAAGCCGGGAAAGGGTCCCGAATGACTAAACACGGTAAAGTTATTCCTACTACCCGAACAGAGGTGCGTGACCAGCAGGACTGTTGGACAGTATATCAAAATAGAATATGTGGCAATCCTTTAATACCTTTCTCGTATAAGCTATAAAACCGCCCTTTAATGAACGTGACTGTCACGTTCCCGGTGAGTAGCTTTGATGACGCAAATATACTAAACAATGCAGACAGATCTTTCTATTTAATATAAACACCACTCGCCGTGGAACAACTGAACCGACAAAGTTAACGCAAAAAGTAAACTGGGCAGTAAATCGGACACTAAACCACGGAAGGTCAACAATAACAAGTCCACTTGAACAACAACCAAAAGACCCAACCTCTTTTGTGAGAATTGCTCGAAGCCCACACAACCAGAGCCGAACTTTGAAAGTGCAGGTCAACAGCGAAGACAGTTGTTGATAGAAGTCAACAGGTGAGTTCCAGGAAGCAGTTCGGAAGAGAAACAGGCGATCACTGGAAAAGGGTAACTTAAGCACAAGGTGCGCGGTATTAATAAGCGCGATGACCCCGCAACTCCATATTCTGTGTCGCGATTTTGCTTGGGCAAAATTGCTAGCCACGCGGGGAGGATGTGGCTGACCAGCAGTTCTGGTGACAGCGAGCCAAATTGCGAGTCATTGTCACGCCAGGAATCGATAACGGTGATGCAATCACGGCCACTAACGACTCGGGTAGGGACCAAACGGCAATAATCCCATCAAATACGACCCCACGCGATGAATACGAGGTCTGACCTGTAGTTGTCTGGCAAACACGCCCTGTAAATAATGCGCAATTTGTGCCGCAAGTAGCCTTTTCTGCAACTCTCTGTGATTGGGATCGGGAGAGAATCCGAAACATCAGGCCAATAAACACCATATCCTCGTGATTGCCTCTTCTTTTTCTGAGAAGATAATGTTGGTTAAGGTAGTCCAACCAGATAGTGGGCAACAACGCGAAGTCGCATTAGGCAAGTTAGGCTTACTAGCAGACTACGGGGAAGCAGGAAACTCGTAAAAAATCTGCGATGGGACGGATTCAAACTGACAGCCGGTCTCTCTTTGCGCTCGGGCGCCTGGTCCACTGAGCTTTGATAAACACCTGCCAGCCGCGCAGACACAGGCTAGACCTGCAGCTCATAAACAGCATTGTAGATTAAGTATCAAAAGCCGGTAGTCGGTGATTTCATCCCACCTAGCAACCTATTCATTCAGTATGCGAGTTTGGATATTTACCTTGGAATTTTAAATGGATGAACATGATACTTATCACTCAGATGTCGCATACATTTCTCTAGCGTAATCCAGCAATAGCCGGCTGGGTCACGTGTACCATGAAAATGTCTTCGAGGGAGTGATTTAGCGAGAAATTTAAATCATCATTCCTGTCAGCTGGAGGGTAAATCCTGGTCATCCCCAAAGAAAATATGCGCCATACAACTGTACACGCCGTATATAAAAGTAATGGCAGTGTAAAAACGGGAGCCTCCGAGAGGAATAAAGATTTTTAGCGTTCACTACGCAAGCGGTGCTCGCTTGTTACCTACAAATGGCGTACGCTCATTAATACGCATTAGACAGGAATAGAGTTGTAGTAAGGTGCCAAATCAATCACATGTGATCCATTAATACCTATGCCCTGTAGGTTGAAATTCTTCGAAAACGCGCTAAGCTACTCGAGGAGGCAAACGCATCATTGACAAGCCCACCCGGAGCCCAGAACCAGCGCCGAATTCCCACTGGAAACAGGAACTTCGTGGTACCTGGAAAGGGCACAAGTAAGCATGACTACCGGCCAACCTCAGTAGAACCTAGTCTCTGCTATGGGGACTTTCCTCCACCACCGGCCGAATTACTAGTCCCCCTGCCGAAAGGCGAGCAGGTTTCAGAGGCTGGAGAGGCAGAATAACGGCAAAACTGAACTACCACTCCCCCGGCAGTGTACATGTTACCCCTTGGATTTAGTTTTTTGGGGATATTTGGCCAACTTTTCCATGACTTTATACACCTTCCTCCATGCCTTCGTCTTACAATAAGTTAGGGATGCTATGACGAGGACAATTCCATCTTTTAGAACAAGAATGGGGGATTCAGAGGTGTATGAACCTCACGGATAACATGTGGAAATATAAATCGAGAATCGCCGATGTTCCTTTCGAGTATGCTTTCTGGATAGTATTGAACACTCATCAGTGGACTAACTACTGAAATACATAAAGTAGGTGACTAACGCGGATATGAAGGATTGACTCGCGGCAGCCACACGACCCATTCAGATCTCATGTCAAACATTAATCGTAGCAATGATTCGTCGTGCCCCATAGTCGCCGCTAACTTTTCCCTACCCTCATAAAGTTAGAAAGCCCAATTAGGAATGGCAGACAATTCGGAACTAGTCGCAACGAACGGAAAAGCTGTATTCAGGCGTAAAGGTAGCTTACAGAGACAGCTGATCAAGGTAGTTACTAATAAACTGTCATGCCTTGTAGGCCTAGAATCAGCATCAATGTTTCAATCCGCTTGGGTTGACGTCGGAGTGGAAAAGAGCGAAAGATGGGCTGAATAATTCCAAAATTCTGTGCTACTGGTTGCAGAGCCGATAGGCCGGCAGCACTACAGCCTCAATCGACACAGCACAATGATACGGAGAAAAGAGAAGAGCCCACATTCAGCCAAATGGACGGATGCGATTTCGTACATTGCGCCATTCGATACAAGAGTTATCTCTTGGTGTCAGTAAAGTTAGCATGCTGTCCAAGCGACCTTGGGTTAAGTCCTGCAAAGTGCTAAATGCAAGTCGAATATTCCAGGTTATTAATTTTGGGTATTTGCACTGATTATCGATCTGGAAACCGGCGGATCCAAAACGCAGGAAGAGTAACAGGCGGGAACACATCAGATGTAGTAAGCACCCATGGAAAACACTGAAAGAACAGTGGGCATTAATAAATGTGCTGTATACTACAAAATCACCCAGGTCCGGCCTTGAAAAATGCCAAATATACCGTGGGGACATGGGCTAAATGTGAACTGTACATGCTTGTGTTTGCTCGCACGCGATTCTGATCACTCTTCGACCGTCAAAGTAAGCCCGTGCATATTTGCAATTTCCTTTTTAAGAGCCTATATAGAGGGCGTTTAGAAAAATTGATCGAACCGACCTCCTTTACGGCCCGATGTTGGGCTAGGACAGACATCCCTGCGAAGTCCTTGGATTTTATGAAAATTTGAAACATAGCGCCACAGCCACCTAACGATATGCAATATCAGACCATGAAGGTGGGTGACTTACCGCTGACGTCTTCGACTAATATCTTCTCGGCTTTAGGAAAACGGTCTTTGAGGATGGAAATCATGTTAGCCTCTGATTTGGTTGCCAGGCCACGCCGAGCAAACGAAAGAATGAGCGAACCTCGCGAAAACTACATATAAGGTTTACTCAACGACTACTAAGAAACAATAAAAACAAACAGCGAAAAGGGCGAAAGTGAAGAAAGTGTATTTTCTGTTAGACTACTAGTAGGCCCAAAAACAACCCTGAGTACATGCAAGTTCTTCGTGCAAAACTACTTCCACCTCATGTTTTCGAAATCAAAGGACGAAACGAGGCCGTCGATAGGACCATCTCGACTATATAAACGACGGTACAATAAGGCATCCTTGTACTCCTTTTTAGCATACGAGCAGGATGGAAGGTTCAAAACTAAAATAAGATTATGGAGGAGGCGAAAATCAGGAAACGTACCAACAGATTTAATGAAGCAGAAGTAAAGCATTGCACCCGACATGACAAAAAGAGCCCAAGCGACTGCTAGCTTATAGCGTGGGTGTGGAGCCTGGACTTCTGCAAAAGTCATTCGAAAGCTGTGACGATACAAGTTTTTCATCTCATCTATTGATAACTGATGCCAATCACCCTTCTCTTTTGCCTGGAGGACTTCAATCTGTGAATGTGAAATCAAACATATAAATTAAATCAAACTTCATCAGTCTGAGGACAAAAGCGGATAGAGGGATATGGGTAGTGAGGATCATCCAAATACTGTGGATTTCCATTGCGACCATAGCCGACAATTTCTCGATTACCAATATGAGGATGGTATTTCTGAATCTCCGGAGGAACTACGGTAGTGACCGATCTCGTAAGAAGACAAGGCGATCCTCGAAGAAATCTAAAAGCCTAAAAAGACAGGACATGTAGTAACGATGTGGTGGAAGGCCAAATGCTTTACTAAAAGGATAAAAACGCTTGGATGGCAAGCGAGGCAACACAATCAACGAGTGAACGTAACTTAGCAAAATAGCCGCCGCAATGCTAAAAAGCTACTCTAAGAGCAGGAACAGAGGTCCCGTGAGCGAAAGAACGGATAGTACTACATTGATCATTCGTAAGTTTAGACCAGAATAAAATAGTAGTTCTAGGTTGGAAACCGAAAAGGGAGCTCAGTACCCTGACTAACGTTATTAAGCGACATGTGCTCACACGAGTTAAAGATGGACAAGCATACCTACATTTTCTAAATGCTTGGAGGGACGCCGATAAATAAGTACATAAGAGAGAAGACATTACGCAATTGGTTAATTCATATAGCACTGTAAAAAAGAAAGGTCTATAAAAGACGGCGCAAACAAAAATAAACACTGGATGACATTGAATTCATGAGCGCTGATTATATTTGGGTTAATAACTACTCTTCGAAATATAACTCAAGAAAACATTGCCTAGACTTAAAAACGTTTCCCTGATAGCAATGTAGTATCACAAATGTGACTTTAACATCCGATTATTGCGTAAAGAGGCAAGCAGCCAAATTATTACTCCATCTAACTCCAGTGATTCCTTCGGTACCTAAGCCCAGACATTTGAAGCATACTCGTTGGCCTGTGTCCTCATTTTCGCCCGTGAGACGGCTGTGCCGGACAAAAAATTAATATTTTGGGGCTTCCAGAGCGAGGGGTAGAGGGCAGGGTGAGACGGGCCGATAGCGGTGCCCCGTCCACTTTATCCCGAGGGCACAGACGGTGGTACACTGACAGAAATAAGAAAGGTACGGCGAGAAAACTACGGCTTAAACTATTATACGTGCCTCTACCCAGCAGAAGGCACATTGTAAGTACACAGAACCCGATAATTTCCAAAAATCTTGCTATCAGAGTTATTTCAAGCCCTCTCCGCGGCCAAAGAAATTCGAAACGAGAATTAGGCAGGCCATTGGTGAGTATAATCAAATGACGAATTATCAAGTCAACTCAATAATCCGCCAATTGTTCCCTACGATTAAATTTAATCGTCGGGAGCATGCTCCCGACTGCTGCAGCCATATATGCATGCATAGCTGAAACTACGGCCTAAACGATATCGTTCAGGCCTCACATCGGGCAAAAACACAGTCAATATACCACAACAGAACTCCAGTCTGAGCGAAGGTAGAAAAGGAATTGGTCAACCAACCATATATAGTAAACATACCGCAAGCCGGACGCCATTCATGATTGACCGAATTTCCGCAAACTCGACTAAACTGAATTTGATAGTTGGAAATAGCTCAACAGAGGGTTCAAGGGTGAATTCAAGGACATGACTACTCATTACTACAAAAGTCATGGGCAGTAAAGTTACTTCCCGAAAATGCCAGAAATAATGAGAGCTCAATCTGATCCTCAAACGTTTGGGCTATTTATTAGAGCCTGTGAAGACACAAGACCCCAACTCAACCCCTGTATTGTACCGGGCATATATGTAAGTAGATATTGTGGGGATCAGCTACTATTCAGATATATTTCTATTAACTTTTGTTTCATGTGATTTCAATATTGCTTGAGTCATTTGTTCAGAATTTATGGTCGATTGATATAAATAAAAAACTATTTAAAAGCAGGATAATACTAAAAATCTGTAGGTGACAGGCAGCACTGTTTTGGTCGGGGTCTTATTTTAGCCTGCAGTCATGAGCGAAGGGTGTCATTTGAGATGATAATATTATATACACGGCTTGATGTGGTTGTATGTTCGGAGAGAGATTAACTCACTGCGATAGTTAACTATAATTCAGTATGTATAAGGCAGAGCCGTTTTAACTCCATTTACACAGCATATGCGAAAAAACGCACCTGTTTCTACATATTTAGTGACATACATACACTCTAGAAGTACATCTTCTGAAGTAATTATATTTTCGTCAATTGAAACGTTAAAATTTCTTCGTCTCCATTGACCAACAGAAAGGCAGTCAACTGATGTGATGAGTTTGAAGACCGTGATCTTATCGCCAATGTATTTCCAATAAGAGAGAGGAAAATTAAGGCTTATCTGCTCATACTTTATAAAGAGGTCTTCATCGAAAGATACAAACGCTCTTTTGATAGCTTAAAGAACTTGCATGGCAGTTTTTGCAGCCTTGATGCATTGCAATGAAGGCTTCAGATTGCTCTGTATCCACAGACCGATGTCATTCGGTGAAGATTTGATGGAAATTTGAGTGTCATTTAGGTAAAATGTCCTCACGTTATCAGTTGTAAGATGATTGAGTGGACGCAGATTGAGAACAGCACGCTTTTGAAGATTGAACTCTAGGAGCCATTTCTCGGACTATGTTTTGAGTTTGCTCAGATTATTTTGCACAGCATTCTGATAGCTTGGGTCTTTCATGATGTGCCAGAAATTAACGTCATCGACAAACATGATCCTACCACAATACAGTTCCTGAAGACTGTCATTTACATAAAGGATGAAAGGTAAGGGACCAAGAAGGGGACCTTCAGGAACGCAACTACACATGTTCACCCAGTCCGATTTATCCTCTCCGATAGAGACGGTTGTTTCGACAAATCACAGATGATTTTATCCAGTTCAGAAGCTTCCCCCTAGTGAAAAGGATGCTCAGCTTATGTAAAAGTCGTTGATGGGGCACGCTGTCAAAGGCTTTTCCGAAATCGATCAACACTACATCTACGTCAAAGCCCCCTTATTAAGCACTGCTCCAGACTTCATGAGAGGTCAACAGGTTCGAAAGGAAGGAGCACTCCAACCAAAAAACGAGGCAACAAATTCTGTAAGATGTCGTTTACATCCCAAAAGTATAGTATAGCAAGTTTAAAAAGGAATTCCATTGTTTTGCAGGAAATGTAAGTCAAGTTGATACGCCTAAAGCTGTTTGCTGTCATCTTTTTACCTCCCTTATATAAGGGGATGATGTTGGCTGTCTGCTACTGTGAGGGCAAGCTCCCCGTTCTAATTATTAGAAAAGAAAAGTGGGAATGTTTAGGATTGTGGGAGATAGCATGATCATATTTTCAAAAAGATGCATGGAGATCATAGTTGTATGAACGCTTCACGTTTGAAACTGTCCAGAATGCACTTACGGCGGGAGTTTTGTGCTAGCTGTATATGGTCCAACTAGCAGGAATCGAAACTAAAACGCGGTATTATAGTGAGCACAATTAGAGTGTCTTCATTTATGCTGGTGGTGTTTTGTGGCATAAAGTTTAGATAATTTGTGTGGAGAATATGATGGACTCGAAATTTTTAATGAGATTAATCTGATGTTTAAAGTCTGTTGGCATTTTTCACATTTTAAGACTGATTTGACACTGGTAACATCGATGGGCTGTCCTACCTACTTGAATATTTGACTTAACCTCGAATGTTTGGTTGTCATCAAGAACCGCTGCTAAAAAAATTTCAATTAAAACAGAAATACGTCAAAACGGTGCGCTCATTTTTATGGGAACATCCGGTGAAATTGACGGCAACCACGCAGGCCAAAAGCCCTACCAAATGCCTATAGATTGGAACCCAGACAGGAGACTGGATATATCTTGTGAAATATCCAGCAAAAATCGGCATGTAGAAGAAAGAACTAAAAATCTTCAGAAATCGAGGCAAGGAAACAAGATTAAAATGATGTACACAAATGTGCATAGTCTATTGAACAAAATGGATGAAATTAAACTGGTCGTGGACCATTTACAACCTGACTTCATAGCTCTAACTGAAACATGGTTAAATGAACAAATCACAGACATAGAAGTCAGAATAGACGGTTTTCAGCTTATCCGCATGAATAGAAACGGACGTAGGGGTGGTGGAATCGCAATGTTCATACGAGAAGGCATTGACTTCATTCCGGATGGGCCTTCGCCAAATAGGATCTCGTCTTGCAAAATACTTTGTTGTAAACTGAAAGTCCCAAACCAACCAGACCTCCATATTGCCGTGGTATATCGACCCCCAGGACAGCAAACGGACACTGACGAGTCACTCATCATAGAGGGTAAGCAAATCTGCCGTAGCAAATAGTTATAAATACTTAGAGATTTCAACGCTCCCGATATCGATTGGGTGTCAATGTACTGCTCGCGATCGGAAAATTCATTCGAACAGAAATTACGCCAGTTGGTAAATGACGAGTTTCTTACCCAACATTTCACAATGAAGACGCGGTTCCGAAATGGGCAGCAGTCAAGCTGTTCGGATCTAATCATTAGTAGAGACGACAATTTTATCCTTGCATTAAGTTCTTACGTGCCACTTGGACGAAGTGATCATTGTGTACTTGCTTGAGATAACAGTTATTTTTCTGTACCCAAACGTCGTGCAGTTAGGGAGAGAAATGTATGGAAAAGGGATTATCCCAAAATGAAAGAATTACTGAATGGGATAGACTGGAGCCCTGCACATGTACCTGACCCAAACGCTGCCTTGTTCTTCATTAGTAAATTGATTCAGCAGTTGGTAGCGAAATTCTGCCCACTTAAAGGCGATCGTGCGTCTCCCGACCCGAGTGGGTGACATCAGAAATAAAAATTAATCTCAAGAAGAAAAGAAGACTGTGGAGAACATATGCCAGATATCAACAACCCGAACATTTTTCCGGTTTTAAGAAACAGCGAAATCGGTGTCGGAATCTTCTGAGAAAAGAAAGATCTGCCTTTGAGTCAGAAATAGTCAAAGACATACCAAGAAATTAAAAAAAGGTTGTATGCTTACGTGAATAAGCCAAAACGAAATCACGACTGCATTCCTTGTCTTACAGACAATCAGGGAAACAGGTTAACTGATAACTCTGAGAAGACCTGCCTCTTATCCAATTTCTTTATGTCCGTGTATACCGAGGAACAACCTTTTGACGAGGACGAATACTACAGTACTGCCACATCTACAAACAAAATAAGTACGGTGTCGTTCCCAATGGACACAGTAAGAAAAACTCTGAAACAGCTACAGCCCACTAAATCACATGGCCTAGATGGTATATCCGCAAAATTTCTCAATGAACTTACAGACCAGCTGGCCTCTCCGCTCTCAAAGATATTTGAAAGTTCGATGGAGGCGGGGGCTCTGCCTACCAAGTGGAAGATAACCAACATAACCCCCATCGATAAAGGAGGAGAGAGGACATCACCGAACAGTTTCCGACCAGTCAGCCTCACAAGTAGCTGTTGCAAAATGATGGAGAAGATAATCAAGACGGAACTGATGAGGCATCTTGAAGAGAATAACTTGCGAAGTTCATATCAACATGGATTTCGAAGTGGTCGATCATGCCTCACAAACCTGCTCACATCCATGGAAAGTTAGACAAAATCATTAGAAATGGGTTTGTCAGTCGACGCGGTCTACATTGATTTTAGCATAGCCTTTGACAGGGTTCCACACAAACGTCTGATATTTAAGCTCCGTCAAATGGGTGTGACTGGCAAAATACTCAAATGGTTGGCCGAATTTCTCACAGACAGGCGCCAGCGTGTTTGTATTGGAGATGCCAAGTCTCACTTGGAAACAGTTCACAGTGGAGTTCCGCATGGCAGCTTTCTGGGTCCCATTTTGTTTCTGATATGCGTTAACGACTGCCTGGATTGTCTGACATGCTAGAAGGTAATGTTCGCTGACGATCTGAAGTAATGGAACTCGATTGAAAAACCGGTGGATGCGCGGAAATTACAACAAAACTTAGATCGCTTTCAAACATGATGTGGTGAGTGGCTGCTGAACCTTAATCTTAACAAATGCCAAATAATCTGACTGCAGTCTAGTTCCAGGAGAGATAGACCAAGTCGAGGAGGAGGAGTCATAGTTTATGTCACTCGCAAGCTGACCACAATGGCTGACATACATATTCCATTACGCGATGTGGAAGTCTTAAGCATTACTATATCTGCTAAGTATTCTAGACCACTGACGATATCGGTTGTGTACCGTTCGCCTTATCAGACTTTTGATCAGGATCTCATTCTCATAACGGAACTCTACAAAGCCAGCGAGAAGAAAGCTGTCCTCATTGTTGGGGATTTTAACGCTCCTGATATTGACTGGAAAACATGGACTGCGCCGGGAATGCCAGATAACTTCAACCACAAACTACTACAATGGGCAACAGACAAACTTCTCTCTCAGTACGTCACCTTTGGAACACGGACGAGAGAAGGACAACAATCAAACTGTTTCGACCTGATTTTTACCCGAGATGAGGAAAATGTGCTAGACCTACAGGATCGACCGCCATTAGGTTCAAGTGATCACATTACGCTGTGCTTCGAGTACTCACTGTTTCCAAACCAAATTTACCCGATACATGGGTAAGAAACATTTGGAAGAGGGACTACTCACTTATGAGAAGACAACTGTCAGAGATATCCTGGGAAACAGAACTACATGGTGAAACCAATAAAGATTGGACGACATTGAGTTCGTTATTGAAAACGATTGTTTACCTCAACTGTCCTTTCAGGAAAAAGACAACCACAAACCGCCCGAAGTGGATAAACTCAAACTTGCAGGCCTCTTTCAAAAAAAGAAATCGCTTCTGGAGGCGTTACAGACAAACCGGCTCCGATGCTCACTTACGGGAATATAAGCAACAACGCAACGTTTGTAAATGTGAGGCTACTAAGCTGCGGAGAATGTTTGAACTAAACATACTGCAAAAATCGTTGGAACACCCCAAATGCTATATGGCTACATACTGAGTACAAAGAGAATTCAGGAAATGATACCTGCCCTTAGGTCTGCAGACGGAAAACTGGAGACCGATGACCAGGTTAAAGCATCCCTTCTTTCCAAATTCTTCCAGACCGTCTTCACTAGAGAGCCTAATAATTTTGCTGCTATTCAAGCAGTTTGTCAACCAATGTGTACCCCCCCTTTCCCTTACTCCTCCATCTCCTCCTCATCCACAACAGAGGACCTAGACCTAGACTTTTCACCGACCGTAGTTAAAACCGAATTACTCCGTATAAAACCAGCCAAGTCGCCTAGGCCGGATAGAATTCCTGCATTAGCCCTAAGAGAACTTGCTAACGAACTGTGTATACCACTGTCCATCATATTCCAAAAGTCCTTTGAAGAAAGCAAACTCCCGGAAGAATGAAAGTGCGCATTCATCGCCCCGATCTATAAAGGAGGTTCACGACTCGACTGTGAAAATTACCGCCCTGTCAGTTTAACTTGCATAGCATGCAAAATAATGGAGCGTATTATCAAGAGGCATTTAATGCGCTACCTGGAAAACAACCAAATCCTATGCGATGCCCAACACGGCTTCCGTCCAGGACGTTCCTGTCTCACGAGTGCCCTTCAGTCGTACGAGAAATGGACAAAGGTCACAGATAAGGGTCATGCAGTAGATTTTGTATTTTTTGACTTCAAAAAGGCCTTTGATAGTGTTCCACACGGGCTTCTTTTGCAGAAGATTTGGAACGTAGGAATTCAAGGAAAACTTTCAATTGGATCAAGAGTTTCTTGTCTTTCAGAGTACAGAGAATTTTTGTTGGAAACTCTAGCTCAGAATGGGTAAAAGTAGAAAGTGGTGTTCTACAGGGTTCTGTTTTGGGCCCCCTACTCTTCCTAATCTACGTGAACGACTGTCTCAATGACCTAGATTGTGAAGCTGTCATGTTGGCAGATGACATTAAAATATGGACTGAAGTCAGCTGCGCTGATGACGCAAAAGGGTTACAATCGAATATCGACAAACTAAGTGCCTGGTCGGCTAAGTGGCTTCTTAAGTTTAATGTATCCAAGTGCGTGATCCTTCATCTAAGCGCCGGTTGAAAAGTATCTCTGAGACGCCAGTACTTTATTAATGGCACTGCATTAAAAGAGGTCGAAACATACAAAGATCTGGGCATGTGGACAACTGTGAATTTGATGCCCTCAGAACACTGTAAGAAAGCAGTCCAGAAGGCAACATGTACACTACATTGGATCAGACGTGCGCTCTAAATATTGCCCCCTGATCTATTCGGAAAAGTCTATGACGCCTTTGTGAGACCACATTTAGATTACGGAGTACCAGCTTGGATACCGTGGATGAAGAAAGATGTTGACCTCCTCGAACAGGTGCAACGGAGAGCAACGAAGATGGTTGACGGTCTTAAGATGTTACCGTACCAAGACAGATTGAAAAAGCTTGACTTATTTTCTCTTTCCTACAGGCACTTACGGTGTAGCATGCTCTGGACATTCCGGATTATGCGGGGCCATGATTTCACCCTGAGATCGGAGGATTTCTTCGACTTTGCCTGCACAACTCATCTGCATGGTCATCCTTACAAGGTTAATAGCGAACGCACGCGATTGAACCTCAGAAAGTTTTGTTTCAGCCAACGAGTGGTTCGACCTTGGAACTCGTTACCAAGCGAGATGGTTACCTCTGAAAGCATTATTGATTTTAAAAGAAGGCTTGATTGCATTATATTTGACAAAAGACGACTGTCACAGCATAATTTCTTAAAACTGGCTTTTTAAAATCTTTCGGGCTCTACTTTTCTTCCACAATGTTTCGCCTATGGCTGTGAAAACGCATTTGAAGTTATCTTATGCTTTGACTCAAACATTTTAAAATGTACAACATTTTATATTGACTGTACACATGCAATGATAACTTAACATTAATAGGGTCATCAAGGGCAATGCCTGTAACCCTTCAAAAAAAATATACAGAAGGATGATAAGGTTTGAATACCAGTACTTCATCAGTGTTCACCAACTCCAGGAGGTAAATATTCTAAAGAATTTGGGTATATGGATAACACCAAATCTCAAACCATCGTCGCACTGTGCGAATATCGCAAAGAAAGCTATGTGTATCTTAGGCGCAATCTGGAGGTCCTTAGTTGATTTTGACGGAGAGCTTTTTAGGCGCGTGTTTGGTACATTGATCCAGCCGGTGTTTTAATATTGCGTTCAGGTGTGGCGTCCTTGGACGAAACATGACTACGATCTGCTGGAGAAAGTTCAGCAGAGGGCAACGAAACTAGTCAGCGGATTGGAATGCCTACCCTATGAGGGCCGCCTAGAAAGACTTAAAATTTTTCCTCTCTCTTATAGGCAATATAGAGAAAATATGATCTTAGTCTTCAAACTGGTCAGAGGAGTTGATTGTGCTTTTCAGATGGCCAACTTTTTCGAATTGGCAAACATGACAAGTCTCCGAGGTCACCAATACAAACTGAAAAGAAAACACGCCAAACTTGAAGTGTGGGCCAACTTATTTTCCCAGCGAGTGATTGAAGAATGGAACAAACTGCCAGCTTCGGTTGTTCAGGCTGAAAGCGTTGAAATGTTTAAAAGAAGACATGATACATTTTTACTTGATGAACATATATTAAGTCGACAGCAATGATCGATATACTAAAACGACTATCGCCATGTAACATTTGCTTGTTTTGCTAGCCTCTATCTGTAAATAGGGTTTTCAAAGGCTCTGCTTATCTCCCTTATATATACTGAATTATAAATATGGTCGATTCTGCGAAAGGGCTTCCGGTGTCTTGCGATTGACTTCCATATGATAATGCAAAGTTTGGGAACTGTACCGCGTTTTGGTCCATCATGCCTGAAAGCATCTAAACAACATCACGGAAGAAAAACCGTTTGCACAGGCTACATTTAGGCATCATAATGCCACAGTTGGCTCGTTGTGGATAAATCTACCTCAATGTTGCGTGCATACTGAACATGACCACTGTTTCTATTTCCTGATTATTCTGAATCTAACATTAGCATTTCACCTTCAGTATTGCTCGTGCACAACATAGACGGATGCTCGTTCGTTTTTCTTTGACTTTGGCATGCTGCCCCATTCTTAATCCGGCAAAATATAAAAGTTAGAACGAAAGTCTAATGTATCCCAATGTTTGTTCTGAGAGGAATGCCATGACAATTACAGATTGAGGATAACGGTTTCCCAGCTAACATTAGAGATTCGGGTAGAAAACTCTTTTGTTCACCTCAATGTTCACTAAGATGACCAATTTTGAATAAATAAATAAATTATAAATTGAAGGCCCAGAGGGCCTCATCATTACAACCTTAGTACCGTGGTTTAAATAAATACAAAGTGGATAATTGCTGCACTATGTGAGCATCCATATGAACAGCAGAAATGAGTAGTATGGTAAACATATCCGATTCAAAACGATTTGCCATTTTTAAAACAAAAGTCAATAATTTTTGGCATATATTGTGAACTGGAAAAGAAGCAATAAAAAACTCCTACGGTTAAATCGGAGGCGGAGTTCGGCGAGCCGCCAATTAAAAAAATTAGAGAAAAGACTGCTTCACTAAAACATTAATAGCTAAATGCAATGGGAGAGTATTGTGATGCTGCTGACAACGTATGAGGGTTCGGAGCGCTCCTTGTCGGGTGAGAGATAATATAGCAGTCAAAGCTACTGTTTATAAACATCAGTGGAGGTGAGAGAGGACGAACTCATCGTAGACAACATGGTCGAAACGAAGAGGGGACAGTAGAGGTCATGAGATCATCATCCAGTTGCGACCTTGCTGACTGCATAGTCCATCACCAAAGAGGCGAAACCATCAGAAACAGCCTCGATCATCAACAGAACCTGGAGACTATTGTCAAGGTTGCAAATTCAGAGGAAAGTATCAAGGTTGTCAAGAGTTGGCAATGCTAGTTTATAAGGAGGGAAAGAAAAAGTGAATGCAAAGATTGACTGCAAAGGATGATGGAAATATAATTAGAGACCAATATAATATCAAGGGAGCTGCCTCAAATACCAGGAGGTCCCTTTTTAAAATCCAAAAGTTGCGAGTTTGGGAAGGAAAAGTATATTAGTTAACAACTCTGAGATCGTTTCATGAAAAAAATAACACGGGGTTTTCACAGGGTTCAAAGTTTATTGAAGCAACTAAGACTACGAAGAATAAGGACAAACCCAGTGTGAGTTTCATTTAGCTAGAATAAAAGGTATGGTTGGACACTAGTCCTTGGCCATTTATAAACTATCGAACTGATATTAGGGAACTAGGGACGATGCCCACAGATTAGATTAATGCCTGTTTGCGCCAGTCTTCCCGAAAGCCAGCAGACTTTTATATGGAAATATCTGTTATGAAGGCTTCCTTAATATGACTGAAACGCCTTCGTTGCGTTCTTAATAATGGATCTGGATTCGACTTGGAATAATACATATGAATAACTAAGTAAATTCCATATGCTAGGCCCAGAGGGCGCGATTATTCAAATTTAGTACTGATGTGAAAATTAATACAAAGTGGATAGTTGCTGCTCTGTGGAAGCAACCCTATGTACAGCAGAAATGAGTAGTATGGTAGACACAGCCGATTCAAAATGATTTGTCATTTTTGAAACAATAGTCAACAATCTTTGGGATATATGATGAACTAGGAAAGAAGCTGTGAGAAAAAACAAACGATGAAATTGGGACAGAGTTCAGTGAACCCCTAATTTCAAAAAGTATAGGATAAAAATCTGCTTCTCTAAAAACAAAATGTTACGGTTGATATAATTGGTACAATGCAGTAAAATAGGATCGTGATGCTGATGAAAACGTATGATGGCTCGGAACGCTTCCTGTCGTGGGACAGATCACATAACTACCAGAGCTACTGTTCACAACCATCAGGGGGGGTAGGACACGAGGAACTCATCGTGGTCAACAGATTAGAACCGAAGGAACAGTACAATTCACGAGGCCATTGACGAGATGCGACCTCATTGACTGCATAGTCCACCGACAAGGGGACGAAAATAGCAGAACCTACCACGATCATCAGCAGAGGTCACGGAGATCATCGTCAGGTTGTAAAAACGGAGTAAGGCATCAAGATTGCCAACAGTTGGCAATTATGGTTGGAAAGAGGAGGGGACGAAAAGTGGCTGCGAAGATTGACTCTGCAGACAAAAATGAAAACCTATGGATCTCAGTCGAGGCTGTTGTGTTTCGAACCACCCTTCCTACTTCAACAGTCTCTCGACACTGTTACTGATAGTTGTTGCATTTTACTCCTGCCTGTTTCTGTCCACATTGCATGCTCTGATGTTTGTGCTGATAAAGGATGACATGCTTTCAAGAAAAAATCTGCTTGCTTCAGACCCTGTACCACAAAGCAAGTAGCGAATTCAATTTGAATTAATAGGGTATCGGTTCATCTGATGCCGATTCTAACATAAATTTATGTTCAGAGAAATTACATTCTTAAAAGCCATTAGAGGGCTGCCAAGCGGTAGAGTAAATATTGATTCGTATATTATGGATATGCTGTAAGTTAAACTCAGTAGCATTGACAATTTTTGTGGCAAAAGCGCAGCCTCAGTTCTGTATAAAACCAATGCAGCATAAATAAATCTGTTATTTCAATATTTTGCTATGCGTATAGTCAACTAAGATTTCACAGTTAGATGTTTTATCCAATTAAGGTGGATGGTGAAATCCATAGTTAGTAGACAGTATTTGTTACCACCGTGGGTCACACTAATGACAAAAATCATGAAAAAGGAATAGACGTTGTAGAAAAAGTAATTTTGGCTTCAATATCCAAAATTATTTGTTTAGTATAAGGAGCAAAGTAATAAATGCTACAAACAAATACAGGCTAACAGAAATTCGTTCGGGTGTTGACCTGGTTTTTACGTAAATATCAAGCCGCATGGAAGAGATCAGTTCAATGCCTCCGGTCGGTTGAAGTGATCGTGTGCTGCTTATGTTGGACATCTACTTATTTCCGTTGCCCCTGCTATAGAAGTAAACGGCATAACTTTCACCGAGGAAATTTTCATACAGGCATAAACTGGACCTCAATGTTTTCGGGCACTGTAAACCATGATTTGGATTTCTTCCGGAATACTCTTCAGGAACTCATGGACAATCACTGCCCACCAATGAGTGTCTGTCATAGCAAGCATCTTGGGTGGCTAGACAGCAACATAAAAAGGGAAATAAACGGGAAGCCTAAATTGTGGAGAAAATGCTGCGAGTCTAATCAAGTCACATATTTTAACAAGTAACAACAGGGAAACAAACTGAAAAGCCCTACCCTAAAACGTGACTAGAATTAAAGAAGAATTTGCTGCTAAAGGCAGCGCAGAATTCAAAGTTTGTCTACAGTTACCTCCGCAGATGTGCAAGGAATAAGCATAAAATCCCGATTATTAAGACTGCCATGGGCGTCTGAATGGCTAAAAACCGGGACAAAACCAAGTACATTTCACAGTTCTACCGTTTAGTCTACACAAACGACGCAAGGTTCCTTTGACCCTCAGGGGATTACCTGCCAACTGCAAGTACCAGTCACATACTCTTCTGCGAAGTTCTGATCCAAAGGGAATAAACGGAACTCAAAGATTCAAAATCTCCAGGACGAGTTGAGCTTGTACCCAAGCTTCTAAAAGAACACGCCAATGAACTTCCCGCACCCATTTCAGTGCCCTTTCAAAGGTCATTTGACTCTGGCCCACATCCCATCGATTGGAAGTTGGCACATATAACGGCCTTATACAAAGCGGAAGCCAGGCGTCAGTGAAAAATTACCGGCCCATAAGCTTGACATGCATCCTTGGTAAGTTTATGGAAAGAATCATTAAGAACGAATTGGTGAAATTCCTTGGGACGCATAATTTGTTATCAACTGTCAAAATGAACTTCAAAAAGGAAGATCCTGCGCGAAAAATTTGCTGCAATCGCTCCAGAGTTGAACCCAAGCACTTGAAGTTATACACGCGTTTCATATCGCTTTCATTGACTTTCAAAAGAACGTCGACACTGTGCCGAAGCAGGTACTGTTGTAGAAGCTAGAAAGAATTGAAATCAGAGGTACCCTCCACAAGTGAATCGAAAAATTTCTCATGGGTCGGCTTAAGGTTGTGTGCAGCGGTCAAGAGAGGTCAAGTTCGGATGCGGTCGAGAGGGCGGTTCCTAAGGGTTCTGTACTACGTAGACAATTGCATCAGGGATGTGCAATGTGAAACAGCAATGTTTGCCGCTGACATGAAGATCTGGAGTATAATCCATAGCAAAGCTGACAAATATAAACTATAGATTCACTTAAATCGGTTGGAGGAGTGGTCAAATCATCGGTTTTCGCTGTTCAACGTCGATAAGTGTACAATACTTCAGTTAGGCAACCCATCCGGATATGCTGACAGTAGAAGCTTCTTTCTGAACGGTGAATACTGACAAGACGTATAAACCCAAAAGGAACTTGGTGTGCTGACCATTACCACCTTAAAACCGTCATCTCACTGCTCGAAAGTGGCAAAGAGCGCAATGGCCGTGTTGCATGCCACCAGAAGAGCCTTTTTGGATTTCGATGAGGATCACTTCGCTAAAATTTTTGGATCATTCATTAGGCCGCACTTGAAATATGCTGTACAAGCCTTGAGATCCTGGGCAGTTCAAGATCAGAACTCTTTCAAAAGAGTACAAAGGAGAGCCACTCAAATGGTTAAAAGTCAAAGCTCCTTGCCATATACAACCCATCTAACGAATCTTAATCTGTTCCCTTTTGAGTTATAGGCAAAAGGGAATTGCTAACACACTAAAATTCCCACGATTGGACTAACTTCTTTGTATGCTCAGATGTGAATGTTTGAACTGATACTTTTTACCAAGTTCTAGGCCAACTCATTTCTCGTTTTGTTACGCATAAGAAAAAAATTCATGTCAAGGATGAAGTCTACCTCCCTTTATCATTCCGCCGTAAACTGAGTAGACTCTCCCGTCGTTTTCATCTCCAAAACGAAACTTCTGTCCTGCCCTTTATACAACAAATCTTTGAAGAGGCTTAGAGGCTCTCTGAAGAAAACAGACAAGCTGATGAGGTTAACTTTGCCGAAAACCCTTCGTTAAATGTTGCGAAGCTCTTTTTGCGCACAGTAAATGCGCAGAGAAAAACGCAGCATCCCGTACTTCGAGACGCCTTAGGAAATCCTATAGCTGACGCTAAGTTGACTGCTGAAAGCTTCAATGCTTTCTTATCTAGAACGTTTAGTGAACAAACTGTCGCTTCCTTTCCTTACATCCGGGTTTGGACCGGTAACGTCCTCGAGACCATTACCTTTACCCCCTGGGACGTGACCGTTGCCATTCGGCGTTTTCGTCAATCTTACAGTCCTGGACCAGATGGCGTCCCGGTCAGCGTTCTAAATGCGGATGCAAACGATATATTCCCGTCCATCCTGTATAAGATATTTAATCTTGCTCTTGAAAGTGAAAATGTCCCTATTTTATGGAAGGAATCGCACAAAATGCCTATTCCCAAACACGGCCGACCTACGTCATTTGACGACTTAAGGCCAATAAATACACTACCAGCAGTCTCGAAGATCTTAGAGACCTTGATCAAAGACAAAATGATGCGTCACCTTACAGAGAATAACCTTCTTTATGCGGCTCAGCATGGGTTTCTCGAAAAAGGTCTTGTGACACTTGCCAGCTCTCTTTATTTGATCATGTGCTACAATCTAGAGATAGCGGTTTTGCAATTTACACCATTTACTTCGATTTCACGAAGGCTTTTGATCGTGTTGACCATGATCTCCTACTGCTGAAACTTGCCTCCTTCGGCATAGGTAACAAGCTGCTGAACTAAATATCCTCCTATTTGAATGCTCGCGCACAACGGGTTATAAATGTCGGATGTTATCTCCAACCCATTGGTGTTACGGTCTGTGACTTGTGACATTAGTTCGGTTTCTTTCAAAAGGAGCCTCTGAGAATTTGTTCACAAACATCTCAATCAAATCTAGGTAACTCATCGATAAAGACCTATGCTCATTTCGTGGGATTGAATGATAGAGTCTGTCAGTTCCTAACGAGATGAACTGGTGTCCATCCAGCCCACGCTTAGGTCTGATGAGTGGTCACCAACCGAGTTCTGGAGCACCTTCCTTTTGTTATACGAGCTCTGTACAGTTGGGGTCTTCATATTTAGTGTCCTCCGTCTCGCTGAGGACCCGCCTTAATGATGTACAGGGTCTGTCAAAAGAAAGACCTCTTCATCACTTTAATTTTCCCATCCTTTATTTGGCACAATTTTTCCACCTGTTCAGTTCTCCTCTACAGTTCTGTTCTCACCATCCGCATTTTGTGCATTTCCGTCGGTTGGTAATTCGACTAGAAAAACACATCCGGGTATGAGCTATGGAGAGCCATTATCCGCTCTAGGAGGTGTGAAGCCTGAAAATCATTTTCAAGAATGATTTAAAGAGGCTTCGGTGATGATTGTTCATGTGATACACGCGCTTTTCATAAACGGAATGCTTTGTGAACAGTAATGAATTTGCCTTCTTGAATACTCGAATTGGAGTTTGCTCGGAAAAGACTGAGTTCCTTTTCTACCCTTTCCTTTACAATCAGATAAGTGGACTGGGGAGCCTCTTTAATAAAGAGATTGGGTTTTCGGTCGAAATGTCTGTTTGGTGACTTCTTGCTCTGACTTGATGATAGGGCATTAGTATCAGGGAGAATTATACTTTGGTCGACGATGATATTTGCGTCAGTACTAGCAATGATTCCTAAAGTTATTGGTGAATGCCTTTTGGAAACTTAGCCAATTTTTTATGCGCTTGCTACTGTATTACCAGCAGAGGATTACTCTTTATTCAGATTTCGAACTCATTTTATGTGAAGTCCTCTTGGTCTTCCTGACTTCGAATTCTTCGTCTTCGGTTCATCAAATTCGACGAGCTTTCCAACGTTGCCCTTTGTTGTATCATCCAGCAACGAGGCTGCATATGTTTATGTATCCAGAGTTTCTCCCTGAGCTGGATGACAGTAGTAAGATGCATAAGCTTGTTTGATATCCCTCTTGACGGAAGGAAATGTTTACTGATTTACTGAGCTTTGTAGATGCAGTGTCTTTTAGATCTACATAAGTTATTCGTAAGTAAGCTATATTTGCATAAGTAATTCCTTCTGTTGGAATTCTCGTTGGTACGGGTTTTTTTGCCGGATGATCAGTAAACCTTCACTTTTAGTTCGGCCGTTTCTCCTTTCGAGTTACTTATATCTTTCTCCATCTAAAGGAATTTCGTTAGGAAACTTAAACACTACATGCAATTTTCTTTCTCGTAAGTGACATTCATTAGTGTTATCAGGCTTTTTGCCCGCTTGACAGGAGGAGAAGTAGTAACAGATTATCTGCATTTGCCATCCTTTTCTGTTTTTATGCAATTGTGTTTATCAGATCTCCGTGTGAATGTGGCGGAGTGGCTCGGTTTGTTGTCAGAAGTTTCTTCGCAGATGAATCCTGAGCGTCTTTGTTTTCCATACCTCTTAGGATTCTATGCGAATACATTTAATTTATAAATATTGTTAAATAAATAGACTAGCGTGCAATAATATTAAGCAGTCAGACTTCTAAGAAGCATGCAACGACTCACTCTTTGCTGTGGCTTTTCCTTCCCCGATTGAGAGCAGATTAAAGCAGCACACCGCTGACGTAAATTTTTGAAGCAGGTGAACGCCAAAGCTTGTATTTCTCGTAAAAACAACCTCCGAGTGAACGTTGAAGCTTGCATTTCGTGTAGGGACTACCTCCGGGATGTAAAATAATCATCAGTGAAGGAATATTTGGATAGCCACAGAATTGTTAATTCCAAGTAGATAACTCCAAAATTTTGAGACTGGACATTCAACTCAAGATTTATTCCAAACCAACGTGTATTCTACACTAAGGTAGAGAATAAAACTTCTTAAAATCAAAGGAACTGAAATTAGAAAGCAATTTCAAATGACGCGCCTTGGATGGCTTTATTCGAATATACCTTGAAATAAGTATTGCTCTTATTATTATAAATTTATATATTTAAACTTAATTGAAATTATCACAAAAAGCAAGTCTACTTTTTAATTGTACTCTGAAAGTCAGAAGAAAAGCATTTCTCCAACAAACCTACCAACCCCAGTAGATGGGTTGAGCATCATTGCCCTCTTAACAATATTAAGAAGATTCAAGACAGATGACTGATGTTGACTAGGCATGTTGCTAGGGTGAGGAATGAAATCCAAATAATAATAATAAACTGCAATGCAGGTGGAAGTGCATTCTGGATTTTCCAGATTAATTGAATTTTGTGGTAAATTATTTTCCGAAAATATTTCTCGCAGACTGTAAGGCTTAAAATTGGTCACTATCATCCTTCAGTGGTCTTCATCTTTTTCCGTAAAATTCGAGACACTCAAGTATCTGATACTGTTTGATCTCTTGGCTTACTACCATGATACGTTTTGAGAACGACAATTCATGCTACGATAGATAATCTTTTGGAAACGGGCCCATAGTGTGTGGGAAGAGTGCATTAGCTCTGTCAACATTAAACAGAAAAATGTTCACAGAAACCGCACAAATTCTGGGTTTCAATATTATTTCTCTCCTTCCGCAACATTTGTTCATGATGGAGAGTAACGCGGTCAGAAATGTCTTTTATCTTTCTTTTTACAAAAGCTGTTGGATTCTCATTTACTTTAAATGCCTACCACAAGCGGAATACCTGTGTATAAATAGGCAAAATTGAAATATTTAGTAAGATAATCATAGAAAGTTTTCCATTTTGCTTTAATTACTTAGGGGAGGTAGCTTGGAATAATGCCTTACTTGAGAGTACAAAAATGCCAGCCAACTGGGCCCCTGCAACGTTACGAGCAGGTAAGTGCCTGAGTAAAATTAAGGATTTTAGTACACGGTAAATGCAGCTAATAGCAACGTTAGCCCAAAATCTTGCGTTTAATTTGCTTGCAGCAAATGAAGTTTCCTCCTGTTTGTTGCTCGAAAGGGTGTCACCAATACTGGACTATTTTTTCCTCTAGCGTAATTATTTGGCGAGGTAACTATGGAACTTCGTCCTTTGGGACGTGTGCCAACAACAGTCTCATATGACAGAAAAGGTTTGTTCAGCATCCTTCTAGGTGCTTTTCACAAAGCGGACAGCGGTTTCGACTGGAAATGAAATGCTGAAACGACAAAAGTTTATTTAAACAATTTTTATCTGCATGTATTTTAGACTATATTTTCAAATTTATAATAATTGCAATGGTACAAGCCCACTTCTTACCATAACATTTTTACGACTTACCAACTGGATTTAAGTGTGTAAGGTGATGATAAGGTTTTCATACTCACCTCGAATTCTTGGACTTCTTTGAATTTGCCGCCACGACCCATCTCCGAGGTCACCCATTGAAACTGGGTGTCCGGCAGGCGAGACTGGATGTGCGCAAGTTCTCGTTCTCTGTCAGAGTGGTTAAACCATGGAATGCCCTCCCTGAAGACGTTGTGATGTCACCATCGATGGAAAGCTCTAAAAGGAACCTTGACAGTTTTATGTTCCAAAACGAGCCTGAGCGATGAGGAATTTATCTTAACCCTCGAGAGTCGTGCACCACTTGTCATATTTTATGACCGCCTTTGTACCTTTGCAACCCACACGGTTTATCTGTAAACAGCACTTAATTTTACGTTACAAATAGGGTACTCAAAGGCCCATGCCTATTTCCCTCAATAAAATGAAATGAATTGAATTGAATTGAAAAAGAGAAGGTATCCAAAAACAGCATGGCCTTCCAATCAGTTTGGAGGTATTTATATCTACGCAGGTGCTTAAAAAATCCACCTGTAATCGCATGAAAAGGATGAAAAACACAAAAGATTTGTGATTGTCTAGCTAAATCATATGACAGCATTGATACCCGTGCGCATAGATTACACAGAAACCTTCATGGCAAACAGAAGAGCAAACCATTTGGTCGTTAATCACAATGTAAGTCTTTGTCTTGAATAAATGCGCATAGGAAAGAAATAACTAAATAAATTTTTAATTTAAGGCCCAGAGAGCCCCGTCATTTCAAACTTAGTATCGCGGTATAAATACATACAAAGTGGATAATTGCTGCACTGTGTGAGCAGCCATATTAACAGCAGAAATGAACAATATGTTAGGCATGTCCGATTCAGAACGATTTGGCATTTTTAAAACATTAATCAACAATCTTTAACATAAACGGTGAACTAGAAAAGAAGCAGTCAAAAAAACTTCTACGGTTAAATCGGAGGTATAGTTCGGCGAGCTGCCAATTTAAAAAAAATAGGAGAAAAAACTGCTTCACTTAAAAATTACTAGCTAGATGCAATGGGATAGTACTTTCATCTTGCTGACAACGTATGTGGGTTCGAAACGCTCCTTGTCGTGTGAGAGATAGTAAAGCAGTCAGAGCTACTGTTTGTAACCATCAGTGGAGGTGAGAGGACGAACTCATCGTGGACACCAGGGTCAAAACGAAGAGGACACAGTAGAGGTCATGAGATCATCATCGAGATGCGACCTTGCCGACTGCATAGTCCACCAATCAAAGAGGCAAAACCATCATAACCCGGTTTGATCATCAACTGAACCTGGAGACCGTCGTCGGTGTTGCAAAATCGGAAGAAAGTATCCAGGTTGTCAAGAAATGGCGATGTTTGTTTAAAGGCGGGGGGGGGGGGGCGAAAAAGTGAACGCAAAGATTAACTCTGCAGAGGATGATGGAAATATAATAAGAGACCAATATAATATCAAGGGAGCTGCCTCAAATCGATTTATCAACAGGTACATTACCTGGCCTATCTCTTGAAGTTCAGTTCAGTTAATTTCAGTGTATATGAGAGAAATAGGCTTCCACCTTTCAAATCCGTATGTGTTACATAAAAAGCAATAGAATTAGAAGCGATCAAAAGAAGTTACAGTCAAGTGAATGTAGGCCGATTTATGTAGTACACTGGTATTTGAAAGGTTAAGTAGTCACAAGTATTCATGGTGCTGCAAAATATGTTTTTGCAGCCGAGGTTTAAATGCCTCAACAGACTGCGACTTTACAATCACATCACTGTTCCTCGACACGGTTGGAAAAAATACTACCTCAAATCCAATCTTGTGTGGGGAACATGTAGTTTAAATGGATGCCCTCGGAGATTAGCCGTAGTAAAAAGATGCAAAAGTCATGAACTAGCATCACCGAGGCCTCTTAAAATCATTCTTGAAAATAATGTTCAGGTTTCACGCCTCCTAGAATGGAGAATGGCTCTCCATAGCACACACCGGGATGTGTTTTTTCAGCCGGATTACGAACCAATGGAAAGGAACGAAATGTGGATGCTGAGAACAGAACTGAAGAGGAGAACTGAACAAGGGGAAAAATGGCTCCAAAAAAAGGACGGGAAAATAAAAGTGATGAAGAGGTCTTTCTTGTGGCAGACCCCGAACATCATTAAGGCGGGTCCTCAGCAAGACGGAGGACACTAAATATGAATTACCCAACTGTATAGAGCTCGTATAACAAAATGATGGCACTCCAGAACTCGGTTTATGACCACTCATCAGACCTCAGCGTGGGCAGGATGGACACCAGTTCATCTCGTAAAGAACTGACAGACTCTAGCATTTAATCCCACGAAATGAGCATAGGTCTATATCGAGGAGTTACCCAGTCTAAATTGAGATGTTTGTTTACCAATGCTCAGAGGCTCCTTTTGAAAGAAGCCTAACTAAAGTCACAAGTAACAGACCGTACCACAAATGTCGTTGCCGTTATGAAAACGTGGCTCAAAGCCGAAAAAGCGAATAGTGAGGTTTCGATAAATGGATACCAACTTTTTTGAAAAGACCGAGAAAAAAGACAGGGAGGTGGATTGGCCGTATATGTTAGGAGAAATATCTCGGCAGTCGAACAAGCGCACGCTATCTTCCTTGAATATGAATTTCTCTGGATAAAGATTTAAAAGGCGTATTCACAAAACCTTCAATTCTTGACGATCTACAGACCATCTGATATTCCAAGCGCAACTGATGAGTCCCTCATCCATTTGCTCAAGGAAATAGCAAGTCATCAGGAGGTGCTTATTGCTGGAGATTTCAATGCACCTACAGTAGACTGGATAAATCTGCCAGTTGACGGTGCACCAACTTCCTTCGGCCACATGCAAATGGATCACACTCCCAATCAACCTCTGGTACAGAAGGTTAACATACCAACGAGAATACGAGAGAATCAGAGAGCAAATTGCCTCAGCCTAGTATTGACGAAGGAATTCTCTAACATAGATGAAGCTTATTCTATTGCCTCTGACGGTAAAAGTGACCATAGTACGCTGATGTGGGATAACTTACTTTATTCTCAGCGCCAGAATGGAACAGAATGCAAGCTAAATATATGGAAGGCTGATTTTAACGCGATGAGGAAATAACTGATGTCCTTGAAATTGGATTGTTTACTTAAAGAGAATCCAGAGGATGACTGGCGAACATTTAAGACAGTTTCACTCGATCTGATTGAACGCTTTTGTCGAGTGAAGGTTCAAAAAGGACTCGACACCCCCCCTGGTAAGCAAGAAAATTTAACAGGCAGTTTAAGAAGAAGATAAAAAATGGAAGGTATTCAGGGAAACAGGGTCAGCAGAAAATCTCAAGGAATTTCGTCACCGTAGAAATGCTGTCAAAAAATGAACCACCAGGCAAGAAAGAACTATGAATTTAGAATTATCCACCAGGCGGAAGATAAGCCAAAATGTTTATTTCATTATATCAATAGTCAAGTAAAAAACAAGGACCCAGTCTCAGTACTTATGGATGGAAATGGTGTTGAAGTCATGGAAAATTGCGAGAAGGTCGAGCACTTGGGTCAGTTCTTTGCCTCGGTATTCACTTGAGAACCGGAACTTCAGCTTTACCACATCAACAGTGCTGTATAGTGCTTGAAAATATACTCTCCCCGGAACCTCTCGAGTGACGAGAACAGCAAAATCTCAACGAAGCCAAGTCATTTAGTGCGGACGATTTACCGGCAAAGTTCTTGAAAGAACTGGCTGGTTAACTATCCAAACAACAAGCGCATGTATTCAATTCGTTATTTGAATCAGGGAAACCGCCAATTAAATGGAAGGCATCAAATGTATACCCCATATATAAGAGTGGGGCTCGAGCTAATGTAACATATTATCGGGCTGTCAGCCTTACTTCCATTGGCTGCAAAATAATGGAATCAATAATTAAGAAGGCGACCAAGACGTTCTTTGAGGAAAACAGATTTCTCTCAGAGATCCAGCATGGCTTCAGAGAAAATCGCTCCGGTCTTCCCAGTTTATTACAAGATGAGATCTGAGGCATCACGAATCGACTGGGATCTTCTCTTCTCCGGGATTGTCACTGAGGACTGGAATTTATTTAAGGAGCGTTTGCTGAATCTAAAAAATGCCATTGTCCGCCATCACAACTTAGGATATCTAACAGACCACAGTGGTTAACAAGGGATCTAAAAAGAGAGATTAACAGGAAAGGAAGGCTTTGGAAGAAATTTTGCCGATCCAATGAAAATTTAGCCTTGCAAGCATACAAAACTCAAAGGAACAAGGTTAAAAGCTTGATCTTCCAAAGCCGACGGGATTACGAGATGGATTTGCTCCAGAGAGCAGTTCAAAATCCCAAATTACTCTACAGCTATGTAAGAAAAAGCACACGTAACAGGAACCCGATTCCTGTTATGAGAAACGATGAAGGTTTCGAGATATCTGGAAAATAAAAACAAAGCTGAACACTTTTCCGAGTTCTTTTAGTCGGTTTTCACCAGAGAAGCTGTTTTTATTCAGGATATGCTCTTTCAAGAAGCGGCGGTCTTTGAAGAACTAAAAAGTCTGAAGGCATGCAAATCCCCTGGCCCCGACGAGATTCCAGCAAAGCTACTCCTCGAACTTGCTCGAGAGCTGGCGAAACCGCTATCGTTGCTGTGCCAGAAATCATTCGATACGGGAATTCTTCCTACCAACTGGAAAACAGCCCACATCGCACCGCTTCACAAAAGTGGTAGTCGTGCATTTGCAACAAATTACAGGCCTGTCAGCCTGACCTCAATCTGTTGCAAGGTTATGAAGAAGGTTGTCAAAAAGGAATTGATGATTTATTTAGAAATCCGTTACCTCTTATCGACTGCACAATACGGCTTTCGTAGGAGAAGATCGTGTTACGAACTTACATGATACGATGCAAAGCTGGACAAAAGCACTCGATGTAAAAGACACTGTGCATGTGGCCTACATTGATTTCCAGAAGGCCTTCGATAGTGTTCCACACCAGCGTCTCCTTTACAAGTTGAGAATGTTCGGTATTGGCGGCAAACTTCTTACGTGGATAAAGAATTTTCTCGTCGGTCGTTCCCAAGTGGTCTGTGTAGGCGGATCGCGATCAAAGCGCACAGTCATCGAGAGTGGAGTCCCACAAGGTCCAGTGCTCAAACCGATCCTATTTCTCTTGTTCATTAATGATTGTGTACAGTAATTGGACTGTTACTTTGATATGTTTGCAGATGATATAAAAATCTGGAAAGTTATCCACAATGCTGCTGATGCAGACGATTTGCAAGAAAATCTTCGTCGATTGGACGAGTGGTCCCGCAAATGGCTCTTGTCCTTCAACTCAAGCAAATGCACCCTGCTTCGTCTGGGAAATCGAAATCAGGTCACTGATATGCGACCCTACTATTTGAACGGTTTGCCACTCCGAGAAGCACACACACAGAAGGATATTGGCGTTTGGATGAAAGACAACCTGAAGCCTTCTACGCAATGTTCCAAGGCAGCTAAATCCGCCAATTCAATGCTGTACGCTATCAAGCGGGCATTTAAAGTTTTCGACGAAGACTACTTTTCTAAAGTCTTTGGTACGTTTGTAAGGCCACATCTTGAATTTGCGATCCAAGCCTGGCGACCGTGGACCCAACAGGCCAATAAAATGCTCGAAAGGGTGCAGCGGCGAGCCACAAAATTAGTAAGAGGTCAAGCTGAACTGCCATATGAGATTCGTCTAAATAACCTAAAGCTCTATCCTCTGAGCTATAGGCAGTTGCGCGGAGACTTGATACAAACCTTCCGTATCGTGCGTGGCATGGATTGCGTCCCTTCTGTGTGATGACTTTTTCCAACTTGCCACTACGAAAAATCTTCGAGGTCATCCATTCAAACTAAGTGTGCCCCAAGTAAGATTGGATGTAAGGAAGTATTTTTTCACCAACCGTGTCTTGGAACCGTGGAATAACCTACCTGAGGCGATTGTTATGTCCCAGTCTGTGTATACATTCAAACATCGGCTTGATATACAGATGTTACAGCACCACGAAGACTATGTGACTACTTAACCTTAACAATATCAGTGTACCACGTAAATCTGCATGCATTCACTTGACTGTTACTTTTTTAATTTGCTTCTTATTCTTGTTACTTTTATGTAACAATTACACTCAGACCTCACAGTTAGTCAAATATGTGTTGTGTGGAGTGGCTGACTGGTGGTCTGAGAGTCAGGCTGCGATGGCTCCTTCTTAACGTGACCTCTGGCTATCTCACACATGTGAGATGTAAGCCGTTAAACCCCCTGTTGTGTGAAATCCTGCTGCTTGTGTTTGGGGGGGCCAGGTCGCGTACGTAGTACACGTAGACGAGGTCACCAGCAGCTGCGCCTGCTTCCGCATCAGACAACTGACCGGCTCGGACAGTGGTCTGATTGTGGGGGTGGGGGAGAGAGAGAGGTCGCGAGCTCAGCGTATTTTCCTCACTATAAACAATCTGACGCGCTTGAACCTATCACGGTGCGCTAAAAGCCGTGGCTTGTAAGGTTGCCAACTGACGGGATAACTCGGACCGCGTGGTCAGCCCAATGTGTGTTATGTGTGGAGTAGCTGACTGGCGAACTGAGAGTCAGGTTGCAATGGCTCCTTCTTAATGTGGCCTTTATGGCACTCCCTCTCCGTGGGATCCGAGCCAGGTGTGGTGGCACACCCAGGGGCGGCTCCGGCCGCGCCAGCAGCCTGCGCCCTCTCCCATCTCCGGTCTTCTTGACTCTGTCTTGACACCGGGCTCAGGTGGGGGAGGAGGAGAGAGTGCGGTAGCTGCAGCGCAAGGCTACTATCACTTAAAACTAATTCAAGCGCAAGTCACCGTCCCTGCACCACCTGGTAAGGAGCATACGGTGGACCTCGTCGAAATCGACGGTCGAACTGCCGATGTAACAAATAGGGATTTCAAAGGCGTAAGCCTATTTTCCTCAAATACACTGATCTGATCTGAACTGTACTCTCCACAGTGCAGTGGACTCGCGCATTGGACAAATATGGTACGGTTGACGTCATCTACACTGATTTCAAGAAGGCATGTGGCAGTGTCCAACACAAACGTTTCATATACAAATTATATGAAATTGGCATAAGGAAATGCTGCTGACATGGATTGGAGACTTTCTTACAGGAAGATTGCAAACTGTGTGCGTAGATACCTCGAAGTCAACACCTACTCCGGTTCTAAGGGGTGTCCTTTAAAGCTCCATCTTTGGGCCGTTACTCTTTTTATTGAACATCAACGACTGTGTCAACGAACTGGGTTGCAGTGCCGTCATGTTTGCAGACGATGTTAAATTTTGGAGGGCCAACAGATCTGAGGCCGATAGTCACGCACTGCAAGAAAGTCTTAACCGTCTTAGCAGCTGGTATGCTCGTTGGCTCTCAAATTTTAGCGTTAAAGAGTGTGTGTTCCTAAGACTCCGTACCAGAAGGACCAGTAAGGAGGATTCCTACCAATGCCTTCTCGATGGGTAGACCCTTTCAATTTTCGATGAACAGAAGGACCTCGGTGTTTCAATAAACTCCTCACTCAGACCATTTTCACAATGTTTAAAGGTTCCTTAACTCGCGACAAAGGTCTAATTTACGTTTAGAAGTGGATTTGTGCAGATTGATAAGGAACTTTTCAGAAAAACCTATGGGGCATTTGTTCAATCTCATTTGGAATACGTCATCCAGGCCTAGCGTCCGTGGTTTAAGAAAGATTATCTTCAGCCAGAACGAGTGCAGGCGAGGGCAACGAATATGGTCAAGAATCTTAGTCATCTGCCTTAAAAAGCCAGACTGGTTGAACTTGATTTATTTTCTCTCAATTACAGGCATCTACGTGGTGACCTCATCCAAACCTTCCAGATTTTTAGAAGCCGCGAGTTTGCACTAGAATTAGCTGACTTCTTAGAATTTAGAATTAAAGAATTTAATATTCGGTTAGCACCGGCAAGGCACTGTCTTCAAATTGGCTGGGACGGAACATCTGAAGGGTCCTCCCTTTAAACTGCAGAAGAAGTTTGTCCACACGGACGTCCCTTGGTACGCCTTTTCGCAGAGGGGTATTGGAGCCTGAAACGCACTCCCTGCCGGGGTGGTCCTTTCAGAAACTGTTGTTACATTTAAATGTAAACTATATACTCACTTGCTGCGAAACTATTGGACATTTAATTAAGATTGTGTCAAGAGCGGCAGCTTGCGCATGGCCAACACGTATCCATTACCCTATATTTTAATTGCTCAGATTTATAACTGTTAACATTTATCTATTGAAATTTTTGCATGTGAATAGGGAGCTCAAGGGCGAAAGCCTACTTCCCTAAATAAAGTGACATAAAATGCCTTAAAGTGATGGAAAGGTGCAATCCCTGGCACGCACGATACAGAAGATTTATATCAAGTCTCCACGCAACTGCCTTTAACTCAGATGATAGAGCTTTAGGGTATTTAGATAGATCTCATATGACAGTTCACCTTGACCTCTACGAAATTTTTGGCTCGCCGCTGAACCCTATTGAGCAGGTTGTAATTCTGCTGGGTCCATGGTTGCAAGGATTGGATTGCATATTCAAGATTAAGACTTACAAACTTACAAGACTTAAGAAGAACAATCTTCATCGAAAACTGAAAATGCCCGCTTGACAGCGTGCAGCATTGAATCGGTGGATTTAGCCACCTTGCACCATTACGTAGAAAGCTTCAGGTTATTTGGCCTCCGAACGCAGAGATCCTTCTGTGTTTTGGCTTCTCGGATTGGCATAGCGTTCAAATTATAGGCTCACATATGTGTGACTTGATTTCACTTTCCCAGACGCAGCAGGGTGCATTTGTTTGAGTTGAAGGACAAGAGCTCTCTTCGGGACAACTCGTCCAATTGACGAAGATTGTCTTGGAAATTGTCTCCATCGGCGGCATTGTAGATGACTTTCCAGATTTTTTATAGTCCACAAACATAGCAAAGTCACAGTAAATTTCCCGTACATAATCATTAGTGAAAAAGAGAAATAGGATCGGCCCAAGCATTGAAACTTGTAAGACTCCAATGTCAATGACTGTGCACCTTGATCACGCTCAGTCTACCTTAATTACTTGGGAACGACCAACAAGAAAATGCTTGATCCACTTAAGAAGTTTGCCTCCAATACCCAACATTCTTAACTTGTGAAGAAGAAGCTGATGCGGAACACTATCGAAGGCCTTCTGGAAATCAATGTAAGCCACATGCGCAGTGTATTTTGCATCGAGTGCTTTTGTTCAGCTTTATATCGTATATAGTAAATAAATACATAAAATTGTTTATTTAAGGCCCAGAGAGCCCCATCATTTCAAACTTAGTATCGCGGTATAAATAAATACAAAGTAGATAATTGCTGCACTATGTGAGCAGCCATATTAACAGCAGAAATGAACAATATGGTACGCATGTCCGATTCAGAACGATTTGGCATTTTTAAAACATTAATCAACAATCTTTAACATAAACGGTGAACTAGAAAAGAAGCAGTCAAAAAAACTCCTACGGTTAAATCGGAGGTAGAGTTTGGCGAGCTGCCAATTTAAAAAAATCAGGAGAAATCTTGGAGCAAGATCTTGCTCTTATAACGCATCTCCAATAACGCCTGCTGTGCATTGATCCGGCCACCACTCTCGTTCAGCGCATTGACCACGTGGCCTGTTGTAGGATAAGCAAAGATGCGATAGATATTCCGTGAGACCGTTGGATGTCTACTTGCAAAAGTACCATGAAAGCAAAACCTAAGGTGACATCGCAGTGACGTTTAAACAAATGTGAGATTTTGGTTTCCGTATAATGAATGAAGCTAGATAAGTGCACCGATTATTGTTAACACGAATCTCGTACCAGAAAAGACACCTGGAGACAATACCATTCAAAACAGTTCTGCCTCTCAGGTTATTTTTATGCGTATGCAGTGGACACGTAGAAAGCTGCGCAATCATGTCCTGGCTGGTGGTCAGCCTTTCTTTTCTGGTGCAAGGAGACGAATTTTGTAAGCAACAGCCACGTTTAGGCAGATTGTGGGATGTTTGTTTTCGACTCGCAGCTTGCTTTGGCACTCATTGCCTGCTGGCAGAATGCGAAAATTACGCAATTATTCCAATGGAGAGAATAAGTTTCAGTTCAAATATTTTTATCAACTTTCCAAAGCAACGGAAGTGTATGCCGAAATGTGGACTTGCAGTTTACATACCAATGAAGGAAAAAAATTAAAAATAGGAAACTTGAGCACACTGGAAACACTGGAGTACCCAATGATGAGCCAGACCACTTTTAACTGCGTCATGCAGGGACACAACATCGGCGAAACACCTCCACTGCCCAGAGGCGCACGGCTGATGCACGTTTGGTTCTCAGAATAGACATAGTATACAGGTGGAAGTTTGGCTGTAGCATGCCTCATGATGGTATTCATGGAAAATTACGGCATGCAATCTGGTCTTTCTCAAAAGCATAAGAATACAACCTACAGTCCTTATAAAGTTCAATTCAATTAATCAATAATGCGACTGTAAAACTATACCTTTGAAGAATCTATGAACGTTTTAGTGGTAGGTGTGGAAATAAGCCTGTGCTCATAATTTGCTCGTTGAGGTTGATCATTCTGTCCCCATGTATGGCAGAGGGCTTCTTTCCGACGGTCATGCATTTCATATTCTTTGTTTGATTAAGCCATGAGTATTGTCCAGAAGTAGCAGAGGAATTGTGAAATCGTAATATAAGCAGTCAGAAAAGCTTAATAACGACTATTTTGTGGGAATATGAATCAAAACAGCTGACAATCTTTTATTGACTTGGGTAAGTCGCCGATGAGTAGCCATTACGATCTATGAAAGATTTGATTATGTTTCCTTAAGCAGTTCCACGCCCAGTATGCGATACTCATGCGAGAGGCGCGAATTGAGCCACTCGATAGTAAAAGAGGAGGAGGAGGATAAGATGAGTTGAAAAACTGAACTGAACTCAAGATAGATGGCTAATGCGCACATTTCATGCCAAAATTGTTTCTTGGATTAGTCAATGTCAAAATGGCTTTGCACAGGAAGCAGGCTACTCTTTGCCCCGGAGTCTCCATATAAGATCTCAATTGGGGTCATACAACCCTATGTGGAAGGCATGTAAAGGAAGCTTTTTGAAAAATCCACCATTAATTTGTATTTAAGCTCAAGCATCTACACTTCAGTAGTGCTTAAATTAAAAAAACTTGGAGGATATCTACCAGACTTACTCACAAAAAATGTGAGATCCAACCGTGTTTTCTCGACTAGTTGTTGCTGCAATATTCTTGTGACATTAAGTTCACATGTACGGTATAATCTAGAAGCAGTCACTTCTTGTTATAGGTTTGCATGGATCTACAATACAGACAACCCAAACTCAATTTTCTCTGGAAGCGGGAAAATAACGCAAGTTTTTACTTCAGAAAAGGCTTAATTCAGAAGGACATGTGTTTCAAGGTGACCAGTGTAAAAGGGTGAGTCGTCTGTAAATTAGGGCGATTCATAAGATATGGCTTGCTTTATAAGGAGAGTGAGAGTTGAGAGATAAGAGAAGAATGCTAGACTATGCCACATGACAGCAGCCGAATGGTTTACAATATGTCACAATGTATGCCCGACCACGCTGAACCTCAGGGACAGTTTCATGAAACACACTTGCCGCTATGATGAAAGTAAACTGCTGAAAATAAAATCAGTTAGACCCAAATATCTTATAATTGGTCAAGGAAAGATGTGAAAAAAATCCAAAAAGCAGAACACTATCAGAGAGTTATCACGTTGCAAAATAAAAAAAGTGCCACCAGCTTGCGACAATGGCTACATTTATAACGACAGTGGAGAAGGGTAATACGGTCTTACTACCCAAATCGATGGTGTTCTTTGGCTAAGTAAAGAACCTAAAACCGGTATAATTATCTGATAATCAATCTAAGACCGAGCCAACAACTAGAAAATCTGGAGCTTCAACCGATAACCGAAAATGGTAAGCCAGGCAAAACCGGCATAAAACCCAATAGTGTAAATTTCATCGCACCCTGAACAAATTGAACTGAGCCCAACCGATGTGACCCAGAAAGGGCGTGGTTGTATACGACGAAAAGAAGAAGATTAGGTTGTACCAATGCCCTATCTATTCCTTCTGAAAGGACACACCAAATAAGGCCTCATGGAGCGAATAGAGTAGTAAGTTATGGATATTAAACGAAACAGGTTTGCGTAACCCATCCTTATAAAGAGCTTTATTGGTCTGATGTTTCAGA
This sequence comes from Schistocephalus solidus, assembly GCA_017591395.1. Taxonomy (NCBI): domain Eukaryota; kingdom Metazoa; phylum Platyhelminthes; class Cestoda; order Diphyllobothriidea; family Diphyllobothriidae; genus Schistocephalus; species Schistocephalus solidus. The sequence continues at coordinate 144,383 of WEDG01001855.1, forward strand.
CTTCCCCTGAAGTCCATAATGGGGTTCGCTTATAACTATTACAACTACTCATGTGTTGGCACTCAACAGAGCGTATCAGTGATGATTCCTAAACTAAACGATGAGTGGTAAGTAGCGGTATCTAAAGAGCAAAAGAGGCCAACCCATGAACGTTTACGAAAATTCACATGTGAATGGAGGAGAAAGAAACATTTTGGCTTAATTTCAAAATGTGGTCTCTATGGCACTTCCACCCCACTGGATCTGTGTGTCAGCACGCTTAGGGGCGGTTATGATCGCGCCAGCTACCAGTGCCCTCTTCCCCTCCTGTCTTCCTGTCTTGAACATGACACAGAACCCAGGCAGGGTAGGAAAAGAGAGTGCGGTAGCTTCACCGCCAGCATACTATCATGATTAACTGAATGATGCGCAAGTATCAGTCCCTACGTCCACCATTCCATAGACAAAGAATTGACGGTTGATCTGTCAGATTGGCTTAGGACAGCCCTTGCAGGGCGAGTACATCAGTCCTAGTCTTTTAACGACAAATATGTACATGTACAGTTACTTTCTTTCTATTTTCAGCTTCAAGTTAACAAGTTGTCACAATATTAAAGGAATTTCTATTCAAACACCGACCCACCGTATAAACACGTATACGGACGTTGGGTTGGAACAACCCAAGATAACTTGAGCTCGTTTGCTTTGATAACAAATGGGCCATTCCTCCGCTTTAACGAGTTTGACATTTCAGAGTAGAGACGAGTTTTGCCAATAATTGTTCTTGCGCAACTCTGTGGAAACGTCCTGTACGTAACCTATTCTAGGAGGTTTCTAAAAATAGGAAGTTCTCGTGACATATAACATTATTTACGGCCAGCCACTGCCTCACCCTGGTCTCGGTAGATATACATTTAGAAAAATTAATGCATTTCAAGCTTCAGTTCAACTACTGCAAGTGTATGCCCAAGTGGGTGACAAAGTCCACCTGCAGAACTGTAAATAAGCTGAAAAAAGTTGGTCACCACCCACGAATTCATTTAAAAATGAGTAAATACACAGAAAAAACTTAGTCAGTAGCAAAGCGTCTATGTGCCATTCAAGAGGACAAGTTTATTCGGCGTGCTTCACATGCGGCAAATTGGGCAATTTTTCTAAACTTCACATGAACATTATCATGAACGTATACACAGGAGGCCTCTATGGGCCTAAAATGGTCCCCTACTTCGTCCGTCCTTGTCGAGTGGAAACACCAGTCGCCTTGGGTTTTCCTGTGCTGAGAGGCCTTGCATAGCATCTGCCTTGGTCTCTCGTCCCGAAACCACGTATCGCTGGAGCAAAATAAACAGGAGGTACGGGAAGAGGCGCAAATGCGGTAGCTTCCGACGTTTATGTCTCTGCTACCCATCCAGTAGAATACGTGCCAGTAACTCGGACGTCCCTCAATGCCCCTCAATGCTGACGGCGACCGCTCATCTTGATAGTTTATAGCTTTTGCAGTTAAGTAACGCATTAGGCATTCAATGCTAAATGTGTCGTCCCCGCTCCACCTGTTCGATGCCATTATTTCTCTTTCGAAAGTCAGAACCCTAACAAAATCTCTCCTCCTCCCCAAGCCAGCCCTTTTTGCAACAGTTGGACTGTCGATTCCGACGATGCCCAACTTGCGCTCGACAGCATGGTGATGCAGGGACGGCAGCTCTCGCGTTCGTTAGTTTCAGCGATAGAAGACTTGCACTGCAGCTACCGCACTATCTCTTCCCCTACCAGCCTGTGCCTGTTGCCAAGAGAGAGTCAAGAAGACCGGAGGTGGCTCGCGCCACACCTGGCTAGGAGTGAGAGTGCTCTAAAGGCTACATTGTGAGAGGGAGCCATTGCAGCCTGACTCTCAGTCCACCAGTCAGCCCCTCAGCACAAAAACACATTCTGAGCTGATTACGCAGTCCGAGTTATCTCGTCAGTTGGCAGCATTCAAAGCCACAGCTTTTAGCGCACCGTGATAGTTTTAAGCGTGTTAGATTGTTTATAGTGAGGAACACCCGACCTAGCGTCTAAAACACTACCAGTCAGGAGAGGGTGCAGGTAGCTGGCGCGGCCTTAACCGCCTCTGGGCGAACCATCACACCTGGCTCAGATCCCATGGAGTGGGAGTGCCATAAAGGCCACATTAAGAAGGAGCCATTGCAGACTGACTTTCAGTCCGCCAGTCAGCCGCTCCACGCAAGCAAAAACTGGGCTGACAGTGCGGTTCGAGTTATTCTGTCTGTTTCCTTGTTTTATTATCAAGTCAAGAAGATCGGAGGCGCGAGAAGGCGCAGGTAGTTGGCTTGACGAGAACATACGCCTAGGCATGTCGTAAATCAACAGTTTTAGCATTTGTTATGGATGTATATCCTCAATAACGCCTATCTTAGCCTGCTCTGTATCCAACCTGTGTCCAAAGAATCTACTGCGTGGTCCGTTTTCAAACTGTGATGACTACATCCCTACCCATTGGCAGCGAACGCATACGTCTTCCATGTAATTGCGGTTTTGCAAGAGAAACCTTCAAAGTTGTAATACGTCTTTGGTACCGTCATGACTAACCTGGCAGATAATGTCAAATTATTGAAAATTTCCTAACTACTAATGCAGACCATCAGATGAGTAGTTGGCTGTTAGTATAGAAAATAATCTTGGAAGTAACCAAACCAGTCAGGTTTGCGTACAATTGTTACGGATTAGTGATAACCTCCCCGTCAACAAGCACGCTTAGATCAATCGGTCAGTGAGTCATACACACACTTAGTAGGCAGCACACGTCATTTCGTAAAATTCTTGATAGGTCAAAACACACTTTTGCAACACGTGGCGTTCTATAGTGCCACAGCTCCTAGTTCTAATGGCCAATTCACTATATCCATTGATCCAGATAGCACGTTAAACATGGACGGACTCTGTGAGAAGCACTTCCCCTTCAAGCACAAGAACGTCCACACCAGTGTCTGAACGTGACGAACAATTCCGCAGTCCAGAATACTCAATTTGACATGGGGATCATGGCACATGCAACACCTCATTGCACACTCAACTCTCAATTCCGTGGGAATATCGTTCAGGATTGATGCAGTAATCGGACGCTTATAATGCACGCCATGCTCGTTAAACAATCGTCAAATAAAGCGTAAGAGGACTGAACACCGGCAGAGCTGTTTACAATATAGTTTCAAAACAAAACAGAATTATACTCACTGTTTTAGTAAGCAACCCCTTCCATTTGGAGTTTCTAATTAACTCGTATGGTCATATCAAAATTCGACAGACGTTTTCGACCATTGGCTTTTGGTTTAACATGAAGCGTCACCTAAATCTTCCAGCAGATCACACGTACAAACGACCCGCCAGAACTGTTAGCCACTCTCAGTCGTGCACAGTGGCATGGGACATCGCCGACTAGACGGCAAAACGTGTCCCTCGTGCCAGGGGGAATGCGCAATCACGTTTGCCCTTCCACACGGATCGTTCGGAGGGCATCCCATTGCCATGAATGGAGGAGGTGAAAGCGCGACAGTTTAGGCTAGCACGCCTACTATTCCAGTGATCGCGTGTTAATCTTATCCTCTAGACAGATCTGAGGAGTCCTGCCACAGCAGGTGCTCCCTTCAAGGGGATATTCACAGAATACCATCGGTTCTATGCCTGGCTCAACGCTTTTCACGTACTCACTGCTGTGTGAGCCAGCAGTTACGTGAATGAATTGATACAGCTGAAGGGGCTTGGTTCTTTACGCTCTGATTCAGCCAATGAATCCTAAACCACAAACATATGCACTTGAACTTCAGGGCTGTTTAAAAAAATGATGTCTGAAGGAGGGGGACATTGGCGTCACTAAGCTGAAACCTTATCCGGACCTTCATCCGGCAAATGAATGCCGAAACGTGTGGTTTCCCCAGATCAAACACATATTGCGTAGGAGTTTAGAGGTGGCCAACCCATAGGCACCTATCGGGAGGAACCGCATAGAACAGCTAAGAACAGCGGGAGACCGGTGGAGATGAGCGTCAACCATTTCCTCTTATCTGAACGCAAATTGAATAGAAATGGTATGAGTTTTGATATATGTTTAAGAGGGAAGAATTTGCGAATTCCTACTTTTAGGAATTGGGCTCACAACACTTCAATAGAGAATGGAAGATGTGTTTCAAATTTATTGAATTCATGCTGACGACTTCAAGCGTCAGGTCGCAGCGACATGTAATGCTCACCTTTTAAAACGAGAAAGCGTTTGATCTTTTGGCAGGTATCATCTAACCAACTAAAAAAACTGTCTGACAGTAGCAACCTCTGAACAGGGTAGGCTTGTGTGCTTCAATCAAGTAAACATGGATGGATTTAGATACTGGATCAATACATTAAACCGTTGCACATGGCTGACACGGTTGACAAGCGTTAGGTAATTTGATGCCTGCAATGTCATTGCAAGATAACAAAAAATGAGATTCAGAGATCCTCTGCGGAATGCCAATTATGTTATCCATCAGGCTAATGAAGAAAAGTCACAAGAATTAAGATAAGTGTCAACTCTTGAAAAAATACATTCAGTTCCACGAAACAATAACCACGCTTATAAAAATACAACTAGAACCTGATGTGCTGCGTCGTTAACCCAAGACTATAACTTATAATTGGACACAGGGCTGTTTCAAATGGTACTATAAAGGGGTACAAACATATGGTTTCAGCATCACCTTTGATCGAATGCTTGGCCGTAACCATGTTTCGGAAGCGGGGACTAGTACAGCGTATGATCAAAGGATCGCTGGTGGGCGTTAGCTTTCGGCCACTAAAGCGAACTGCTCATTACACTTACCCAAAGGCAAATTAAATGTAGTTAACTTTACCTATCGTTTCATAACTAAAACTTATGCTCAAAGTAATCGAATGTGATGTGTTCGGAATACATTAGGCGGTAAAGACAAATAACGTCACATAAAAATTAACAATTTAAATATGTGCCGATCGCGTGCTCGGTAAATATTATTAATCGGCCTTCCATGCGAAACATTATACCTATACTGTGGTGTAAGCGATGGCTAGATGGTGATACCACATATAACTAACAGTAACGAAAGCTAAGTAATAATATTAATAACAATTTTATTCTCATATCATTTATAAAGGCATTATTAGGGCAAAAAACAGAAAAGGCAGAGATCGAATTCGGACACTCCGGTAAACAAGAAAACGCTCTACTCACCATGCCATAGAACTCATAAGACCGGTTGGCGGCTCTTTATGCCTGAAAAGTGTTCTTACACAATCAAGGAGTTGCGGTCACGCTTTCAGTGATTTGCGAGTATCATTTTAATTTAGCGCTGATTTTTAAATTTCATCATCTACCACGCAGTCGTCTGAGTACAATGTGCGAGATGACAGCACTGCTTTTCGTTAAGTTTGAACACGGTAGTCCTGTCAAGTTTCGGGGATTACACACAGTCCCGACATGACTGAAATATTTCGACTTTGCTGAACTACTGATCTGCCACATACTGGTGTAGTTAAAGTAGGGCGCGTGTGCTTTATTTCAAATTTACGGGTGAAATATCCGTGTGCAATTTTGGCCGTTTAACGTTATACCTCAGGAAAAACGTACACTTCGCTGAACGGAATGCGACAGAACAAGGTGATGCTGGAATAAGATGGAAATGTAAACCACCGAATTTCACAGCTTGTCAGCTACAAACCAGTATTTTTGCACACACTTGTTGGCGATCAAGCTAAGGAAGAATCGAATAAACACTTATTGTGACATAAAGGCCCATGCACATAGCATGTCTAATATTAATTGTCGTAACATTACGTAGGCGTTAGTACGCAGTCAGGGTAAAACGAGCAAAAGTACATTATCTCCTGGTGACATGGGCGTTTTGTTCTAGTGAGCTAAAACCATCTGTTTTTTGTTAAGCAATTTTCAAGAACATGTAACATACGCAGCCACCTTGTCACTCATGTAACGAACCACAGTTCTGACAGAATAGTTTGAATGGGCTGGGAGCACTTTTCGCGCAGATCCCGGATGGGGATGGAGTGATGGAATGTCGGTGAAGATGCCGGTGCCCCCTTCCACTCTCGAACTCTGACTCCCGTCCCCACGAGTCCCGTCGCCGCTTATCGTATCGCAACCCTCCATTCAATGTCAGTATCCCCTCGTCCCGACCCTGCAGTTGCCCACAGCGTTGCACTCCCCACCGGTTATCCAACCGACATGGCGTAATTTCCCCCACTCCAAAAGGGATATCGCCTCATCTAACGCTCCCTTCTTTATTTTCTATTGTGCCCTTTCATACCTTATATCCTTCTTAAAAGTAAAATCCATTTCCAACATTTCTGCCGTTCCTTCTAATGACTGTTGCGTTTGAGTGCTTGGCATGGTGCTTAGAGACCCTGTTCAATACGCAAATCGTCTAATAACGACTACAGGTGCGTTACTCGCCCGTGTGTGTGCAAACCTCGAAGTCTTCGGCCGCTACACTCATTCGTTCTTTCGCATTTGACTACAGTCTGTTGCTCCGGTGGTATTACATCAGTTCGTGAGAGGATAGACAACGCTCTTCCTCACCGCATTGAGTAATAAATTAAGGTTTCTAGTAAAAATTATTGTTTTCCAGCAAACTCAGTCAGGGCTACAAACCGGCGCTTACGGGCCACACTCCCACCGCTATGCCTTGGGGCTCAATTCCATGCTCCGCCAGCAGCGGCAAAATGGTGAGGTCATAGGAACTTTAACCCATAGGTTGTGGGTTTGAGTCTCAAGCGGTGCACGCCTGAGACTGTGTATGGCTGGCTGATGACGACTAATGAGCCAGAATTGAGCATTCCGGAAAATATATTTCAGAACTGTGGCTAATATTCTGTAATATAGGTAATTAACCGTTTTTTGCAAGTGGTTTATGTATGCTTTTTTGACCTCGTTTTGATATAAAAGTTATTTAACCGCTATATATATTAAATCCGCCTCTCTTGGTATGAACCGACTGTGTGCAGTTTTGCGCTTCACTTCGTCATAAATAACTCAAACATTTTTATTGTTTATTCAGAAGCAGTCTTGAACTACGTATGCCCCGCACTACCGCTACCTTCAGGGAGTGTCATCTATTTAGGACTTCTTCAACTGAAGGTCTACTGAGTCAGGTGTTGATCAAGGAACTCTATTTTAAGCAAAACGAAATTTGTGATATTTTTGAGAATAGTAACTGACTTCTCATCTTCGAATTAATACTTTGTATATTTTATCTTGATCCATACTCTACGCCTCTTTTCTCTTAAAAAAGTAAAGTTCGCAAACCAGGAAATTAAGGTCCTCTTTAACACCCAGGTAAGAATTTGCTGACGACAGACAGCACAAAAAGGCACTGAAGCCACACAGTAACGCATATCCCGTTGGACGGTAAGTGTCATATCTCCAGAAGCACAAGTTGCTCTGCATTAAATTCCAGTAACTTTACCAAGTCCCATGTTTTAAAAGCAACCGTAATAATGGTAGCGAGGCGTTCACCAATCGCAACTGACAGAAAAAATAGCAATTAGCTCAAAAATTAGGGTTTTGGATCTTTAACCCAACGGTCGCAGGTTCTGGCCTCAGGCGTGGCAACACCCAAGATTGGGTCTGGCTGGCTGCTGACGTCTATTAAGCTGTAAACGGCTATTTCAGTTTCCGTTGTGTTTTCCAGCAATGCATTTCTGCCACACAATCCTTTTCTTTATCTTATTGACGGACGAATTGGCGTTTTCAACTAGTAATAGCGAGGACCTGTTTCACTCGATTGATAAAAAGTGTTCTGAAATGTCGATAGTTTTGTGTGTCGCGTCCACGGAAACATGTCTAACAGTCTTAAAAGCTACTGCTGCTAATCATGACCGCATTTATTTAATAAAGAACACATCTTAGTCTGCTTCTACGGTGTTTCGAAGCATTCAACGAAGGCTAACTGACTTCTCTGAATGTTCACAGCTAACTGATTGCATAGTTGTTACTCTGATATTTAGTATTTCTTATCACATATGCAATCACGAGTGCAATTAAAATAAAATATGTTAAACGGGCCTCACTGCCATCTACGATGGAAAAATCGTGATTTTCTTCTCTTAAATATATTTGAGCAGTGGAGACCTGCTAATAAATTTTGAAGATAAAACGATACTTTCGAATCTCCCAGCTATTCGCTATCCCAAAATGCCTAGTTTTATGTTTCACCAAATCGTCTGTTATACACGAAAAGTACGTTAAGGGTTAAAACAGAAGGTGCGCCAAATTTGGCGTTGAGTTAAAAATCCTGATGAGGCTTCTCACGTATCTCTATTACTTTTTCATATGCTGTGGCTATTTGATTATTTACACAACTAACAGCTCAGTTATTCATCACTGAAGCTCTGTAAGGTTTGTTTTAAACTGGTATTTGCTCAGCCTCCTAGCCGGCTTAGGTGGTTATATTTTAAAAAAGCACTGCGACCGTCTTTTTCTAGTTTTTGGGTAAGTAGTGGTGAAGGGTTTGGTAAGCGGGAGGAGGATCAATGTGCCACCTGTACATTCTTTCCCATGTTAGCGATGTTTGGAGATGCATTTGTAACAGGAAAGCAGAAAGTTGGATGCAAAAGCAGGCACAGATTATGCAAACTGCGTGGTGAAATAGCCTGTAACAAATCCAAACCATCATATGCGAAGTAACAAAATAGTACATTATACTGATTTGGCGTTTTCACTTACAGCGAGGATTTTCCTGATTACCTTAGTGTTTTGTTGGATGAATATTGACAGGTTTATGATTGGTTAAAAATTTTAATTATTTAACGCATATTTCTTGGGTAAGGTCATATAATGTACGCTATAATTTTAAAAAATCCGTTACCGGAATGAAAATGCAAGGTGTGCTTATTGTTTTTTCTTCATCCGGCTGTAATAGCGTCAGCTGGAGGAGAACGTTTCCAGCATTGCAAGTTTCAAGCGCAATAGGCATCGGAGAAAGCGCAGTTGGAAGACCTCCTTCGCATGAGCGGCAGCAGCATACAAGTTCGGTGAGGCAAAAATTCCCGAATGAGGAAAAAAATTATTTGAGTCGTGATTTGCTTTATAAGTGGTTAGAAGGTCTGCATATTTGGTACTGCCCGTATGTTTGTACCGTTCGGCTATGCAACATAAAACATATGAGTATTGGTAGGAAACACGCATCTGCCCCCGGCTGAGCACAATGTAAGATGCAGGAGGACTGCACGTTTAGTATCATACCACATGCGAGCGCTGGGCGTGTGGTTGTGATGTGAGGAGTCCTAAGGGAGACCTGTCAATCAGGACATCACGTGACGGCAGGATTCCTAAAATGATGCGTACGATAGGAAATAAGTCAAATAAGCTGCGTGACACACGAACCAGACTCTTCTAAATTGCAGAGAGAAATGCCAAAGGAACACGTACTGAGCTGCTCCAATCTGTACCAAATGTGAGACCTCGGTCAATGCGGGGACTTTAGTAACATTTACTTGAAATAATTGGACTTGTGCACAAAGACTTTGAACGCAGTTTTAGGTTGGCACAAATTCAAAGATGAAGTTTTGTGCCTATTTTTAAAATTGTGGGTTCCCATTGCAGCAAAAGTGCACCTCAGCAATCGCACTTGGCTTTATGGTAGCCCTAATGGCATCACTAACTGGTCAAAACAGACAGCTCTTCAAGTAAAAAATACAACTTTTGTCTGTGGTTGTTATACCAGAAAAAAGTTGTTCCTAGGGTGTTTCTAAATTTATTAAAAATACCATTACTTATGATTTTTGCTATTAAATTTGCGATATAATCTGGAGAAGTTGGGATAATATGCTGTTATATTTACGTGAGGTGTAATAAAAGGGGCATGGGTCCTCTAAAATTCTTGTTGCAATGCTTAAGTTTCTGATAAGTTGGTCTGCTGTTCATGTGCAGAGCGCTGATTACATAAAAATCAAGGAAACTACAAATGTTCTGTGGACTTATTCAGTCTTAGGCTATTCAAGCATCTCGTACGGAATCGATTCCCAGTTTTGCGCTCTGCCCGCGCGATCAGTTCCCACCTCTAAGGAGGGTAGTTGTGTCTCGGCAGGTCTTGTATTTTCCGGTAGCTCCTCTGTTTTCGCGTAAAGTTAAGCACGACGTCAGGCTGCTCCTGCTAAATTTTGCCCCAAAGCCCGCTAAGAATAGTTGTCATATTTTTTTCTAGGTAGGTGCGTACAACTTTGTAAGCTGGAGGAAGGTCATTGTGATTGTCCGAATAAATTGTTCGATGGGTAAGAGCAATAAGTTTTTTATATCCTTTCCTTGGCATAAAAAACAGGACTGACATATTGAAAAAACATACTTTAGACCATGTTGTGAAACGACAAATAAAGATAAAATTTTATCATAGTTTAGTTACCTTAATTTCAATAATACCGCTCCAACGACAGTTTCAACCGCAGAGAAATGACGATCTTAGTCGCAGAATGGGCACGGCGCCTCTAAACTGTGCGAGAGTTAGGGTTTCTAGTGAGACAGACGTGCACAGAATCTACTATTTAGATGAGCAAAAAATTCCAAGATTACCGGAGGCTAGCCCAGGCCAGGTGACTGACAAGACGTAACAACCTGTCTACACGTGTCATACATATGACAAAATGGCATCTCGGTTCCAGATGAATGAGAGTGTGTATTGGGACAAATCAGGCGTAGTTCTTCATCGCAAATCAGCCAGTTTTCGACATTTGAATGGAATACAGGAAAGGAATGGGAGACTCGTGGCTTCGAAAGCTAATGACTCTGAGCCTCACTCACCTCTATGTCCTCTGCATTCGAGCAAACTGCAAATGCTTTACAGCACCTACGCATTTACTTGAAGAGTCTAAAATGGTATTCGTATAAGGGTTGAACCAGACTGTCTTATAGTACTCAACTTTGAAGTTACTGTCACATACAGCCGTAAGTTCCTAAAAAACTTGAGGGTAAACATAAAATATATGCTTGGTCGTTTCTGCAGAACTGGTTGCCTAAGGGGACATTAAACAAAAACTTCTCGGTTTGGATAAATTTTCATAGTTCGATAAGAGGGGAATTGAGCTCCTTTTGACTGATGACAATGACAACAAACATGTCTTTCGCGAGTTTTTATGTTCAATGTAAAGTGACTATGTATCGAATTGGTTGTAATGAACAAGACTTCGGATAATACGCACAGAAAAAATTACTGCAACAGATTGGTCTAGTGGATCCGTTACTCTCGAAGGCGCAAAACAGACGCTAGTTACAGATCATTCCTCAGGAGATTGCTATAATAAGCGCTTGATGCTCACGATTTGCTCCAATCATAAGGATATCAAACGAAGTCCTGCCTCAGTTAAAGGTTGTATGAGTAAATTAAGCGAATTTGGAGGAAAAACAACGTTGAAAAAGGAGAATTCAGTGAGCATTTCTGTCTCACTAACTGTCATCAGTTTCTCACAAACAATCTTAAGGGTTTTCACGGCATGAACGAAAGAACAGACCTTGTTTCTCTGATCCTTATGCGTTACGTATTCTAACGCTCTACCATTTAGGTATGGCCATGTCTTCTGCCGGTTGAAATCGGGAATATTAGCTATGTGGTGAGCACGTTCATCTATCAAGTTACTGGACGCACTCGTCCTATTTACTCTTGGTGCTCAATCGACAGTCAGCGCAGTCTGTCGCCTAGCAACCAGGACTATAATCAGGAAGGAATATCGATAAAAATAAGTGAAGATGTGCCATATTCCCCTTGTGAAAAATCTATAACACAGTTATTGATTTTTACCTGAAATGAGTGTGCAAAATATTTCCGCAAAAATCCGCTTAACAATCAAACGAATTATGATTACATTTATGTGTTTCGGTTTTTTAACTCTCCCAGAGATTAATTTTGCAAAGAGCAGTCGATATGAAGCTTTATACAACCGGGGTGAAAGTTGTTATGAATAATTGAGCAGAAATCAATCAGCTACAGCAAACTTAGCGTGTAAAAGTCATAAAATGCTGGCAGCTTGCGCGTACTACGCACATCGAAAGTCAGATATTTTTTCCGTTTACAGCAAATGTTCTCTAGTAAAATTTACAAAATCACTCAATAACAACTACATACAGAAAATACTACAACCCATTTCAAATGCAAGCAAACACGCGATCACCGCATTACGTATGTCAGTCCGTGATGAATGCGAGGCCTGACAATCATGCAAGCCCCTTGACAGCTGCATCCTGAAACTGCCTGTCAAGTGGGGGCCAGAGACGACTGGTGGATACAATTTATGCTCGACGATCGCGGGTTCATTTTTCTCGGCTGCTTAAACTTGTCTAATTCCTTATTGTGCTGCCTACATAATGTGTGATTCTGGCATTTTACAGTCTTGTAGTTGGAATGTAGTACGCCCCTTTGGTGCGAGGACTCGCAGTTTACCGAAAGTCTGCCTAGGCAATTACATTGTAGCCTATGAGACCGTGAAATAAAATATGGTAGATAATGAAGTGTGACTAACACGGGGGCTGAATCATAAAAATGCCACCTCCGGTTTTTAGAAGAGGATTTTGGCAGATTTGAATAATTCATTTGATCCACTTGTGAAAAAACACGGCAGCCTCGGTTTTTCCACATCATTGATGGTTGAGGAAACAGAGTGTATAGTGGATGCAGCACAAGTCACTGACCCTGCACTACCGTCCCCTAGAGTATACTGTGGATCTCTTCGGATAAAATGGTGGAAATATTATTTCTATCGTAACCTTAGTTAAGCAAAATGTTGAAATTTGTTTCTGATTAAAAATTTTTCCCTGAATACGGTTGAAATAGTACATATATTGTAGCGCAATACGAAAGTTCAACCGTCGTAGTTCAAAGATGTCCACCGTATGCTCCACATCAGGTGGTGCAGGAACGGTGACTTGCACGTGGATTAGTTTTAAGTGAAAGTAGACTTGCACTGCACCTACCGCACTCTATTCTCCTCCCCCACCTGAGCCCGGTTTCATAACAGAGTCAAGAAGACCGGAGATGGGAGAGGGCGCAGGTGGCTGGCGCGTCCGGGAGCCGCCCCTGGGTGTGCCACCGCACCTGGCTTGGATCCCACGGAATGGGAGTGCCATAAAGGCCACATTTAAAAGGAACCATTGCAGCCTGACTCTCAGTCCGCCAGTCAGCCACTCCACATAAAACACACATTGGGTTGACCACGCGGTCCGAGTTATCCCATCAGTTGGCAACCTTCCAAGGCACGGCTGTTAGCGCACCGCGATAGTTTCAAGCGCGTCAGATTGTTTACAGTGAGGAAAATGCGCTGAGCTGTCGACCTCACTTTTTTCCTAACCCTCACAACCAGATCGTCGTCCGAGCCGGTCATTTGTCCGATGCGGAAGTGGGCACAACTGCTGATGACCTCGTATATGCATACTACGTACACGACCTGGCACCTCAAATAAAAGCACCAGAATTTCACGCAAAAGAGGTTGAGCGTCTCGCATCTCACGTTTGTGAGATAGCCAGAGGTCACGTTAAGAAGGAGCAATCGCAGCCTGACTCTCAGACCACCAGTCAGCCACTCCATACAATACACAGTTGACTGACTGTGAGGTCTGAGTGTAATTGTCAGTTGGCAACCTTCCAACCCATGGTGCTTATCGCCACGTGATATTCTCAAGCTCGGATCCCATATGCAACAAAGGAGCCAAGGATCATACTTGTCTTTCAATCAGCTATACAGACTGAGAGCATGTTTATTTGCGGTGTTGCCTGTGAGCATGTGTGGTGCATAGGCTGATGAGGAGAGATTTAGTGTTGTGGTATAGCCGGTGGTGCTCTAACGCAGGTTATCATGAAGACGCAAGTGACCTAATAGGCCAATGCAGTGTGTGAAATTGCGTGGGCTGTGCTAACATTTGATTAGGTTGTGGCGGATGTATGTTGGTGCTCCTGGCACTGATTCGCCGGTCACTGTGCGATGGATTTGCAAGTGGCCGATCAGGCCGATGCGTGATGTGCATGTGCGGTGACAATGAGGACAAGATAGGTCGGGAGGTGCTGAGTCTGCGGGGCCTGTGTTGCCAGAACTGGTAGTCTAGCACAGGGAGGAATATGGGAAGTTATGATAGGTGCGGAAGATCAGCTGGTATCGCGGTAGGTTCCACTTTCGTGAATGCGCATGTGATCGATCAAGCCGATGCGATGAGTGAATGCACGTGGGCGATGAAGGCATTGGAGGCAGTGCTCTCTGTTGTGTGTTGGTGCTTCAGGCACTAGTGGGGTGTAGGGGTGTAGTGGGGGTTTTAGGGG
>WEDG01001857.1:0-63710 GCA_017591395.1 Schistocephalus solidus
TGGTAGCCACTTCGTTCAGTTACGTATTGCTAGCATTCAGTGCTCATTAATCCTAACCGCAGAGGGTTGCTGGTACGAGATTAACCGTCTGGAGAGCGAGTTCCGGCGATGCGAAACCGGTATATATGTTTTACAGGCTACTTATGGGATCTTAGATTTGGTCGCGCCGTCGATAACAGCACGCTTCTCGTATGAGGTTTATTGTAATGAAGGACTCCACTGGAAGGACTAAAGGATGCTTCCAGTTAGCCCACTGCCTAAGACAATCCGCTTCTGAAGCCAATGCGCTATGCTCTGTATGAAATATTCTGTTCACTTCGGGTACTGGTATTGGTCTCTACGGACACCTGCTGGAGCGCTGTGCCTCGGATACCTACTTGCACTGCGCACCAGCGACAGTCGTTCGTCCGATATTCTACAGAGGCCACCATGCCGCCCATCCCATCTGGCCTATCCTCGAGCCGGGGGCATTCTCTATCGTCCGGCCGATCATGAGCATCCGAGACCGGCCCGATCAGTTGCCGAGGGCTGATGCGGATTAACCGGACTGGCTTGCGGTCACGGTGTCTTATTAAACAGGAGATAAGGCGCCGGACATGCTGTCTGGCTCTGACCTGCTCCAACCTCTTCTTCATTTCAGGTGTTGCAGACTGCAATGCTCCAGAGCTGGCGTCTAGCTGCTCCTTTGCCGCTGGTTCAGAATGTCCGCAATGCTAGAGGTCTGCCTATGGTTTTAGCTGCTTGGCGACCGTATATCCCTTTCATTTTTCACCGTGAGCATTTTTGATATTCTACCTAGGAAGGCAAATGTGGCTGGCGAGGCTTACCAACGGCTGCATGCACGAATGCGTAGCCACCAGCATTAGAGCCACAAAATGCGTGATTGAACTCCCAAAAATCCCCATTTTGGGTACGTATGAAATATCGAATTTGCTTGGCGGTGGCGAGGCAGTGCGCGTGGATATTCGGAACAGTCGGAACCGATCTGAAAAATTTACATATCCCGCCGAATCCATTTGCCTTCGGAGGCTGGCTGTACCGAACCACTTGTTATGCCTGTTTGATGACAGAATCACAGCTACACGAACTTCGAGGACAGATGGAGGATGCGCTGTTTTTATCAGCAGATGGGCTGCTGAGTTTCCCATTACATCATACTTAGTAGACTTCTTTGATAAATAAGCGTAAAGTGGTGCGAACCTCTGGAGACTTAAATCTGGCTTAATTATGCGAAGTTTTCTGGCTTCCCTAATAGCGATTAAAGAGCCATCCGAGGTTACCTAAGGCGATCGGTTCAGGATAGTCTCTAGTTATATAGATGATCTCCGGTACATTTCGCCTCTTGATCTCGCAGGAATAATGTGCGGATATTATTATCACTCTAATCAGCCCTAAATCTTAACCATTTTGAGGAAACCAGTCAACGGAATAATCCGGGCTCGACTTTCCATTTAAATTAGTGTCACCGACACACTAGCAGAGCTTCTAACCACGCTAACTAAGGTTAGTATGTACTGAAATTGGAAAAGTTAAACGATCTGGTTATCATTTGAAAAATAAGGCAGGCTCACCGGAACAAATTATTCACATGTTGACGTTTCCAGAGAGCTCATCGGTTCTCCGTTGTCGAAGTGTAAACTGAAGTTAATCAGAACAGAACCGGAGGTATCGATGTTGTCGGCCTCGAACTGATTGATTTTTGTTCGCTGTCATGGTCGCTGGAGAATATTTGGCTAGCAGTCTAGCCTGCCTTGATGAGCAGATGAGACAGCATGGGTATTTCCAGTCTGGCAGCGCTTATTCGATAGGAGGAGTTCGTTCATCAGAGTTTATCCGATACGGGCTGCCAGTATGGCATCGTGCACCGACCTTCGTGTGTGTAGGACACGGCTTTAAGCTGCGGGAAGGGTCAAGATGCCTGTTGATGGAGTTGGTATCTGAATAGGACTGCCTCGGCGTTGCCAGTTCCGTCTTTGATTTGCTTCCCCGACCTAAGATAATAGCACTCTGACAAATGAGCGCGGTCATGTCACACCGGTTTAGATCGGAATATTGACCTTATCGGATGGACGCACTTCGCCGTGGCACAATGATTAAGCCTTTGGATTCTAACCAACATATCGCGAGTTCAGAGCTACTCGCAGCTGATGCATCACCTGGGCACTGGGTACCGGCTTCAGCTGATGACAGCTGCTCAGCCAAATAACCCTTCAGTCTTTCTTGTCGTTTTCGGCAGCATTCATTCGTCTATAATACTAGCCGGCGCATGCTGGTGGGGCTCGAGTGAGCCCCAAGGCGAATCGAGACCTAAAGTATAAAGAAGAATCCTCTTATTATATATATTGATTCACGATTACCAAATAACAATTCTATCTCAAATTTCTTGGTTCAAGAAAATGAGTTGTTGGGACGCATATGAAAACTTTTGTTGGTGGTGCTCCCGGGTTTTATATACAGGTCGTCGTCCGGGCGTGATGCCGGTACGAGCAGTTCAAAACGTTGCTTGAAATCGTTGGCGGTCGTTTGTACCGTGTTTGAGGTGAACTCATGGATGGTGGCATAACAAAGTGAAGACGGGGTTGGGTTGGGCGTTGGTTGGGATGTCGTGGTTAGGGGTATGGTGCATGGTGGATGGGAACAATGTGGGTTTTTTCCCAACGGAAAATTTTGTCCCGTTTCCACTACGTGCATTGCAACGAGACAGTGAGTATCGAATCAAGCAGCAATTGATGTTCGTGTATGCGCGTGGAGGCTGATTTTCCTGTCTGACCACAGTACACCGCATTGCAGCTGTTACATGGTATCTTGTAAACGACTTCTTTTTTATCTAAATAGCCAACCCTATCCTTAGGGTGTACAAGCTGGTTTCGTAGTGTAGTCGTTGGTTTGTGCGCCACTTGATTTGATGTTTCCGCAGGTGCCTTTCAACGAGTTCGGACACGTTCTTGATGTACGGAAGTGTTCGCCAGTTCTTTGATTTGGGCGCTTGACCAGAAAAATCTAGTTCTTTGTCTTTTCCTTTTTCTTTTAACTTCTGGCGTCTCATGCATCGACGTATAAATTCTCTTGGATAACCATTTCTGCAAAAATAGTTTGAATAAATAACTGAGTTCGTTTTGGTAGAGTTCATTATCAGAACAGTGCGTTTTTAGCTCGATTGAGTAGGCTGTTAACAGTACTCCGCTTGTGAGCAATAGGGTGGTTGCTCTGGTAATGCAGGATAATTTCCGCATAAGCTTCCTTGCGGTAAACCTATGTTTGAAATGTCCCGTCAGTCTTTCGCTGTACGAGGACGTCAAGAAACGGGAGTTAACTGTCAATTTCTCTTTCGAGCGTGAAGGTGATATCTGGTACCGTTGAGTTTATAATGCTATGCAGCCTTTCTAGTTGATCCTTTTTAACGATAACAAACGTGTCATCCACGTAGCGAACCCATAATTTGGGGTTAACTAGTGGTAAGGCTGTAGCTTCTAATTTTTGCATAGTTACTTCACCCAAGAAGCCGGAGATGGGTGAACCCATAGGGGCTCCCTTTAGCTGTTTGTAGTATCCTTGTGAGAAGGAAAAATGCGTTTCCAGACATAGATCCAAGAGTTCCAGTAAGGCAGATACAGAAACATCCATGTCATAAGACTGCAGTAATTCTTCTGTGTATTTCCTTGCCAAATCTATTGGTATGTATGCTACATGTCGCTATGCGACCGACTGCGAGGGCTCTAGTCTGAGCTCCAGAGCACAACGGAATATACATGTTCCTTAAGCAGATCGGTGAGCAACATACTATTATCATATACCCGATCGCAACCGACAAAACAACGAGCCCGTAGTTCAATGGTATAGCGTTCGACTCAAATACCAAAGGTCGTGGGTTCGAATCCCAGGTGTGCCACACTTGGGATTGGGTATGACTGGCTGATGACGGCTAATAAGCCAGAAATGGCCATTCCGGTCTTCCTTGTCTTTGTCGGTTCCACTTTAACAATATATGCTACATGTCATTATGCGACCGCCGGCGAGGGCTCTAGTCTGAGCTCCAGGGCACAACGGAACATACATGTTCCTTAAGCAGATCGGTGAGCAACATACTATCATCATATTCCCGATCGCAACCGACAAAACAACGAGCCCGTGGTTCAATGGTAGAGCGTTCAACTCAAATACCAAAGGTCGCGGGTTCGAATCCCAGGTGTGCCACACTTGGGATTGGGTATGACTGGCTGACGACGGTTAATAAGCCAGAAATGGCCATTCCGGTCTCCCTTTTCTTTGTCTGTTCCACTTTAAAAATATATGCTACATGTCGTTATGCGACCGCCGGCGAGGGCTCTAGTCTGAGCTCCAGGGCACAACGGAACATACATGTTCCTTATGCAGATTGGTGAGCAACATACTATCATCATATACCCGATCGCAACCGACAAAACAACGAGCCCGTGGCTCAATGGTAGAGCGTTCGACTCAAATACCAAAGGTCGCGGGTTCGAATCCCAGGTGTGCCACACTTGGGATTGGGTATGACTGGCTGATGACGGCTAATAAGCCAGAAATGGCCATTCCGGTCTCCCTTGTCTTTGTCCGTTCAATTTCACACATCTATATATATATATATAAATCAAGCTCTTCATCCCCCGAAGAAGACGAAGAAGAAGGGACGAGTTCATGGACCAGAATGTATTTGTACTGACATTTTGGAAACCCTCTCGTTTCTATCATCAGCATTCTGTGGTTGATCTTCCTGCTGGGCTTGACTGTTTCAGTCTTGAGGCCGCCTGATATTATATCCCTGCTCGGAGTACGAACTGTGACCTGCCTGTTCGCTGCTGATTAGGGTTGACATCTCCAGGCGCGGGACAGTTGTTCCTTTTGCTGCCATCATATTTGTTGGCAAGTCAGCGTGCGTCGTGGCCTGCCTATCGTCAGTTAACTAACTGATCAGTCGTTGATGCCCGCGTGGGTTGATTTCAGTCTCTTGAGCGTGGTGGTGAGGTGGTGATCCTCACTGGTCCCCTGGCCTCCGGCCGGCTCCTCTATTCCTTTTTGCTAGCGTCCGTTGTCTGCCATGCTAGGTTTTGCTCGACTGTCCCATTGGCCCTGCCCGAACTGACTCCAGCCTTTTGCGTATGTCCTGGTAGGCGGGATGCAAGTCTGTGGCTCTGTTAAGGGTGCCCTTCGAGGACCAACTTTCGAGCAGCAGTCTGGCCATCTTATCGTTGGCTCGGCCGATTACCCTCGTTTTCTCAATGGCGAAACTGTGGTTTCCGTTGTATGTGGCCATAGACCATAGACAGCTTATCCTTGCGGTTGATTGCCAGCTGGTAATCAGGCAATCTTGTGCCAAGGCTTTTATCCGTTTCACTAAAATACCTCGCATCACAGTTTTGGCATGGTATGCTTTAGACCACTGGTGATTGTTCTGTCATTGGTAGCGGGTCTTTTGGCCTCACAATATGCCGTCTGATTGTTGATTCAGGCTTATGAGACACACAGATCCCGGAAGGTTTCAGGGTTCTTGCCATCACCTCTGATGCGGTTTTCACACGAGGAATCGCTAACCAGAACTTCGGGTCTTCTCCTTTCGATTGCTCAAGTTTGGGCTTCCTAAGGCACTTGCCTATAAAGGGCTTAGTCTGACCATTGGCTTCAAATAGGGCATGCAAGTACTTAATTTACTCCTTCTTCCCACTGTTGTCGCTGCAGTGTGTTTGATGAGGGTTCTGAAAAAACTGCGTTTGTGACCAACGGGGTGGTTCCTTCTGAAATAAAGGATACGCATGGTGTTAGTTGCCTTCCGGTAGACCGTTGTCCCTATTTCCCGTCTGCCAGCTTAGTCACTTGTACGTTGAGGAAGGGCGCATGATTTTTGACCTCTTCCTCCGGGGTAAACTGTATGTCGGGAAAGATGGAGTTCAAAAGTGTATTGAAAGCCTGCACATCGCTCCTTTTGATGATGACGAGTGTCGTCAACTTATCAGGCCCACATTTCGGGGGGTAAGAGCTGAAGACCAGCCACTCGAGCCTCTGCAAAACTTCTTTAGCCATCAGTCCAGACAGAGGTGAGCCCATTGCTGTCCCCTTCGTTTATTCGTACACCTGGCCATTGAAAATGAAGAGTTTTAAGACACAATCCCAGGAGCTTGATGATGTGCACTCGTTTGAGCTGTTGGTCGGTTTCATCGCTTTTTTTCCCGGATAAGACCGGCAATAGTGTCGATAGACAGATCGGGCGGAATAGAGGTGAACAATAAGATAACTTCAAACGATACCACCACCGCGTCTGGCCCACTTTCACTTCCTACTTGGGCAGCCAGCTTACCGTACCCGAATTGGTGGATTCCAAACGTTGCAGTAGGCTGGGCGGGTAACTTGACCCATGTGTGACTAAACTAACGGCTCCAGGGGGGAAGCCTCGTAGCTCAGTTGGTTAGAGCATTGGCTGTACTAAAGCCTTCCCCTTGCGGGCATGGATTCGAATTACACCGGGGCCAGCGAGTTTTCACAAATGAGTCAAAAGATGGAATCCCTTATTGTTGGTTTAAGCTGTAGCAGTGCCATTCCGGCGATGGCGAACTTGTCCATCACTCTCCCTCCTCAAGGATGCCATTTCGCTATTTCCCTTCGCGCCACATTCTTTCACATAAAGCGAAGTAAATGACTAAGTACGAGCTCAATTTCCTCGCCAAGCTCACGAAGAAATTATATGTGTGCAGAAATTTCCACTGAAATATGCTGAAGGGAAGAGGGGGTAATCCGATATCATCTTTCTCAGTTTAAATCAATGAGCTTTTCCTAGGATCAGTGGCGGTGGCAATGTGAGCGTTCACGATTACGGCGTATGAGTTCAACCCAGCGTTTCTCACCTGAGCTCACGCCATTGAAGTTTTTCTCATGTGGCTTTGTGGACGGCTAATCAGTCATTAGACCATGAACTTGTGTATTGTCAGTTCAGAATTGGTGAAGCCTTTATAGGATGTTGACCCCTTTACTGGAAATCATAACGAAAACAAATATAAACGTTTTTTGCAAATTCTCCGTTAGCATATCCTTTTATTGTGAATTATGAGTAGAAATCTTAATGTCGCGTGTCTAGTAATGCGATCCCAATAATAGTGAATGGATCGTCTTTCACAAAAAATGTATAGGCAGGTGAACAGATCTCTTCTTACTGGAATATTCGCATAGTCCCTTTTTTGACACGTACCATAAAATTTTTTTCGATTGCTAGGAATTTCTAGAAAACGTTCGAGGATAGTCGCATACCATTCGATTCTCATTCAGGAACCTCAGTCGAGCGGCAGGAGTCACAAACTCGTAAACACTTACCATTGTGAACTCAACCAAGGTAAGACGAATATCAACTGATGGTCTGGAGTATAACTGACCGAGTTAATGTAGAATCGATGCTAACTTACGGGGTAGCCACCCATCCCACGTTTTGCCACACACAATTTCTGTAGTCATGGCTACTGTAAATAATTTTATACGTCCAAAATATGATTCACAGCACCTGAGTTGAATGTAGTCTGAGGAATTTAATTAATGAGGATGCCACGTATGGCCGCCTAATCAGGACACGGGAATAAGAACACCTCGCCAACTCAACGTAGGTGGTCTTACGGTAAATTTCGGGAAGGTTAAAAATTCCCGTGGCTTATCCCTAACACTAACATACAACTAAACTTTAACCTTTATCTTCACCCTAGCCCTACCCTTAAACACTACCCTTAACGTGAACCCAAGCCTCAACCCTCAACATACTCATTACCCTTACTGTAACCTTCCATTAAGCATAACCTTAAACTTATTCCTAATCCTCACCTTAATCCTAATGTTGATTATCCTAGAATTTGGTGCAAAACCAGATGAATTGTGGGTGGTTCCTATTCCCGTGTCCTGATTGGGCGGCCATACGAGTCATATTTACCATTTACTTAAGCCAACTGAGTTATTCAGTTGATATATTCAAACAGTGTGGAATGAGCACTCTACTACGCAGCAGCTGGCAGTGATTGCAGCCAATCATGGCGAAGAAAGAAAACGGGACTCAGAAGCTGTCATACACTCTCTGCTACTCCGTGGAACGGTGATATTAATCAAAACTTTAAGGGGTTGATTGCCCTCGTTCGTGCTTGCTGATCACTTTCCATGCGATAGCTACAAATAACCAATAAACCTCATGTTCCAGCGATCGCATTTCCTTTTGCACTATCGTAGTGACCTGCCGACAGCGTCTGTTCTCCTTCCCCTCTCCCCCCACATGCAACAGTTGCAGCGACTGTTTCTGATGCTGGGTTCGAGAGAGAATCCGAAACGCCAGGCCAATAAACACCGTGCTCCAGTGATCGCCTCCTCTTCTTCTGAGCTAAATCCTGGACCTCGCCTGTTCGCTTCTATCAGCAAGCTGTGCGAGCTCTTACCTGCGGACAGCACGCGCTATAAGATGTCCCTCTGCCAGGCCATCCACCATATGCATTCCCAGCATCATTTGCCCAACATGCTCTAACTGGTCATTGGCAGAGAATACTGATGGGGAAAGGCTGTGATAGGTCAATTTGGTTCGGACAAATAATCATGCACAAGATTCAACCAGCAGAACGCCCAGAACAGACTGGCTTGGAATATTGCCAAGAGCTTGGCACGAGATCTTAATGGCAGATCTCACCTCCATACGATGTGAGCCTGAGTGTGGGACAGGCACCATGCCACCGACACAATGGGAAATGTGTGGAGTCGTTTGTCGGATCTGGTGCAGTTGAGATCAAAGTTAGCATGTTGAACGGGATCAATGGGCGTGCATGGGAGGTTAAGATCCGTAGATCCAACTCGACAGTTGCAACTCACTTCACAGGGCTCAGTCACACCTTGGAGTTCGATGGGCCTGACATCCCCCGCGCGAGGTGAAAACCAAGTGAGCGGAGAATGTCATGACTTCCGTACTTACTTACCACACTGAAAGCACCGGTACAGCCTTTTAGCTAGTACCTGCGCTGTCCTTATGGTAAATAATTATGTAGATTATACTACAGACTGCCTATTAGCAGTTTGTGAATATTACGCGGTGATTCCACAGAAGCTGATGAATTTCGACTAAAATATTAATTTCACCTTTCGGACCGAGCATGAAAAGGTTTGTTTGGAAGGATTCATAGTTATTCTGTGTGCAGTGCCTCCAAAAGCACAGGGATAGTCCCCCTCCCTATTAAAGTCTAAAACGTTGCCTCAGCGGAGTTTTTACTCAGGTGGAGAGTGCACGGGTGAACAATGCCCCTGGTGACGGTAGTGGTGAGCAAAGTGGTTGCGCAATTATCACGTCAATGACCAACACCGATGATGAAATCGCGCGGCCACTACCGATATACACGCGAACTATCAATCAATCACTTTTTTAAGTACGAACATAGGTGGTGACTACGAAAGTGGTAGGTGTGCGACTGTGGAAACAGTGTGACCTATTACTACTGCAATCCCTGTGTGCCAGTTATCCTTATCTGGTAATACGTGAATATGAAATGTTGGGAGGGTACAATCCCTGTTCTAGTGATCACTTCTTCTCCAACAATGCTGCCCCGAACTATTTTTTTTGCCTATATCGGATTTAATGTTCTCAAAAAAGTGAACTTCGCCACATTCTGCTTCGTACTGGCTCAGTGTCGCACCAACAATCTTAAAGTCGTAAATAAGTCTGGCTACAATCCGCAGTGCACACTGCAACTGACGCGCACTTACTCTGGATATTCCTGATAAAAGTCTGAATAAAAAACATTTTGAACCTATCTGCATAAGACATCGTTTTCTAGCAGCATTCAAAAACCCATTTTGTTTTACTGCTGTGCTGCCAGACTTAGAGGAACGTCAATTCCAGTATTTTGAAATAACACTAGACAAAAGTTCAACCTCCAGCCCGAGTACGTCAATGTAAAACCCTAAATGAAGTAAATCACTTTAGAATATTCCCCAAGGTAATGCGCAGAGTACGTAAAAGAGGCAGTTTGCTTAAAGCTGGTAATGGAGTGTACCTCTTATACGCTTAGGTGATCTCCTGCGGATACTGGAGTTCACGCATGTGAGTCAACATTTGTTAAAGCCTATGGAAAACTGTCTTCCACTTGGCATGGGAGGAAGGAGGGACAGTTTTCTTAAAGCTGGCAATTGAGTCCACCTCTTATACGCTTAGGTGATATCCTGCGGATACTGGAGTTCACGCATGCGAGTCAACATTTGTTAAAGCCTATGGAAGAATTTCTTCCACTTGGACATGGGAGGAGGCAGGGTCAGCTTGTAAGCGGGGGCATTTTGGGCGTCTTTGCATCCATAGCCGCGGTCTAACAAGGCTCAGCCAACTGCCCGATGGTGCCTACGCGCATCTGCGGAGGCGACCATATCCATGCTGCACGATCGGCTATCGTGCACTCAGGCCAATTTTCTTCACAGGTGGTGGGTGCGGCTGACTTATACTTTCTCTGATGTTCGCAGCTGTGCGCTGTTGAAGGAGTATATTGATCGAAATATTTATGCAAATAGGCTTCAGTATAGAGAATAGTGGCCTTTGTGAGGACACTCGTAGGATCTGATGCCGAGCCACCTCCTACGCCTTGAAAAGCAGGTATATGCGAAAGACTCTTCCCAACCGACTGCGTAAATCTTGCAATCAAATAAAGGCACATCAATAGCGATTTATGACCTTCCAGTATGATCAGTTATTATCGATAGGTATGAACAGCAACCAGATCGTTTACCCAAAAGTTAGCCTTTTACTGAATCAAATACAGGGAATTCCGGTTGCTTAGTATATAGCTATCAAAAACGGCTTTGTCTCGATATAACGGCTACCCCAAATATTTGAAATGCATAAAAGAAGTACTGTACTTAAAGAGTTGGCAGAACAGAACCTAGGACGATATTAAAATTGATACTGATTAAATAAACAACCTCAGTACAATGCAAGCTCGTTTATTGGTTAGTTTTCTTTAAAGGCCATCTTCTAGAGCAGGTGAATTTCTGCGCCTCAAAGTGTCCTCTTTCAAGATTGTACTCGAACACGATCCTCGAAAAAAATATATATATGGAATGGAACCGACAAAGGGCACAAAGGAACATACATGTTCATTAAGCAGATCGGTGAGCCCCACACTATCATATATATATATATATATATATATATATATATATATATATATATATATCCCAGGGCTGCAACACTTGGGATTTGGTATGACTGGCTGATTACGGCTAATAAGCCAGAAATGGCCATTCGGTCTCCCTTATCTTTGTCGGTTCCACTTTATCAACATATGCTACATGTCGCTTAGCGACCGCCTGCGAGGGCTCTAGTCTGAGCTCCAGGGCACGACGGAACATCCATGTTCCTTAAGCAGATCGGTGAGCAACACACTATCATCATATTCCAGATCGCAACCGACAAAAAACCGAGCCCGTGGCTCAATGGTAGAGCGTTCGACTCAAATACCAAAGGTTGCGGGTTCGAATCCCAGGTGTGCCACACTTGGGATTGAGTATGACTGGCTGATGACGGTTAAAAAAGCCAGAAATGGCCATTCTGGTCTTCCTTGCCTTTGTCGGTTCCACTTTATCAACATATGCTACAGGTCGCTAAGCGACCGCCTGCGACTGCCATGGTCTGAGCTCCAGGGCACGACGGAACATACATGCTCCTTAAGCACATCAGTGAGCAACACACTATTATGTATATATACATATTCCTGTTTGAATAAATAACCGATATGCAGCGACAGAAAATGACAGGTGGTGAGGCACTGATGAACTTCGGTTCAATGTAGTGCTTATGACCCATCTGCTAGACCCAGTGTGTGGACTGTCTGCGCCGTACTCGAGTGCATGTTTGTGTTTCCAGTCCCAGCTGTAAGGCAGGGTAATGATTGGCTGAATGAAGGCAGAATAAGCCCGAAACAGACTGTATCAATCTACCCATATTCTCTGTCGTGTCTCCTCTCCGCATATATATATATATATATATATATATATATATATATATATATATATATATATATATATATGGCAAAGAGGTTATACCGTACTTCCGAATAGATACTAGCTAAAAAGCCCAGACACGTGTTTCGTCGATGTTTCTGCTGCTGCGTGACACAGCAACGAGGGGTTCGGCTCCTCAGTGGGTTCCCCAGCGTTCTCTATGCGGTTTCTGGAATATGGACTCCAGAGAATAATCGGGGAAATAAGTTTTGACATTATTAAGCACAGGATATGGAGTCAGGTGATTCCGACTTGGTTTTTTAGGGTCAGACCCGAAATTTCAATGAACTGTTGGGTCGAAGATAATCAACCACTGTGGAATAACCACGTTATGTCCATTCTACAAACAAGTAGTACTACAAGTAGTATGAATCTTATATAGCAAAGACGTTATACCGTACTTCCGACATAGATACTAGCTTAAAGCCCAGACACGTGTTTCGCCGATGTTTCTGCTGCTGCGGGACACAGCAACGAGGGGTTCGGCTCCTCAGTGGGTCCCCCAGCGTTCTCTATGCGGTTTCTGGTATATGGACTCCAGAGAATAATCCGGGAAATAATTTTTGAAATTATTAAGCGCCGGACATGGAGTCAGGTGATTCGGACATGACATTTTAGAGTCAGACCCGAAATTTCAATGAACATTTGGGTCGAAGACAATCAACCACTGTGGAATAACCACGTTATGTCCATTCTACAAACAAGTAGTACTACAAGTAGTATGAATCTTATATGGCAAAGACGTTATACCGTACTTCCGACATAGATACTAGCTTAAAGCCCAGACACGTGTTTCACCGATGTTTCTGCTGCTGCGTGACACAGCAACGAGGGTTCGGCTCCTCAGTGGGTCCCCAGCGTTCTCTATGCGGTTTCTGGTATATGAACTCCAGAGAATAATCGGGTAAAATAATTTCTGAAATTATTAAGTGCAGGACATGGAGTCAGGTGATTCGGACATGACTTTTTAGGGTGAGACCCGAAATTTCAATGAACATTTGGGTCGAAGACAATCAACCACTGTGGAATAACCACGTTATGTCCATTCTACAAACAAGTAGTGCTACAAGTAGTATGAATCTTATATGGCAAAGACGTTATACCGTACTTCCGACATAGATACTAGCTAAAAGCCCAGACACGTGTTTCGCCGATGCTTCTGCTGCTCCGTGACACAGCAAGGAGGGGTTCGGCTCCTCAGTGAGTCCCCCAGCGTTCTCTATGCGGTTTCTGGTATATGGACTCCAGAGAATAATCGGGAAAATAATTTTTGAAATTATTAAGCGCAGGACATGGAGTCAGGTGATTCGGACATGACATTTTAGAGTCAGACCAGAAATTTCAATGAACATTTGGGTCGAAGACAATCAACCACTGTGGAATAACCACGTTATGTCCATTCTTCAAACAAGTAGTACTACAAGTAGTATGAATCTTATATGGCAAAGACGTTTTACTGTACTACCGAAATAGATACCAGCTTTAAGCGCAGACACGTGTTTCGACGATAAGTCTGCTGCTGTGTGACACAGCAACGAGGTGTTCGGCTCCTCAGTGGGTCCCCCAGCGTTCTCTATGCGGTTTCTGGTATATGGACTCCAGAAAATAATCGGGTTAATAATTTCTGAAATTATTAAGTGCAGGACATGGAGTCAGGTGATTCGGACATGACTTTTTTTAGGGTCAGACCCGAAATTTCAATGAACATTTGGGTCGAAGTCAATCAACCACTGTGGAATAACCACGTAATGCCCATTCTACAAACAAGTAGTACTACAAGTAGTATGAATCTTATATGGCAAAGACGTTATACCGTACTTCCGACATAGATACTAGCTATAAGCGCAGACACGTGTTTCGCCGATAAGTCTGCTGCTGTGTGACACAGCAACGAGGGGTTCGGCTCCTCAGTGGGTCCCCCAGCGTTCTCTATGCGGTTTCTGGTATATGGACTTCAGAGAATAATCGGGAAAATAATTTCTGAAATTATTAAGAGCAGGACATGCAGTTAGGTGATTTGGACATGAATTTTTAGGGTCAGACCCGAAAGTTCAATGAACATTTGGGTCGAAGACAATCAATCACTGTGGAATAACCACGTAATGCCCATTCTACAAACAAGTAGTACTACAAGTTGTATGAATCTTATATGGCAAAGACGTTTTACCGTACTTCCGACATAGATACTAGCTAAAAGCCCAGACACGTGTTTCGCCGATATTTCTGCTGCTGTGTGACACAGCAATGAGGGGTTCGGCTCCTCAGTGGGTCCCCCAGCGTTCTCTATGCGGTTTCTGGTATATGGACTCCAGAGAATAATCGGGTAAATAATTTCTGAAATTATTAAGTGCAGGACATGGAGTCAGGTGATTCGGACATGACTTTTTAGGGTCAGACCCGAAATTTCAATGAACATTTCGGTCGAAGACAATCAACCACTGTGAAATAACCACGTTATGTCCATTCTTCAAACAAGTAGTACTACAAGTTGTATGAATCTTATATGGCAAAGACGTATTACCGTACTTCCGACATAGATACTAGCTAAAAGCCCAGACACGTGTTTCGCCGATGCTCCTGCTGCTCCGTGACACAGCAAGGAGGGGTTCGGCTCCTCAGTGAGTCCCCCAGCGTTCTCTATGCGGTTTCTGGTATATGGACTCCAGAAAATAATCGGGGAAATAATTTCTGAAATTATTAAGTGCAGGACATGGAGTCAGCTGATTCGGACATGACTTTTTAGAGTCAGACCCGAAATTTCAATGAACATTTGGGTCGAAGACAATCAACCACTGTGGAATAACCACGTAATGCCCATTCTACAAACAAGTAGTACTACAAGTTGTATGAATCTTATATGGCAAAGACGTTATACCGTACTTCCGACATAGATACTAGCTAAAAGCCCAGACACGTGTTTCGCCGATAATTCTGCTGCTCCGTGACACAGCAAGGAGGGGTTCGGCTCCTCAGTGAGTCCCCCAGCGTTTTCTATGCGGTTTCTGGTATATGGACTCTAGAAAATAATCGGGGAAATAATTTCTGAAATTATTAAGTGCAGGACATGGAGTCAGCTGATTTGGACATGACTTTTTAGGGTCAGACCCGAAATTTCAATTACAAACTATATATATATATATATATATATATATATATATATATATATATATATATATATATATATATATATATATATATATATATATATATATATATATATTTAAATACAGGCATCCCAAGATTTTCAATAAGAAAAGACGAAATTCTTTGGGAAAATAGAAACTTTAATGCGTTAATGTTCGAAACTGGTCCCCCAGTTCGCCGTCAGTCTACGGATTGTGTACAGGAACAATTAATAAATAAACCGTGTTTAACAAAGGATTCTACGGTTGGGTAAAATCCGAACCAAGACGCGTTGAGTGCGTTTTGTCATCCTGTCATGATTGGTTCTGCACATTTGCATTTTTTCTTAATGATTTTGTATGTGGCATCCAAATCGATATGTTGGTTGATGCATGCCTCATCTGAGTGCATTGCTTCCAGGAATTCACGGCAATTTCTGCCTGGGCAGGTGCCAACAATCCGTGTTTTCTCCCATACAAATTTATGCCCTGCTTGCGGTGTATGCATATCCCCGTGGGATAAATGGTCTCGTCTTCTAACCGCTGACTCATGTTCGTGTAGGCGGGTTAAGACAGATTTCCCAGTTTGCCACCCTAGGCACCCAAAAAAATGACCTGGCGAACTCTCCCATACATAAACAATGTATCAAAGCTTGTCGAAAGACAGCGAAGAAAACACCAGATACAAGTAGCACATTACCCTACATTTACTTTACGTTCACAGGCCTTACACCCTTAGGATAGGGAAAGCTACCTTGATAAAAAAGGTGTTGTCTACAAAATCCCATGTTCCAGTTGTAATGCCGTTTATTGCGGTTAAACTGGGAAATCTGTCTTAACCCGCCTTCACGAACATCAATTAGCGGTTAGAAGACGAAACCATTTATCTCAAGTGGCTATGCATACACTGGAAACAAGGCATAAATTTGCATATATATATATATATATATATATATATATATATATATATATATATATATATATATATATCAAGGAAATAATTTCTAAAATTATTAAGTGCACGACATGGAGTCAGCTGATTCGGACATCACTTTTTAGGGTCCGACCCGAAATTTCAATGAACATTTGGGTTGAAGACAATCAACCACTGTGGAATAACCACGTAATGCCCATTCTACAAACAAGTAGTACTACAAGTAGTATGAATCTTATATGGCAAAGACTTTATACCGTACTTTCGACATAGATACTAGCTAAAAGCCCAGACACGTGTTTCGCCGATAATTCTGCTGCTGTGTGACACAGCAAGGAGGGGTTCAGCTCCTCAGTGGGTCCCCCAGCGTTCTTTATGCATTTTCATGGTACTTGAAGTCAAGAAAGTAATCGGGGAAATAATTTTCTGCACTAAATAATAAATGATCCTATCCCGACTGCTGATGACGAATTTTTCATAAGCATTCCGTACCCACAATCATGATCAATAGTATTCGAAAGCCAGTGCCTCCAGTCGCTGCAATATTGTCACATCAATCAGAATGGTGAACGGTGACCCCATGGGTATCTTTAACTTGTTCATACAGCGTTCCATTGCAGTTGAAGCAGTTTCTTAAGCAGTGTTGTAGGAGGTCGATAAGGTGTCCGTCTCGTTACTAATGCTCTTCTAACAGAGTTTACATGGTTTCAACTATGGGATATTGCTGGATGGAGGTGAAAAGCGACCTCATTTTGAAAGGCACCACCATTTCGGCATCTGTGAGTCGGATATCATGAAACTCGTTGTAGAAATTGCTCAGCTGAGTGTACGGTTGTTGCATGGCCCTGAGTTATAAAGTTTGAGGCTTTGAAATAACCACCTGACCAAGCCAAACGTTGGGGTGCTTCTTAGATATGGCAGGTGCAGATCGTTTACCATATAAAAAATCTAGACTATGCTCTAAAAACGAGATGAATTTTTGTAAATATTTCATCTTAATAGCTCATTCTTTGACTAAAGCCATCAATAAGGCAGGGGCAGAAAACTTTATATGTATTCTTGCTTTAAACAATGCATACCCTTCTATTGATAGCTTCCCAATATTGAAGTAATGCCTATTTTACACACCGATGCGAAGATTTGTAAGCAACATGAACGATGTTGAGAATTAATCGCCTGTTTTCCATTTTTCAGCGACACTTTGCCTAGCTGAAAAGGATTTCTAAGACCAGAATTTTGACGCCACTGCTATTTTAAAATTGACGTTCAATCCCTCCTTGGAACCACTTAACTTTAGGCTAACCAATTATAAGGAAACATATCACCACATATGTTCACCCGATGATGAATTCACTCGAGATTGCATCGTGTCATCAAAACGTACTTTTGTAATACTCCAAAACATATTGAGCATGGAGTGATCCTTCCAAGAGGAGCAACAGCATGTTGCTAAACAGTTCCAGGAACCAACGCTGTTGGGTTGTAAGTTGGAAAAAGGCATCAGAAGAAAGTGAAGAGAAGTCGAGGTTTGGGACAGTCTTAGCCTTCGAGCCCATACGAGAGTCAATTTTCCGATACAATTCATGAGATGTAGTGGAAGGATGAAGTCGTACCGCCTCACGGTGTATTGACCACTTTTACCCTTTGTCGGACACTGAGTCACGTCAATTGACCTTGGAAACTCTACTCATGGTATGCTGGAATCGGGTCGTCATGATAATTAATGGGTCTAGATCGTAACCGGCTTTTATGCCAGCCAACGCCATTTTCCATAGATTCATGAGCTTAAATTCAAGGTTTATTTGCAGCCTTTGAGTGCATGTATCGTCTACAAAAAGTACATTTCGCCGGCGTGAACGGAGCCTTTTTGCTTGATCTGTGCTACGCAAATCTGCACTAAACAGGAATTTGTCCGGATAGGTTGTGGAGTACAGGAACGCTCAAAAACCTTCCAAGCTGACCTCTGTCAAATCCCATTTTTTCCTAGGCTCTCTCAGCACTACAATTAGCTGCAGATGGTGTAGTTCATGGATTTGGGCGACTCCCCTAGGTTGTCGCTTTAGTGTGTATGCAGTAAGTAGGACTTGACTGCCTTGTAGACGATATTTTCACATCAGATATGCCATACTTAAGCACAAGTTACTCCTGTTCTTTGAATAGAACAATTGACTGAAAGAGTGGCTGTGAACAACGGAACAAGCGATAGAGTGAGTACAAATCCTGGACTACAGACTGTCCAAAATTTGGGTCACAAATGTTGCCTAAAGTAAACGAATTAACACATTGGTATTATCAGTGGTCCCGAGGCAGGTGATGAGTCCTCTGTCAAAGCATACGAAAGAAAGACTTTGGCTGATAAATGCTCACCGATCGAGCCCCGCCAGCAGCTGTCCAGATGGAAGACTGAAATGAAAATTTCGAACTTCACTATCCCCGTCAGTCAATCGGGTGAGTCCCAGATGATCTGGTAGTTAAACCTGGTAGAATTTTTAAGTGAGCTGTGAGTGTACAATATGGGGTGAATAGCACCGGCTTGATGTCATGGTGAAACCAAATAATAACGTTGGAGTGCTGAGCTACAGTCATCACAGGCAAGGGCTCAATGATGACTGTAGAAGCACCAGAAGGCGATAACCATCTCAGGTTATTGCACAAATGTTGGGATTTGGACTTGAAACCAAGACTACACCACCAGCAATGCCGACGGCCTTCAAACTCATCCTGCTATATTTAATGTCATAGAGAGAGAGATAGAGCTCGTATCAGTCCACCTACCTCCCAACCTACATCCATCCTGCTTCGTGTAGTTTCCACGATGAAAAAGCATTAGCCTGAGAGACTCTTTTAGGAGGCAACGATCACGGTCAGAGTACTGATGCGTATTTCAAGTTAGACTAGAAGTGAAACGCTAAACTATACAGTGTACACCTGAATGGCATCAGGCCTTGAAGATGTTGTCAACTTGATTTTTCCCTTGTGAATAGGGGATGAAGACTGTGCAAGCCCGTGTCACTAGCCCATCGCGGATAGAATAAGACACTACAGTTTTGACTATGTTACTTTCACACCCCCGCATGGCAAGCCTAGTACACTCCAGAGATATGTGTTTGCTATCCCCCACTGGCTTGAAAAAGGTTTGTCTTTAGGACGCAGTGCTCAATGGTAAAAGCCTCCCACACCTTTGTTTTGCTTTAACCTATAGCTCATTTTGTTGAACACGGTCGCAACCCTGGTTCCGAAACACAAGTTACGTGAAAAAAGGTTGTTCCGCTGACTTTGTCAGTGAGGTGGATCATTGGATGGGTCTGCCAACCAATCATATTACAGAAGACTATGCGCAGGGTGTGCTTTTAATCGCAGCCACAGGCTAAATGTGAAAAGCATTCTGCGTGTACTTATCGCAACCCGCCAATGGCAATCAACCCGATAAGAAAAATAAGGTTGCCTTCACTTAGGGCTGGTGGACGAAACATCAAATGGGCAGGCGTTTACAGGTACGTCATAGTTGGAATTTACATGGTTGTATCAAATCGAAGTTCTCGGGATGTGACCTTGCATCCCGATTAATTCAATTTCAATAATATATATTGCAGAGAAGATAGTGGCATGGTCTACACAGTAGACTGGTTCATAAAGCTTTTTTGTCCGCCCTGCACAAGACAACATCAAAGCGAATTTCCACTGTATGACCGTATTGAGAAATGTACTTTATTTGTGCATTTCAGGATTTTTAGAATTTAGAATTTATATTTGGTTAGCACCGGGAAGGTACTGAAGGATACCAACGATGGTTTCGCGTTACGTGGTATACTAGTCCTGTTATGCCTTAGGGCTTATTCTAAGGTCGCGCTTGCAGGCACACAGGGGCTAGTATTATAGGCCGAGAAAAATAAACGGAAAAGACGAGGAAGAATTTAATGGCAATTTCTGGTTTATTCGTCGTCATGATCCAGTCATACCCACCACAGGTATTGCAACCCATGGGGTTCCACGGCTGCTGACAGGGCTCCAGAGCGAAAGAGAGAGAGAGCGTTACCTCCTGGACATTCATGTGGAGCAACTACTGAGGATTAGAAGCAGACTGCGAGTAGCTGATCAAATCGAAGGCGGTTCGCACGGTCTGTCGACGGCTGGCCACAAAGACCAAGACTGGTTTGGACGCTGAGTGTGTCTATATGGCTGAAAACAGGCAAAACCAACAGTATGAGAATGAAAAAGAGTTAGCTAACCGACGATGCCATCTTGCACAGACTGTACGGCTACTTTGAAAAGCACAATAGATTGTCTAACTCATAAAAGTTTAACCGAAATTCCAAAACGCGATTTCGTTTCGAATTATCGTGAACCTTAATCCCAAAACATTATACGCACGTCAGGATGCCAAATTCTGTAAAAAAATGAATACTTATGTAGCATGGAGTTTTCTCGTGGATTTTTAATGGCCAAATAAATCTTTATACTAAACACCCTCGCTGCCGGTGGATATTAAGAATTCGATTCTTGTCTGCAACACTTGCATCCGTATAATCTATACTGTACATGCGTGGGAACTCTAACCTTCTTCGAACCGCCTGTCTGGCATCAGCACTCACAGATTTACACGTCCAAGAATAGCTGAGTTGTCTACCTCATATCGTTTATCCGGTTAAAAATTCGGTTTTATACCTTTAAAAACGCTTGAACTTTTATTTAAACAATAAAGGTCGTCAGATAAATGCCCTTGGAACATTGTGCAAAGTGTCTGCTGGGAGTTGGAGTCGAACCTGGGCAGACAAAGTGTGAGACAGACGTCGTTACCACTAGACCACTGACGCGCAGCAGCCGAGCCAAAACTAATTATAGACCATCTATTACACACAGTATTAAGGATTGCAGTGCCAGGTGTCCTGATTTACGATGAACGCCCGCCCAACGGACAAAAAATTTAATGCATTTGAACGATGTCAGATGCGATGACGAAAGCTGTACGACATGGTTCGGACTCCTTCAGAAATTTTCAACGATGACAAATGAGTTAAACTGGTCTAAAAATTGAGGTTGAGAAGCTGATGAATCTTACGTAGCGGAAGCTAAGGCATCAGCGAAATCAGAAATCGAGAAAACAAAAAAACATACGCAAGGAAGGTTTCTTTAACCGCATCAGGGCTAAAAAAGAGGACGGTTTGCTCACTGAACTAGGCATAACAGGGAGCAAGTCTCTAGAGCGAGAAAAGGGACAACCAGAACACAAAGAAACGTCCCAGAACAATGTCACGTACGTCTGCAGGGTCCAAGGAAACGGAGACCGCTCACACATACATAGACCAGCGGAGGAAGACTGTTAAGAGGCCTGCAAAAGGCCGACGGAACCTCTCAGTTATCTCGCGTAACAGAGCTGTAGGAACGCCGCGTGCGTGAAAACCAAGCCAAGAAGTTAAAGAGGAGACTTCGAGTGTAACTGAGACCTACTTCCAACATGCAGATGACCCCAGCGTTCACGAATTTGGGTTCAGTCAGCACAATAGTCATCTACACCTAGCGGCATAAGTGAACTGGAAACGAACGCTCGGTCAGTCGAAAGACGTGAAACAAAAACAGGCACAAGACTCCATTGCAAGCAAAATGTTTAGATAAAAGGAGTCCCAGAATCAGCTTTATCGATTCCAAAGAAGAGAGTCAAACACTACCTAGACCTTCTTCAAGTGTATGCTAAAGCTTTAGAAAAGGGACGATGAGTCAATTAACATCCTCAAAGCATATAGAATAGGGAGGGCTCAGTCAGTGCCAAATTTAAATCCTCTACCACAAACACTAAAAATTATTTTGGAAACTGAAGCACAGGCACAGTTCCTGCTACTGAGAAAATCATCTCTGTGGGATCAGCATTCCGAAAATTTTTTTCAGCCGGATTATGAGCCGAATGAGCAAACGAAAATGAGATATTTGGTGACAGAACCGGCCAAACGAAGGATCAAAGGCGAAATACTCCTTTCATAAAAGGAGTCGCGGAATCAGCTTTATCGATTCCAAAGAAGAGAGTCAAGCACGACCCAGACCTTCTTCAAGTGTATGCTAAAGCTTTAATAATGGACGATGAGTCGATTAACATCCTCAAAGCATATAGAATAGGGAGGGCTCAGTCTGTGCCACATTTAAATCCTCTACCACAAACACTAAACATTTTTTTGGAAACTGAAGCACAGACACAGTTCCTGCTCTTGAGGAAATCATCTCTGTGGGATCGGCATTCCGAAGTTTTATTCAGCCGGATTACGAGCCGAAAGAGCGAACGAAATGAGATATTTGACGGCAGAACCGGAAAAACGAAGGATCAAAGTTGAAATACTCCTTTCATAAAGGAGTCCCGGAATCAGCTTTATCGATTCCAAAGAAGAGAGTCAAGCACGACCTAGACCTTCTTCAAGTGTATGCTAAAGCTTTGATAAGGGACGATGTGTCGATTAACATCCTCAAAGCATATAAAATAGGAAGGGCTCAGTCAGTGCCACATTTAAATCCTCTACCACGAACACTAAAAATTATTTTTGGAAACTGAAGCACAGACACAGTTCCTGCTCTTGAGGAAATCATCTCTGTGGGATCGGCATTCCGAAGTTTTTTTCAGCCGGATTACGAGCCGAAAGAGTGAACGAAATGAGATATTTGGTGACAGAACCGGAAAAACGAAGGATCAAAGGCGAAATACTCCTTTTCATAAAGGAGTTCCCGGAATCAGCTTTATCGATTCCAAAGAAGAGAGTCAAGCACGACCTAGACCTTCCTCAAGTGTATGCTAAAGCTTTGATAGGGGACGATGATTCGATTAACATCCTCAAAGCATAAAGAATAGGGACGGCTCAGTCACTGCCACATTTAAATCCTCTACCACGAACACTAAAAATTATTTTGGAAACTGAAGCACAGGCACAGTTCCTGCTACTGAGGAAATCATCTCTGTGGGATCGGCATTCCGAAGCTTTTTTCAGCCGGATGACAAGCCGAAGGAGCGAACGAAAATGATATATCTGGTGACAGATCCGGAAAAACGTAGGATCAAAGGCGAAATACTCTTTTCATAAAAGGAGTCCCGGAATCAGCTTTATCGATTCCATAGAAGAGAGTCAATCGCGACATAGACCTTCTTCAAGTGTATGCTAAAGCTTTGATAAGGGACGATGAGTCGATTACCATCCTCAAAGCATATAGAATAGGGAGGGCTCAGTCATTGCCACATTAAAATCCTCTACCACAAACACAAAAAATTATTTTGTAAAATGAAGAACAGGCACAGTTCCTGCTACTGAGGAAATCATCTCTGTGGGATCGGCATTCCGATATTTTTTCAGCCGGATGACGAGCCGAAGGGGCGAACGAAAATGAGATATTAGGTGACAGAACCGGAAAAACGAAGGATCAAAGGCGAAATACTCCTTCCATAAAAGGAGTTCCGGAATCAGCTTTATCGATTCCAAAGAAGAGAGTCAAGAACGACCTAGACCTTCTTCAAGTGTATGCTAAAGCTTTGATAAGGGACGATGAGTCGATTAACATCCTCAAAGAATATAAAATAGGGAGGGCTCAGTCAGTGCCACATTTAAATCCTCTACCGGGAACGTTAAAAATTATTTTGTATAATGAAGAACAGGCACAGTTCCTAGCTACTGAGGAAATCATCTCTGTGAGGATCGGCATTCCGATATTTTTTCAGCCGGATGACGAGCCGAAGGGGCGAACGAAAATGAGATATTAGGTGACAGAACCGGAAAAACGAAGGATCAAAGGCGAAATACTCCTTCCATAAAAGGAGTCCCGGAATCAGCTTTATCGATTCCAAAGAAGAGAGTCAAGTACGACCTAGACCTTCTTCAAGTGTATGCTAAAGCTTTGATAAGGGACGATGAGTCGATTAAAATTCTCAGAGCATAAAACATAGGGAGGGCTCAGTCAGTGCCACATTTAAATCCTCTACCAGGAACATTAAAAATTATTTTGTTTAATGACGAACAGGCACAGCTTTAGCTACTGAGGAAATCATCTCTGTGGGATCGGCATTCCGATATTTTTTCAGCCCTATTACGAGCTGAAAGAGCGAACGAAAATGAGATATTTGGTGACAGAACCGGAAAAACGAAGGATCAAAGGCGAAATACTCCTTTCATAAAAGGAGTCCCGGAATTAGCTTTATCGATTCCAAAGAAGAGAGTCAATAAGAACCTAGACCTTCGTCAAGTGTATGCTAAAGCTTTGATAAGGGACGATGAGGCGATTAACATCCTCAGAGCATAAAGAATAGGGAGCGCTCAGTCAGTGCCACATATAAATCCTCTACCACAAACACTAAAAATTATTTTGGAAACTGAAGCACACGCACTGTTCCTGCTACTGATGAAATCATCTCTGTGGGATCGGCATTCCGAAGTTTTATTCAGCCGGATTATGAGCCGAAGGAGCGAACGAAATGAGATATTTGGTGACAGAACCGGAAAAATGAAGGATCAAAGGCGAAATAGTTCTTTCATAAAAGGAGTCCTGGAATCAGCTTTATCGATTCCAAAGAAGAGAGTCAAGCACGACCTAGACCTTCTTCAAGTGTATTGTAAAGCTTTTATAAGGGACGATGAGTCGATTAACATCCTCAAAGAATATAAAATAGGAAGGGCTCAGTCAGTGCCAAATTGAAATCCTCTACCACGAACACAAAAATTATTTTTGAAAACTGAAGAACAAAGCACAGCTCCTAGCTACTGAGGAAATCATCTCTCGTGAGATCGGCATTCCAATGTTTTTTCAGCCGTATTACGAGCCGAAAGAGTGAACGAAAATGAGATATTTGGTGAAAGAACAGGAAAAACGAAGGATCAAATGTGAAAAACTCCTTTCATAAAAGGAGATCCCGAATAAGCTTTATCGATTCCAAAGAAGAGATTCAAGCACGACCTACACCTTCTTCAAGTGTATGCTAAAGCTTTGATAAGGGACTATGAGTCGATTAACATCCTCAAAAGAATATAAAATAGGAAGGGCTCAGTCAGTGCCACATTTAAATCCTCTACCACGAACACAAAAAAGTATTTTGAAAATTGAAGAACAAATAAAGCTCCAGCTACAGAGGAAATCATCTCTAAAGGAATCGGCATTCCGAAGTTTTTTTTTCAGCCGGATTACGAGCCGAAGGAGTGAACGAAAATGAGATATTTAGTGACAGACCCGGAAAAACGGAGGATCAAAGGCAAAATACTCCTTTCATAAAAGGAGTCCCGGAATCAGCTTTATCGATTCCAAAGAAGAGAGTCAAGCAAGACCTAAACCTTCTTCAAGTGTATGCTAAAGCTTTGATAAGGGACAATGAGTCGATTAACATCCTCAAAGAATATAGAATAGGGAGGGCTCAGTCAGTGCCACATTTAAATCCTCTACCACGAACACTAAAAATTATTTTGAAAATTAAAGAACAAACACAGCTCCAACTACAGAGGAAATAATCTCTGTGGGATCGGCATCCCAAAGTATTTTTTCAAACGGATGACGACCTGAAGGAGCAAACGAATATGATATATGTGGTAACAGAACCAGAAAAACGAAGGATCAAAAACGAAATACTTCTTTCATAAAAGGAGTTTCGGAATCAGCTTTATCGATTCCGAAGAAGAGAGTCAAACAAGACCTAGAGCTTCTTCAAGTGTATGCTTAAGCTTTGATAAGGGACGATGAGTCGATTAACATCCTCAAAGCATATAGAATAGGGAGGGCTCAGTCAGTGCCACATTAAATCCTCTACCACAAACACTAAACATTTTTCTGGAAACTGAAGCACACGCACAGTTCCTGCTACTGAGGAAATCATCTCTGTGGGATCGGCATAATGAAGTTTTTTTCAGCCGGATTACGAGTCGAAGGAGCAAACGAAAATGAGATATTTGGTGACAGAACCGGAAAAATGAAGGATCAAAGGCGAAATAGTCCTTTCATAAAAGGAGTCCCGGAATCAGCTTTATCGATTCCAAAGAAGAGAGTCAAGCAAGACCTAAACCTTCTTCAAGTGTATGCTAAGGGACGATGAGTCGATTAACATCCGCAGAGCATAAAGAATAGGGAGGGCTCAGTCAGTGCCACATATTAAATCCTCTACCACAATCATTAAAAATTATTTTGTATAATGAAGAACAGGCACAGCTCAAGCTACAAAGGAAATCATCTCTGTGGTATCGGCATTCCGATATTTTTTTTAGCCGGATTACGAGCAAAAGGAGCGAACGAAAATGAAATATTTTGTGACAGAACCGGAAAAACGAAGGATCAACGGCGAAATACTCCTTTCATAAAAGGATTCCCGGAATCAGCTTTATCGATTCCAAAGAAGAGAGTCAATCACGACCTAGAACTTCTTCAAGTGTATGCTAAAGCTTTGATTAGGGACGATGAGTCAATTAACATCCTCAAAGCATATAGAATAGGGACGGCTCAGTCAGTGCCACATTAAATCCTCTACCACAAACACTAAAAATTATTTTGTGAAACTGAAGTACAGGCACAGTTCCTGCTACTGAGGAAATCATCTCTGTGAGGATCGGCATATCTGAAGTTTTTATTCAGCCCGGTTTTACGAGCCGAAAGAGTGAACTAAAATGAGATATTTGGTGACAGAACCGGAAAAACGAAGCATCAAAGGCGAAATACTCTTTTCATAAAAGGAGTCCCGGAATCAGCTTTGTCGATTCCAAAGAAGAGAGTCAAGCACGACCTAGACATTCTTCAAGTGTATGCTAAAGCTTTGATAAGGGACGATGAGTCGATTTAACATCCTCAAAGCATATGGAATAGGGAGGGGGGCTCAGTAAGTGCCACATTTTAAATCCTCTACCACAAACACTAAAAATTATTTTTGTAAACTGAAGCACAGGCACAGTTCCTGCTACTGAGGAAATCATCTCTGTGGAATCGGCATTCCGAAGTTTTATTCAGCCGGATTATGAGCCGAAGGAGCGAACGAAATGAGATATTTGGTGACAGAACCGGAAAAACGATGGATCAAAGGCGAAATACTCCTTTCATAAAAGGAGTCCCGGAATAGCTTTATCGATTCCAAAGAAGAGAGTCAAGCACGACCTAGACCTTCTTCAAGTGTATGCTAAAAGCTTTGATAAGGGACGATGGTCGATTTCAACATCCTCAAAGCATATATAAGAATAGGGAGGGGCTCAGTCAAGTGCCACATTTAAATCCTCTACCACAAACACACAAAAATTATTTTTGGAAACTGAAGTACAGGCACAGTTCCTGCTACTGAGGAAATCATCTCTGTGAGATCGGCATTCCGAAGTTTTTATTCAGCCGGATTATGAGCCGAAAAGAGCGAACGAAAATGAGATATTTGGTGACAGAACCGGTAAAAACGAAGGATCAAAGGCGAAATACTCCATTCATTAAAAGGAGTTCCCGGAATCAGCTTTATCGATTCCAAAGAAGAGAGTCAAGCACGACCTAGACCTTCTTCAAGTGTATGCTAAAGCTTTGATAAGGGACGATGAGTCGATTAACATCCTCAAAGCATATAGAATAGGAGGGGCTCAGTCAGTGCCACATTTTAAATCCTCCTACCACAAAACACTAAAAATTATTTTGGAAACTGAAGCACAGGCACAGTTCCTGCTACTGAGGAAATCATCTCTGTGGGATCGGCGTACCGAAGTTTTTTATTCAGCCCGGATTTATGAGCCGAAAGAGCGAACGAAAAATGAGATATTTGGTGACAGAACCGGTAAAAACGAAGGATCAAAGGCGAAATACTCCTTTCATTAAAAGGAGTTCCCGGAATCAGCTTTATCGATTCCAAAGAAGAGAGTCAAGCACGACCTAGACCTTCTTCAAGTGTATGCTAAAAGCTGTGATAAGGGACGATGAGTCGATTAACATCCTCAAAGCATATAGAAATAGGGAAGGGCTCAGTCAGTGCCACATTTAAATCCTCTACCACGAAACACAAAAATTATTTTGGAAACTGAAGTACAGGCACAGTTCCTGCTACTGAGGAAATCATCTCTGTGAGATCGGCATTCCGAAGTTTTTATTCAGCCGGATTATGAGCCGAAAAGAGCGAACGAAAAATGAGATATTTGGTGACAGAACCGGTAAAAACGAAGGATCAAAGGCGAAATACTCACTTTCATTAAAGGAGTTCCGGAATCAGCTTTATCGATTCCAAAGAAGAGAGTCAAGCACGACCTAGACCTTCTTCAAGTGTATGCTAAAGCTGTGATAAGGGACGATGGGTCGATTAACATCCTCAAAGCATATAAAATAGGAAGGGCTCAG
Source organism: Schistocephalus solidus (assembly GCA_017591395.1). NCBI lineage: Eukaryota > Metazoa > Platyhelminthes > Cestoda > Diphyllobothriidea > Diphyllobothriidae > Schistocephalus > Schistocephalus solidus. The sequence continues at coordinate 28,354 of WEDG01001857.1, forward strand.
TCAGTGCCACATTTTAAATCCTCTACCACGAACACAAAAAATTATTTTGGAAACTGAAGCACAGGCACAGTTCCTGCTACTGAGGAAATCATCTCTGTGAGATCGGCATTCCGAAGTTTTTATTCAGCCGGATTATGAGCCAAAGAGCGAACGAAAAATGAGATATTTGGTGACAGAACCGGTAAAAACGAAGGATCAAAGGCGAAATACTCCATTTCATTAAAGGAGTTCCCGGAATCAGCTTTTATCGATTCCAAAGAAGAGAGTCAAGCACGACCTAGACCTTCTTCAAGTGTATGCTAAAGCTTTGATAAGGGACGATGAGTCGATTAACATCCTCAAAGCATATAAAATAGGGAAGGGCTCAGTCAGTGCCACATTTAAATCCTCTACCACAGAACACAAAAATTATTTTGGAAACTGAAGTACAGGCACAGTTCCTGCTACTGAGGAAATCATCTCTGTGAGATCGGCATTCCGAAGTTTTTATTCAGCCGGATTATGAGCCAAAGAGCGAACGAAAATGAGATATTTGGTGACAGAACCGGTAAAAACGAAGGATCAAAGGCGAAATACTCCTTTCAAAAGGATCCCGGAATAAGCTTTATCGATTCCAAAGAAGAGAGTCAAGCACGACCTAGACCTTCTTCAAGTGTATGCTAAAGCTGTGATAAGGGACGATGTGTCGATTAACATCCTCAAAGCATATAAAATAGGAAGGGCTCAGTCAGTGCCACATTTAAATCCTCTACCACGAACACAAAAAATTATTTTGGAAACTGAAGTACAGGCACAGTTCCTGCTACTGAGGAAATCATCTCTGTGAGATCGGCATTCCGAAGTTTTATTCAGCCGGATTATGAGCCAAAGAGCGAACGAAAATGAGATATTTGGTGACAGAACCGGTAAAAACGAAGGATCAAAGGCGAAATACTCCATTCATTAAAAGGAGTTCCCGGAATCAGCTTTATCGATTCCAAAGAAGAGAGTCAAGCACGACCTAGACCTTCTTCAAGTGTATGCTAAAGCTGTGATAAGGGACGATGTGTCGATTAACATCCTCAAAGAATATAAAATAGGAAGGGCTCAGTCAGTGCCACATTTAAATCCTCTACCACGAACACAAAAAATTATTTTGGAAACTGAAGTACAGGCACAGTTCCTGCTACTGAGGAAATCATCTCTGTGAGATCGGCATTCCGAAGTTTTATTCAGCCGGATTATGAGCCAAAGAGCGAACGAAAATGAGATATTTGGTGACAGAACCGGTAAAAACGAAGGATCAAAGGCGAAATACTCCTTTCATTAAAAGGAGTCCGGAATCAGCTTTATCGATTCCAAAGAAGAGAGTCAAGCACGACCTAGACCTTTCTTCAAGTGTATGCTAAAGCTGCGATAAGGACGATGGTGTCGATTAACATCCTCAAAGCATATAAAATAGGAAGGGCTCAGTCAGTGCCACATTTAAATCCTCTACCACGAAACACAAAAATTATTTTTGGAAACTGAAGTACAGGCACAGTTCCTGCTACTGAGGAAATCATCTCTGTGGGATCGGCATTCCGAAGTTTTATTCAGCCGGATTATGAGCCAAAGAGCGAACGAAAATGAGATATTTGGTGACAGAACCGGTAAAAACGAAGGATCAAAGGCGAAATACTCCATTCATTAAAGGAGTTCCGGAATCAGCTTTATCGATTCCAAAGAAGAGAGTCAAGCACGACCTAGACCTTCTTCAAGTGTATGCTAAAGCTGTGATAAGGGACGATGTGTCGATTAACATCCTCAAAGCATATAAAATAGGAAGGGCTCAGTCAGTGCCACATTTAAATCCTCTACCACGAACACAAAAAATTATTTTGGAAACTGAAGTACAGGCACAGTTCCTGCTACTGAGGAAATCATCTCTGTGAGATCGGCATTCCGAAGTTTTATTCAGCCGGATTATGAGCCAAAGAGCGAACGAAAATGAGATATTTGGTGACAGAACCGGTAAAAACGAAGGATCAAAGGCGAAATACTCCATTCATTAAAAGGAGTTCCGAATCAGCTTTATCGATTCCAAAGAAGAGAGTCAAGCACGACCTAGACCTTCTTCAAGTGTATGCTAAAGCTTTGATAAGGGACGATGAGTCGATTAACATCCTCAAAGCATATAGAATAGGGAGGGCTCAGTCAGTGCCACATTTAAATCCTCTACCACAAACACTAAAAATTATTTTGTAAACTGAAGCACAGGCACAGTTCCTGCTACTGAGGAAATCATCTCTGTGGGATCGGCATTCCGAAGTTTTATTCAGCCGGATTATGAGCCGAAGGAGCGAACGAAAATGAGATATTTGGTGACAGAACCGGAAAAACGAAGGATCAAAGGCGAAATACTCCTTTCATAAAAGGAGTCCCGGAATCAGCTTTATCGATTCCAAAGAAGAGAGTCAAGCACGACCTAGACCTTCTTCAAGTGTATGCTAAAGCTGTGATAAGGGACGATGTGTCGATTTAACATCCTCAAAGCATATAAAGAATAGGGAAGGGCTCAGTCAGTGCCACATTTTAAATCCCTCTACCACGAACACAAAAAAATTATTTTGTAAACTGAAGTACAGGCACAGTTCCTGCTACTGAGGAAATCATCTCTGTGAGGATCGGCATTCCGAAGTTTTTATTCAGCCCGGATTATGAGCCAAAAGAGCGAACGAAAAATGAGATATTTGGTGACAGAACCGGTAAAAACGAAGGATCAAAGGCGAAATACTCCATTCATTAAAGGAGTTCCCGGAATCAGCTTTATCGATTCCAAAGAAGAGAGTCAAGCACGACCTAGACCTTCTTCAAGTGTATGCTAAAGCTGTGATAAGGGACGATGAGTCGATTTAACATCCTCAAAAGCATATAAAATAGGAAGGGCTCAGTCAGTGCCACATTTTAAATCCTCTACCACGAAACACTAAAAATTATTTTGAAACTGAAGTACAGGCACAGTTCCTGCTACTGAGGAAATCATCTCTGTAGGATCGGCATTCAATGAAGTTTTTATTCAGCCGGATTACGAGCCGAAAGAGTGAACGAAAATGAGATATTTTGGTGACAGAACCGGTAAAAACGAAGGATCAAAGGCGAAATACTCCATTCATTAAAAGGAGTTCCCGGAATCAGCTTTATCGATTCCAAAGAAGAGAGTCAAGCACGACCTAGACCTTCTTCAAGTGTATGCTAAAGCTGTGATAAGGGACGATGTGTCGATTAACATCCTCATGCATATACAAATGGGGAAGGGCTCAGTCAGTGCCACATTTAAATCCTCTACCACAAACACCAAAAATTATTTTTGGAAACTAAAGCACAGGCACAGTTCCTGCTACTGATGAAATCATCTCTGTGGAATCGGCATTCCGAAGTTTTATTCAGCCGGATTACGAGCCGAATGAGTGAACGAAAATGAGATATTTGGTGACAAGAACCGGTAAAAAACGATGGATCAAAGGCGAAATACTCCATTCATTAAAGGAGTTCCGGAATCAGCTTTATCGATTCCAAAGAAGAGAGTCAAGCAAGACCTAGACCTTCTTTAAAGTGTATGCTAAAAGCTTTGATGCGAGACGATGTAAGTCGATTAACATCCTCAAAGCATATAAAAATAGGAAGGGCTCGGTCAGTGCCACATTTAAATCCTCTACCACAAACACTAAAAATTATTTTTGTATAATGAAGAACAGGCACAGCTCCAGCTACTGAGGAAATCATCTCTGTGGGATCGGCATTCCGAAGTTTTATTCAACCGGATTATGAGCCAAAGAGCGAACGAAAATGAGATATTTGGTGACAGAACCGGAAAAAAACGAAGGATCAAAGGCGAAATACTCCATTTCATTAAAGGAGTTCCCGGAATCAGCTTTATCGATTCCAAAGAAGAGAGTCAAGCACGACCTAGACCTTCTTCAAGTGTATGCTAAAGCTGTGATAAGGGACGATGGAGTCGAGTAACATCCTCAAAGCATATAGAATATGGAGGACTCAGTCAGTGCCACATTTAAATCCTCATCCACGTACACTAAAAATTATTTTGTAAACTGAAGCGCAGGCACAGTTCCTGCTACTGAGGAAATCATCTCTTTGGGATCGGCATTCCGAAGTTTTTTTCAGCTGGATTATTAGCCGACGGAGCGAACGAAAATGAGATATTTGGTGACAGAACCGGAAAAACGAAGCATCAAAGGCGAAATACTCCTTTCATAAAAGGAGTCCCGGAATCAGCGTTATCGATTCCAAAGAAGAGAGTCCAGCATGACCTAGACCTTCTTCTAGTGTATTCTAAAGCTTTGATAAGGGATAATGAGTCGATTAACATCCTCAAAGCATATAGAATAGGGAGGGCTCAGTCAGTGCCACATTAAATCCTCTACCACAAACACTAAAAATTATTTTGTAAACTGAAGCGCAGGCACAGTTCCTGCTACTGAGGAAATCATCTCTGTAGGATCGGCATAATGAAGTTTTTTTCAGCCCTTTTACGAGCCGAAAGAGTGAACTAAAATGAGATATTTGGTGACAGAACCGGAAAAACGAAGCATCAAAGGCGAAATACTCTTTTCATAAAAGGAGTCCCGGAATCAGCTTTGTCGATTCCAAAGAAGAGAGTCAAGCACGACCTAGACATTCTTCAAGTGTATGCTAAAGCTTTGATAAGGGACGATGAGTCGTTTAACATCCTCAAAGCATATAGAATAGGGAGGGCTCAGTAAGTGCCACATTTTAATCCTCTACCACAAACACTAAAAATTATTTTGTAAACTGAAGCGCAGGCACAGTTCCTGCTACTGAGGAAATCATCTCTGTGGAATCGGCATTCCGAAGTTTTATTCAGCCGGATTATGAGCCGAAGGAGCGAACGAAATGAGATATTTGGTGACAGAACCGGAAAAACGATGGATCAAAGGCGAAATACTCCTTTCATAAAAGGAGTCCCGGAATTAGCTTTATCGATTCCAAAGAAGAGAGTCAAGCAAGACCTAGACATTCTTCAAGTGTATGCTAAAGCTTTGATAAGGGACGATGAGTCGTTTAACATCCTCAAAGCATATAGAATAGGGAGGGCTCAGTCAGTGCCACATTAAATCCTCTACCACAAACACTAAAAATTATTTTGGAAACTGAAGCACAGGCACAGTTCCTGCTACTGATGAAATCATCTCTGTGGGATCGGCATTCCGAAGTTTTATTCAGCCGGATTATGAGCCGAAGGAGCGAACGAAATGAGATATTTGGTTGCAGAACCGGAAAAACGAAGGATCAAAGATGAAATACTCCATTCATAAAAGGAGTCCCGGAATCAGCTTTATCGATTCCAAAGAAGAGAGTCAAGCACGACCTAGACATTCTTCAAGTGTATGCTAAAGCTTTGATAAGGGACGATGAGTCGTTTAACATCCTCAAAGCATATAGAATAGGGAGGGCTCAGTAAGTGCCACATTTTAATCCTCTACCACAAACACTAAAAATTATTTTGTAAACTGAAGCGCAGGCACAGTTCCTGCTACTGAGGAAATCATCTCTGTAGGATCGGCATAATGAAGTTTTTTTCAGCCCTTTTACGAGCCGAAAGAGTGAACTAAAATGAGATTTTTGGTGACAGAACCGGAAAAACGAAGCATCAAAGGCGAAATACTCCTTTCAAAAAAGGATTCCCGGAATCAGCTTTATCGATTCCAAAGAAGAGAGTCAATCACGACCTAGACCTTCTTCAAGTGTATGCTAAAGCTTTGATAAGGGACGATGAGTAGATTAACATCCTCATGCATATACAATGGGGAGGGCTCAGTCAGTGCCACATTTAAATCCTCTACCACAAACACCAAAAATTATTTTGGAAACTAAAGCACAGGCACAGTTCCTGCTACTGATGAAATCATCTCTGTGGAATCGGCATTCCGAAGTTTTTTTCAGCCGGATTACGAGCCGAATGAGTGAACGAAAATTAGATATTTGGTGACAGAACCGGAAAAACGATGGATCAAAGGCGAAATACTCCTTTCATAAAAGGAGTCCCGGAATTAGCTTTATCGATTCCAAAGAAGAGAGTCAAGCAAGACCTAGACCTTTTTAAAGTGTATGCTAAAGCTTTGATACGGAACGATGAGTCGATTAACATCCTCAAAGCATATAAAATGGGGAGGGCTCGGTCAGTGCCACATTTAAATCCTCTACCACAAACACTAAAAATTATTTTGTATAATGAAGAACAGGCACAGCTCCAGCTACAGAGGAAATCATCTCTGTGGGATCGGCATTCCGAAGTTTTATTCAGCCGGATTACGAGCTTAATGAGTGAACGAAAATGAGATATTTGGTGAAAGAACCGGAAAAACGAAGCATCAAAGGCGAAATACTCTTTTCAAAAAAGGAGTCCCGAAATCAGCTTTATCGATTCCAAAGAAGAGAGTCAAGCACGACCTAGACCTTCTTCAAGTGTATGCTAAAGCTTTGATAAGGGACGATGAGTCGAGTAACATCCTCAAAGCATATAGAATATGGAGGACTCAGTCAGTGCCACATTTAAATCCTCATCCACGTACACTAAAAATTATTTTGTAAACTGAAGCGCAGGCACAGTTCCTGCTACTGAGGAAATCATCTCTTTGGGATCGGCATTCCGAAGTTTTTTTCAGCTGGATTATTAGCCGACGGAGCGAACGAAAATGAGATATTTGGTGACAGAACCGGAAAAACGAAGCATCAAAGGCGAAATACTCCTTTCATAAAAGGAGTCCCGGAATCAGCGTTATCGATTCCAAAGAAGAGAGTCCAGCATGACCTAGACCTTCTTCTAGTGTATTCTAAAGCTTTGATAAGGGATAATGAGTCGATTAACATCCTCAAAGCATATAGAATAGGGAGGGCTCAGTCAGTGTCACATTTAAATCCTCTACCGCGAACACTAAAAATTATTTTGTAAAATGAAGAACAGGCACAGTTTCTGCTACTGAGGAAATCATCTCTGTGGGATCGGCATTCCGAAAATTTTTCAGCCGGATTACGAGCCGAAGGAGCGAACGAGACACTGTCCGAGCCGGTTAGTTGCCTGATGTGGGATTGGGAGCAGCTGCTGTTGAACGCCCACCAAACACAAGCACCAGGATTTCACACAACAGGGAGTTGAACGACTTACATCTCACATGGGTGAGATAGCCAGAGGTCACGTTAAGAAGGAGCCATTGCAGCCTGACTCTCAGACCACCAGTCAGCCACTCCACACAACACACATCGGACTAACTGCGAGGTCTGGGTTAACTGAGTTATTAACTTTCCAACCACGGCGATTAACATAACCGCACTCTCTCCTCCTCCTACCCATCCTGAGCCCGGTCTCACGACACAGAAAATAAGACTTGACTTGATTTAGTTTAAAGTGATAGTAGCCTTGCGCTGCAGCTACCGCACTCTCTCCTCCTCCCCCACCTGAGCACGGTGTCAAGACAGAGTCAAGAAGACTGGAGATGGGAGAGGGCGCAGGTGGCAGGCGCAGCCGGAACCGACCCTGGGCATGCCACCTTACCTGGCTCGGATCCCACAGAGTGGGGGTGCCATAAAGACCACATTAAGAAGGAGCCATTGCAGCCTGACTCTCAGTCCGCTAGTCAGCCACTCCACACAAAACACACATTGGGCTGACCACGCGGTCCGAGTTATCCCGTCAGTTGGCAACCTTCCAAGCCACGGCTTTAAGCGCACCGTGATAGTTTCAAGCGCGTCAGATTGTTTATAGCGAGGAATATGCCCTGAGCTCTCGACCTCACTCTCTCCCCCACCCCAACAGTCAGACTAATGTCCGAGCCGGTCAGTTGCCTGATGTGGGAGTGGGCGCATTGGCTGACGGATCGGCGTACCCGTCTTCGCGCGCCACAACACGACCTGGCCCCCATAACGCACACGCCAGGATTCACTAACTCATGGGATATGGAGGAGCCATCGCCGTCTGACTCCCAGTCCACTGGTCAGCCACTCGACACACACAGCACATACACTGAGCCGAGGTCATGGTCTGGTGTAAGCGTCAGATTGACAGCCTTCCCAGCCACAGTTTCCAGGAAACCGTGATATACTCAGGTACATGGTGATTATGAGGGTGTTGTCGATATATTGGTGTAGGTAATTTGCGCTGATGATGTGGATCAGCCTCCGGTGGTTTACCGCAGGTTTTTGTGAATGTGCATGTGTCCTAATAGGCCCATGCGGTGTGTGAATGTGCGGGAGCAGTGACGGTAGTGGAGGCGGGCACGTCGACTGTATGTCGAAGCCCCAGGCGCTGGTTCGACATCCTCCATGCGATGGATTCGCAGGTGACCGATCAAGCCGATGCGTGAGTTGAATTTGGGGGCGCAGTATGGGCAGAAAAAAAATTGGAAGATGCTGAGGGGGGTGTTATACATGGAAGTGGGGTGGCGGTGGCGGTAAGAATGGCTGGAGCGGAGGGTGTGTATGGGGTATCGGTGTTATCGGCATTGCGGTGAATTCTGCTGTCATGGATGCGCATGTGACCGAATAGGCCCATGCGATGAGTGAATGCGCGAGGACAGTGAGGGCAGTGGAAGCGGCGATTTGTGCTGTGTGTTAAGGCTACAGGCACTGGTTCACCAGTCTCCGTACGATGGATTCGCAAGTGACCGATCAGGCCGATGCGTGAGGTAAATGTGTGGTCGCATTGAGGACAGTTTAGGAAAGAGTCCCCATCGCTGACGGTGGTGGTAGTGAAGGCGAAGGCGGTGGTGGTTGCGGTGGTGGTGGTAACAAACGATGAGTAGAGGGATGTGGTCTCTATGATGGTGGGAGTAATGGAATTGATGCCGGGAGTGAGGATGGTGGAGTTTGAAGGAGGGTTCGCAGAATTTGACGTAGAAATTGCAATTGTCGGATTGTTGGTGCATTGCGTCCGAAGATATTCAAAACAGACCGATTCTTGCGTGGAAGATGTATTAATAGCGCGGGCATGTTGGCAGGACGTTGATCCTTGGCGATGGTGACTTTCATGCCGCTCTTAATACCTTGGCTGCGGCAATCCGGTTGGCCTCATAGATTGCTGAACAAGTCTTCACGGATCTTCTCCATGCCGGTCTATCCTGGGCAAGGTCCTCCCAAGTCACCGGTTTGATTGGCATTTGCTACAGTGATTTATTCAGTGTCCTTGTAGCGTCGTTTTTGACCTCCCTGCCGGCGAGAACCCGTAGCAACATCTCCGTAGAAAAGTCGTTTGGGTAGTCGCTCGTCGTCCATTCTTGCCAGGTGGCCGCTCAATCGCAGTTGCACTTGCCTCAGCATGACGTGGATGCTGAGGATTCCGGTCCGCTCCAGGACTTCCATGTCCGGGATCCTGTCTTGCCATCTCAGCTTCAGTATTCTGCGGAGGCAGCTGAGAGGGAAAGTGATTCAGCTTCCTGGCTTGGTTTGAGTAGACGGCCAAGGTCTCCTCTCCGTAAACGAGTGTCGTCAAGACAAAGGCCTTGTACATCTGCAGTTTGGATTTCAGGTGAATACCATGGCGATTCCACATAGAGGCCTGCAGCCGGCCGAAGCCCTGACTAGCTTTGAAGATCCGTTGGGCAACCTCGTCATCGATTCTCGTGTTGCGCGACATCGTGCTTCCTAGATAAGCGAAGGTTTCCACGATTTTGAGTTGAGCACCGTTGACATTGATTCGGGAAGCATCGTATTCCACGCTAGGTGGCGGCTGGTGCATTACAACCGTTTTTGCTGTACTGATTGTTAATCCAAAATCGACGCAGCCTGCGGCGAAGAGGTCCATACTCCTTTGCATGTCCTCCTCCGTCATGGTGTTAAGGGCGCAGTCATCCGCGGAGAGCAAGTCATGAACTGTAGCCGTGGACACGCGCGTTGAAGCCTGCATATGCCGACTGTTGAGAAGGTACCCATCAGTTCTGTAGGCGATGCGGATCCCAGGCTGCTCATCACGGTGGGCGTCCATCAGCATAGCCGAGAACATGAGACTGAAAAGGGTGGAAGCTAATAAGCAGCCCTGCGTCACTCCGTTGGTCGCTGCGAATACTTCGGATACCGTCCCGTTGTCAAAGACGCGCACCGTCATCTCGTCATAAAGCTGACGCACCATGTCCGTGAACCGCTCAGGACAACCAAATTTCTGCATGACTTTCAACAGTCCGTCACGATTAACCGTGTCAAAGACTTTCGTTAGATCCACGAAGGTAGTGTATAGGTGAGTTCGCATCTCCTGACACTTCTCTTGTAGCTGGCGGGCGGCAAAGATCATATCGGTTGTTCCGCGGTGTCGGCGGAAGCCACATTGGCTTTCCGGGAGCAGGTCCTGCTCTAGGTGACCGTTTAGACGATTGAGTAGGATACGGGCGAAGATCTTCCCGGCAATGTTGAGCAACGAGATGCCTCTGTGATCATTACAGAGTTGCCGGTTCCCCTTCAATTTTTAGAGATCGACGATGGTCGCGTCCTTAAAATCCTGTGGAACTTCTCCTTGGCGCCACATCTCCTGGCAAAGTGTTAAGAGTTCTGCCATCAGCCGAGGTCAACCGAGCTTGTAGACGTCCGGTGGGATTGCGTCGGATCCCGGTGCTTTACCGCTGGAAATCTGCTGCACGCCCTGTATGGTTTCTGGTAGGGAAGGCGGCAGATCCAGGTCATTGTTTGTGTCCACTTGAGGGAGCCGGTCAATGACAGCATCGGAGATGGCTGATGAGCAATTAAGGACAATTCTGAAGTGCTCGGCCCAGCGCTTCAGAATTTGCGATTTCTCAGACAACAGTGTTTTGCCGTCAGAGCTGAGCAGCGGTGCGGTTCCCTTGATATAAGGACCGTAGATGGCCTTGATGGCTTTGAAAAAGTTTTTAATTTCATTGTGGTCCGCATACCCCTGGATTTCCTCAGCCTTTCGGATCATCCAGGCATCCTGCATCTCCCACAGCCGTTGCTGTACAAGGCTTAAACAACTGAAAAAGGCTGCTTTGGTGGCGTCAGTCCGAAGGTCCATGAATGCTGTGTGTAGGCCATTCTTCTCCGCGAGTAAGTTGCTGATGTCGGCATCATTGTCGTCAAACCAGTCCTGGTGTCGACGGTGTGCGCGTCCGAGGACATTAAGGGCGGTGGACTGGATGACATTTTGCATTTGACACCATCGTGTCCCCAAGGTAGCATTATCAGCTGGAGAATGCAGGTCCTCCAGTTTCTCGGTTATTTGGTTGCTGAAATCAAAACAATGAGCAGGCAAATTTAATAAAATAGTATTTAACTTATCTGGTGGCCTCTTATCTTGGGGCCTTTGTCGGGGTTGCAGTCGGTGCCTCATCTGGGAGATGACGAGGCGGTGATCTGTCCAACCATCGGCATCGCGGATCGCCTTGGTTACCAGCACGTCCTGTCGATCTCGCCTCCGGACGAGAACATAGTCCAGCAGATGCCAGCGCCGCGACCGATGGTGCATCCACGTGGCCTTCTCCCGCGTCGGAAGGCGGAAGAAGGTGTTGGTCAGCAGCTGACGGTGTACCGCACAAGTGCGCAGAAGAAGGTGGCCGTTATCGTTACAGCTACCGAGACCGTGGGGACCCAGCACTCCCTGCCAGGCAGCGTGGTCCGCCCCCGGCGCGGGAGTTGAAGTCACCGAGGAAAATTAACTTGTCCAACTTCGACACAGTCGCCAGCAGGGCTTGCGGGTCATCGTAGAATTTGTCCTTCGCCGCATCAGAGCTCGTCATTAGGGGAAAGTAGGCGCTGATGATGGTGGCGAACTGGTCTCCCCGAAGAGGCAGGCGGAGGCTCATCAGGTGATCATTGATACCCTGCGGCAGACAGGGCAGACGTCCAACAATGTCGTTCCGGATGGCAAAGGCAACACCAGCGTCGCGTTGCTCTGCCTTTGGCCAGACGCTCCAGAAGAAGGTGTAGCCGGCTCCCACCTCCTCCAGCTGACCCTGCTCAGAGAATCGGGTCTCGCTGAGAGCAGCAATGTCAACCTTGTAGCGCGCCAGTTCCCGAGCGACTAGCGCCGTCCTTCAATCCGGCCGTTTGCTACTAGGATTGTCTAAAAGGGAACGAAAATTCCAGGCTGCTAGTGTGAGTAGACTCACCCGAACAGCCTGGAGGGTATATCAAGGGGGATTGAGATGGGGGGTATTGTTGTTTGTTTGAGTTTTACGACCACGTATTTTGCGATCTGCGAGCCGCGGCCAGCTGCAGAAGACGTCATACGCAGCATTTGTTTAGGGCACCTTTTCTAACCCCTTCCTCCGCGAGGTGGCAAGCAGTGCTGTCCCTAAATAGGACTGCTCGGACATCCCAGACGGCTGCCGAACTCCACTATGGGTTAAGGTTTTGTTTAAGTGGGAGAACGACCCGAGTTAGCCCGGGCCGCCTACGGGGTTGCTGTCGCCCCCACCGTAGGACTTTTTGAGAGGGGGGAGGCGGCAAGTTCGGGAGTCAGACATACCGAGTGTGGAGGCACACACAACACCGGAGACCCTCACCTGGTTTAGCCCGCCGGTCGTGACGGTCTCCCGGGGTGTGGCCGCTGGTAAGAACCCAACTTCGAGGAGCCACAGGTGAGAGTTGGGTACCAGCAAGAGGCGGCCACAGGAGCATTCACCACCTGTACGAGACAAATGGGGCGACCAAATGCTATCTGTGTGGTGCTACCCCCAAACTAGTACCCCCTAAATCCCACACACGACGGTTCTACCGTTTAAGTCCGACGATGTCCACCGTATGCTCCATGGGAAAGTGGAGCAGGGACGGTGACTTGCGCACGATTCAGCTTAAAGTGATAGTGAACTTGCGCTGCATCTACCGCACTCTCTCCCCCTCCGCCACCTGAGCCCGGTGTCAAGACAGAGTCAAGAAGACCGGAGGCGGGAGAGGACGCAGGTGGCTGGCGCGGCCAGGTCCCTTAAGTCCTAGCCGCCCCTAGGCATGCCACCAAACCTCTCATGTTCGACATTTGTTATTGGAGCGCAGCCCGAATAACGCATGCCAAGCCCTGATGTGGCCCCCGTGTTTGTCCAACACATCTACCACATTGCCCTTTAAGGGGGCACACACACACAAACACACGACAGTTCGACCGTCGAAGTCCGACGATGGCCACCGCATGCTCCATGGGAAGGTGGAGCAGGGACGGTGACTTGACGTGATTTAGTTTAAAGTGATAGTAGCCTTGCACTGCAGCTACCGCACTCTCTCCTCCTCCCCCACCTGAGCCCGGTGTCAAGACAGAGTCAAGAAGACAGGACGTGGGAGAGGATGCAGATGAATGGCGCGGCCGGGTCCCCAAAGTCCTATCCGCCACTACGCGTGACACCACACCTCCAATGTTCAGCATTTGTTAGCGGAGCGCAACCCGAATAACGCATGCCGTGCCCTGATATGGCCCCCGTGTTGGTCCAACGCATCTACCACGTGGCCAATTTAGGGGGCAGTTCGACCGTCGATTTCGACAAGGTCCACCGTATGCTTCACACCAGGTGGTGCCGAGACGGTGACTTGCGCGTGAATTAGTTTTAAGTGATAATACCCTTGCGCTGCAGCTACCGCACTCTCTCCTCCTCCCCCACCTGAGCACGGTGTCAAGACAGAGTCAAGAAGACCGGAGATGGGAGAGGGCGCAGGTGGCTGGCGCGGCCGGAGCCGCCCTGGGCATGCCACCACACCTGGCTCGGATCCCACAGAGTGGGGAGTGCCATAAAGACCACATTAAGAAGGAGCCATTGCAGCCTGACTCTCAGTCCGCTAGTCAGCCACTCCACACAAAAACACACATTGGGCTGACCACGCGGTCCGAGTTATCCCGTCAGTTGGCAACCTTCCAAGCCACGGCTTTTAGCGCACCGTGATAGTTTCAAGCGCGTCAGATTGTTTATAGTGAGGAATATGCGCTGAGCTGTCGACCTCACTCTCTCCCCACCCCCACAGTCAGACTACTGTCCGAGCCGGTCAGTTGCCTGATGTGGGAGTGGGCGCATTAGCTGACGGATCGGCGTACCCGTCTTCGCGCGCCACAGCACGACCTGGCCCCCATAACGCACACGCCAGGATTCACTAACTCAGGGGATATGGAGGAGCCATCGCCGTCTGACTCCCAGTCCACTGGTCAGCCACTCGACACACACAACACATACACTGAGCCGACGTCGTGGTCTGGTGTAAGCGTCAGATTGGCAGCCTTCCCAGCCACGGTTTCTAGGAAACCGTGATATACTCAGGTACATGGTGATTGTGAAGGTGTGGTCGATGTATTGGTGAAGATAGTGTGTTCAGATGTAGCTTAGCCTCCGGTGGTTTACCGCAGGTTTTTGTGAATGCGCATGTGACCGAAAAGGCCCATGCGATGAGTGAATGCACGAGGACAGTGAGGGCAGTGGAGGCGGCGATCTCTGCTGTGTGTTGGAGCTCCAGGCACTGGTTCACCAGTCTCTGTACGATGGATTCGCAAGTGACCGACCAGGCCAATGCGTGAGGTGAATGTGCGGTTGCAATGAGGACAGTTTAGGAGGGAGTCCCCATCGCTGATGGTGGTAGTGGTGGTGACAGTGGTGGTTGTGGGGGTAACACGTGCTGAGCATTGTGATGCGGTCTCGATGATGGTGGGACTAGTGGAATTGATGCCAGGGGTGAGGGTGGAGGAGTCCGAAGGAGGGTTGACAGAAGTAGACGTAGAATTTTTGAATTGTCGGATTGTTTATGCATTGCTTCCGAAGATGTCCGACTAGGCCGATTCGCGCGCGGAAGATGCGGTGACAGCGCGGGCATGTTGGAAGGGCCTGGGCATTGGCGATGTTGATCTGGGGCGCTGGTGAATTTCGTGCCGCTCTTTTGGTCTTGGCAGCGGCGATCCTGTTGGCTTCGTAGATTGCTGCCCCTGTCTTCACTGTTCTCCTCCAAGCCGATCGATTTCGGGCAAAGGTCCTCCCAGGACTCCGGATTGACTTGCAGTATCTTCAGCAATTTCTTCAAAGTGTCCTGGTAGCCTCGTTTTTGACCTCCAGGCCGGCGAGAACCCGTAGCGACATCTCCGTAGAAAAGTCGTTTGGGTAGTCGCTCGTCGTTCATTCTTACCAGGTGGCCGCTTCATCGGAGTTGCACTTGCCTCAGCATGGCATGGATGCTGAGGATTCTAGTCCGCTCCAGGCCTTCCGTGTCCGGGATCCTGTCTTGCCATCTCAGCTTCAGTATTCTGCGGAGGCAGCTTAGATGGAAGTGATTTAGCTTCCTGGCTTGGTTCGAGTAGACGGTCCAGATTTCCGCTCCGTAAAGGAGTGTTGTCAAGACGACGGTTTGTACATCTTCAGTTTGCTGTTCAGGTGAATACCGTGGTGATTCCACACGGAGGCCTGCAGCCGGCCGAAGGCCTGACTAGCTTTGGAGATCCGTTGGGCAACCTCGTCATCGATTATCGTGTTGCGCGACATCTTGCTTCCTAGATAAGCGAAGGTTTCCACGTTTTTGAGTTGAGCACCGTTGACATTGATTCAAGGAGCAGTGTATTCCGCGCTGGGTTGCGGCTGGTGCATGACAACCGTTTTGGCTGTACTGATTGTTAATCATAAATCGGCGCAGCCTTCGGCGAAGAGGTCCATGCTCGTTTGCATGTCCTTCTCCGTCATGGTGTTAAGGGCGCTGTCGTCCGCGAAGAGCAAGTCATGGACTGTAGTCGTAGACACGCGCGTTGAAGCCTGCATACGCCGACTGTTGAGAAGGTGCCCGTCAGTTCTATAGGCGATGCGGATACCAGGCTGCTCATCATGGTAGGCGTCCATCAGCATAGCCGAGAACATGAGACTGAAGAGGGTGGGGGCCAGTACGCAGCCCTGCTTCACTCCGTTGGTCACTGCGAATGCTTCGGATACCGTCCAGTTGTCAGTGACGCGCGCCGTCATTCCGTCATGAAGCTGACGCACCATGTGCGTGAACCGCTCAGGACAACCAAATTTCTGCATGACTTTCCACAGTCCGTCACAATTCACCGTGTCAAAGGCTTTCGTTAGATCCACGAAGGTAGTGTATAGGTGAGTTCGCATCTCCTGACACTTCTCTTGTAGCTGGCGGGCGGCAAAGATCATATCGGTTGTTCCGCGGTGTCGGCGGAAGCCACATTGGCTTTCCGGGAGCAGGCCCTGCTCTAGGTGACCGTTAAGACGATTGAGAAGGATACGGGCGAAGATCTTCCCGGCGATGTTGCGCTACGAGATGCCTCTGTGATTATCACAGAGTTGCCGGTTCCCCTTCAATTTTAGAGATCGAGATGATCGCGTCTTTGAAATCCTGAGGAACTTGTCCTTGGCGCAACATCTCCTGGAAGAGTGTTGTGAGTTCTGCCATCAGCCGGGGCCCACCGTGCTTGTAGACGTCCGGTGGGATTGCGTCGAATCCCGCTGCTTTACCGCTGGAAATCTGCTGCACACCCTGCATGGTTTCTGGTAGGTAAGGCGGCAGATCCAGGTCATTGTTCGTGTCCACTTGAGGGAGCTGGTCAATGGCAGCATTGGAGATGGCTGATGAGCAATTAAGGACATTTCTGAAGTGCTCGGCCCAGCGCTTCAGAATTTGCTATTTGTCTGTCAGCAGTGTTGTGCCGTCAGAGCTGAGCAGCGGTGCGGACCCCTTGATACACGGGGCGTAGATGGCCTTGATGGCTTTGAAAATGTTTTTTATTTCATTGCGGTCCGTATACCCCTGGATTTCCTCAGCCTTTCGGATCATCCAGGCATCCTACATATCCCGCAGCCGTTGTTGTACAAGGCGCCGGCATCTGAAAAAGGCTGCTTTGGTGGCGTCAGTCCGAAGGTCCATGTAGGCTTTGTGTAGTCCATTCTTCTCCGCGAGTAAGTTGCTGATGTCGGCATCATTGTCGTTAAACCAGTCCTGGTGTCGACGGCGTGCGCGTCAGAGGACATCGAGGGCGGTGGACTGGATGACGTTTCGCAGTTGACACCATCGTGTCTCCACGGTAGTGTTATCATCTGGAGCTTGCAGGTCCTCCAATTTCTCGGTTATTTGGTTGCTGAACTCAAAACAGTAAGCATGCAAATTTAATAAAAGAGTATTTAACTTACATGGCGGCCTCTTACCTTGGGGCCTTCGTCGGGGTTGCAGTCGGAGCCTCATCTGGGAGATGACGAGGTGGTGATCTGTCCAACCATTGGTGCATCCACGTGGCCTTCTCCCGCGTCGGAAGGCGGAAGATGGTGTTGGTCAGCAGGTGACGGTGTTCCGCACACGTACGCAGAAGAAGGAGGCCGTTATCGTTACAGCTACCGAGACCGTGGGGACCCAGCACTCCCTGCCAGGCAGCGTAGTCCGTCCCGACGCAGGCTTTGAAGTCACCAAGGACAATTAACTTGTCCTCTTTCGGCACAGTCGCCAGCAAGGCGTGCAGGTGCTCGTAGAATTTGTTCTTCGCCGAATCAGAGCTCGTCATTGGGGGAGCGTAGGTGCTGATGATGGTGGCGAACTGGTCTCCCCGAAGAGGCAGTCGGAGGCCCATCAGGCGATTATTGATACGCTGCGGCAGACAGGGCAGACGTCCCACGATGTCGTTACGGATGGCAAAGGCAACGCCAGCGTCGCGTCGCTCTGCCTTTGGCCGGCCGCTCCAGAAGAAAGTGTAGCCGGCCCCCAACTCCTCCAGCTGACCCTGCTCAGAGAATCAGGTCTCGCTGAGAGCAGCAATGTCTTCCTTGTAGAGCGCCAGTTCCCGAGCGACTAGCGCCTTCCTCCGTTCCAGCCGGTTGCTCCTAGGATTGTCTAAAAGGGAACGAACATGCCAGGCTGCTAGTGTGAGTGGAATCACCCGAGCAGCCTGGAGGGTATATCGAGGGGAATTGAGATGGGGGGTATTGTTGTTTGTTTGAGTTTTACGACCACGTATTTTGTAATCAGCGAGCCGCGGCCGGCTGCAGAAGACGCGATAACCAGCATTTGTTTAGGGCACCTTTTCTAGCCCCTTCCCCGCGAGGATGCAAGCAGTGCTGTCCCTAAATAGGGCTGCTCGGACATCCCAGACGGTTGCCGAACTCCACTATGGGTCACGGATTTGTTTTAGTGGGAGAACGACCCGAGTTAGCCTGGGCCGCCTACGGGGTTGCTGTCGACCTACCGTAGGACTTTTTGAGAGGGGGGAGGTGGGAAGTTCGAGAGTCAGACATACCGGGTTTTGAGGCACACAGAACACCGGAAACCCTCACCTGGTTCAGCCCGCCGGTTGTGACGGTTGCCCGCGGTGTGGACGCTGGTAAGAACCCAACTTCGAGGAGCCACAGGTGAGAGTTGGGTACCAGTTAGAGGCGGCCACAGGAGCATTCACCACCTGTGCGAGACAAACGGAGCGACCAAATGCAAGCTCTGTGGTGCTGCCCCTAACTAGTACCCTACCCCCAAACACACACACACACACACACACACACACACACACACAGAGAGAATCGTAGTTCATTTTGTCATCTTGGTGCACAAAGAAAAGGCAATGAAGCCTTGTATGGCCGCCTAAACAAGCCCCGGGCTAAGAACCGTGCCACCAGCTTAAAAAGATGAGCTTCAGATGTGTCTTAACATAAAAAACTAAACTGACACTTTCATTTTTACGCTAGGCCGACCCTAAACCTAAACACTACAGTTAACACGATAATGACGTTAACTCGTAGCCATACCATGATCCTAACCCAAACTATGACTTTAACCTCAAACTTAAACATAACCGTCACCTTAATCCTTAACATAACTTCCTTGGAATTTAGCGCAAAACATTGTGGACGACTCCTTTTCCCGTGCCCTGTTTCGGCGGCCATGCAAGGCGTCCTTACCGGGTTAAGTTTAGCGTTCCAGTTACTGTTAGGGTAAATTTATATAAAGTTAAGTTAAGTTACCGAAGCAAATAGTGAGCTGTTATTAGCATCTTTCCATCTTCATATTCCGCACGGTTTTTCCTCCTTTTATTGCGTTTGACTTTAGCGCCCCTACAGCAGGCCAAGATTTAGGCGCGTTGGCTCAATATAAGAGTCAGTTCAGGACACGTTAAGTGTTATTGGTGATGCGTGCCCATAAAAATCTCACACACGGCGGCCCTAGCGGTACGCATAACCACCGGCTCACACCACGCTTCTTGACGCTGTCTTGGCATCCGGAAGGAGTGCGTGCGTTAGATGCTGCGCATGTACCGGCCTTTTAAGCTAATCCACGCTTCACGAGCAAGTTAGTGTCCCTGCACACACCCTACTCAAGGGCCCACGGTGAACGACAGTCGAGAAGTTGGTTTTGGCACATAAATTGCTCATTTATATTACTGAACAATTATCCACATTCTAATCATGATTTCTGCCTTTCTATGCACAAAGATTGGCGTTTCAGTCATCACACAAATGGTTGCTTCCGATGTAAAAATTTACCTCTTCCTGACATTCAGTCTGTCGTGTGACTTGTCGCCAACTTGATAAAATTAAGAAAATTCACATGCTCTCTAAATGGCGTTCAGTGAAACTTTCGCATTAATCCCTGTCTTTCGGAAAAAAATTATCCATTGCTAGGGCGTTTCAACGTCTATCTCTTACTTTTGCTTTATTCCTCATCGAAATGAAAACCGGAAGTATCGGAGTCCAGCAGGCAAATTAACTAAGAGCATGTTAAGGAGGCTTTATAAAAGCATCGATGTTTATTACACTCAGACGTTGACTACCTCAAACAGGTTGAAAAAAAGAGGGATCAGAACTAATCTGCCCCCTGGAGCTAGACTGTCCGTTTTTGAAAGAAAAAGGGCTAACTGGAACAGAGTTATTAAACTGCTGAGGTTTCGAATGGCTCACAGTATTGCCCCGGATGTCTCACCTTTATCGATCTGGATTGACCGTGTCATGACACATAAGTAGAAAAGTCTCCCTGGTGTTTGGAACCCTGATGTGTGGGGCCCGGTTTTGCTGGTGTGCGCGAAGACGGGAACGCCAGCCCTGTAAGTCAATGCACCCACTCCCGCATCAGACAACTGAATTGTTCGAACGGTGGCCTGATTATGGGGACGCAACTTCACTTCACGCATCAGCCTGGTCGGTCACCTGCGAATTCATCACACGGAAATGGACAAGCCAGTCCCTGGGGCTCCAACATACAGTTACCGCGCCCGCCTCCCCTGTCCTCAACGCTACCGCACCTTAAAATACCGCATGGTCCCATTGGGTCACATGCGGCTCCATGAAAACCTGCAGTAAACCACCATAGACTAAACCACATAAATGTACAATACCTCCATTAATACATAAGCAACACACTCGCCATCAACATGTACCTGATACTATCATGGTTTCCAAGAGACCGTGGATTTGAAGGCTGCCAACTAACGCTTACCCCAGACCACGCCGTCGGCCCAGTGTGCGTGTTGTGCGTTGAGTGGCTGAACAGTGAACTGGGAGTCAGACGGCGATGGCTCCTTCTTACCCCCTGGTTTTGGGAATCCTGGTGTGAGCGTTAAGAGGGCCAGGTCGTGCTGTGGCGCGCGAATACTGGTACGCCGACCCTTCGGCACATACCCCTTCCAAGCACTAGCTTCGCTGACGCAAAGAGCACATTTTTTGGATACTTACACATTCTCATAGCGACTGTACCGAAAGTGGAAAAGGTACTTATGCTCGATGACCTGAATTCCAAACTAAAAACCAACCAAGATACATGGGCTGGATGCTCTGTGATCACTGAATCACAAATAAAACGGTAGGATCCTCCTCCTGCAGACCTGGACGGAACAAAGTCTCCGCCTAACCAGTAATTTATCCTGCCTTCTGGCCCAGTGCAAGGCAATGCGGAAGTGCTCGCGTCACTGGCATCTACTGGACTACGTCCTCTTTTGGAAACATTACCAACGTGAAGTGCTTCTGTCAAAGGCCATTTACGGTGTGAACTACTGGAAGGAGTACCACCTTGTTGTCTTGCAGATGAGGCTCCAGATGCGGCTGCAAAGGTGACAGCAAGTTGAATTAACATCAGGAAAATTAAATAAGGTAGTATTTGATACGCCTTAATGCCGCGTGAATTGTAGCAAGTAGTTAAAGTCCAACCTGGAACAGGTGCATATCTGCGAGATGCCACCCAGAGCACTGCAGTGGAAACCCTTGGCTGTGCACTCTGTAAACACGAGGATGGGCCTATGCAAGGTGCAATCTGCTCTCCTAGGAGAACAGACTGCATACGACCTATACCAATAGGAGCAAGAAAGAAACAAAACCACAAACCTCCAATGCCAACTTTTGATTCATCAGAGGCTGAGGAAGATGCAGAAGGACTAGATAATTTGCAAAGCTGAGAATATCCAGAGATATGCAAATGGCAGTGGAAGGATGAAATTCCTCGGGGCAATCAATGTTTTGTACACTCTCATCCGATTGAGGCTCATGTTCTCAGCTATACTGATGGATAAATTCCATGAAGAACAGCCAGGAAAACACCTCGACTACCGTACTGACAGAAAATTGCTCAACACCTGTCACCTGAACGCGTTTTGGATTCTCATTAGAACCCATCCTCAGAGAGAGTCGCAGATGAGGGTAGTAGAGGCACAGGGTGCGCAGCCTTTATAGTAGGAGGTAGTGGCCACGCGATCACACACTACAAATGGCTGTTCTCGCGATCATCGCGAGGGGTCGTAATTGATACGATGATGACTTGCCCATCAACGTCCGAGTCTTTAGCGGCCATGATTTTCTCATTCATGTTGGATTTCGGCGTGATAAATACTCATCCATTGGCTCACTTTCATTATGTGGTTGGTTGCCCGCGCACTCGACCAAACCTCAGCACAGAATATGGGAGCGGGAGGTCAGTGCGCTTGGTGATGGACTGCGGGTCTCAAGCCTCATAAGCTTCTTGCTCCAGAGATCACCTCTTCTCCTCCTTAACTTCTCCCTGGAATTGGCCAGTTCGCTTCTTTTCAGGTATCTAAGGCCAGTATTCACGACCTGCTCTTCACTGTACGCAAAGCACCATAACGGAGGAGGATTTGCAAGGGAGTGTGGAGCAGTTGGCCCTTTCTGATCCAAATTTGAACTGGTTATCAGGCCAGTTTTTCGGTAAGCCAAAAAATCCCGTTTGGAGTTGCTTCGGACAAAAGTGAAGAAGAATAGTGTCGTTTTCCTGACCATACTATCATACGGAGTCGAGCCTTGGACCGTCTACAAAGGTAAAGCGAGAAGATTTAGGCCACTTCACCTCACTTGCCTCCAAAGAATATTTAAGTTACCATGGGAAGGTATGATACTTGAATCCAAGATCATTAAAAAAAAATAACTTGTGGGCACGGTAGCCATGTCATGCTGAGGCATACAAAACAGTAATGAAGCGACCACATCTCGAGCATGGAGGATGAGAGTCCACCTAATCGTCTCTTCTATGGCGACATTACTACTGGTGGTCGTAGGCAGGACGGACCAATGCGTCGTTAGAAGGACACCTTGAATATCTAGTTCAACTATCCGCAAAACAACACGGAGATCTGGGAGAACCTTGCTGAAGATCGACAGGCATGGAGCACTCTCACAAAGGCAGGGACAGTCATCTTCGAAGCCCCCAGAATAGCACCTGTTACGGCAGACAGAGAGGCCCACAAAGAATCAAATGTTACCGGAACAATGATGCAGATATCCAATCCTCGTCACCGTGTCCACATTGTTGACGGTCATTTTACTCCTCGTTGGACATCTGCGGACGCAGCGTAATGGCTACATGAACAAGCCTCCTCTCGTCTCACAACACACCACCGCTACCATCACCAGTGAAAGCGCCTATAATCTCATATAAATTATTTCCGCCACTACCGCCGGTCCAGTTGCCTGATCGTTCTCATGAAAATATATCGAACTGAGACCGGATAACCAGTACCAGGAGCACCCACATAAACTCCTCACTCCCGTTTTCCCTGTCCACACTGACCCAGTACTTTCAGATATCGCATGATCATGCGTCTTCATAAAAGCTTTGGGTGAAAAACCGCAGTACTGACTCCATCACCACACCTTGCCTTACGTGCAAAAAGAAACCTCTTGTAGCAGCCACATCTCTAGTCCCCATCTTTGGCGTCCCTCTTCTCAGTCGACAGCCGCAAGAGGCGTGCGAACCCGCGGACGCACCGCCAATGCACAACCAGACCACAGGCTTGACCTGAACCTAATCATGGCGGCATTCACAACTGCGGATGCACTACGTGCGCCAGTCAGCCTGCTTTGTCCCCCCATGGGCCCTTGCACTTGCGCACTCCAGACTCAGTCCTCGAACCAACCAAGCGCACGCCCAAAACTCAGACAGTCACTCCCTCATGCAACAGGCCAACGCGTAAACAACACACCGCTGCTGACACGCTTCCGAACGGACGCTTTGTTCTGCCACGCAAGCAAACAGCCATATCACGGCAATCTGCCCTGTGTACCGAATAAATTGCTCCTAATACCCTAGTGACTTATCCTGTACATGGAACAAATTTAGTGTGCGTGTGTGTTTGCCCCTAAACGGGCCATGTGGTAGATGCGTTGGACCAACACGGGGGCCACATCAGAGTACGGCAGACGTTATTTGGTTTGCGCTCCCATAACAATTGCCGAACATGGGGGGTATGGTTGCACGCCTAGGAGCGGCTAGGGCCTAGGGGCCCCGGCCGCGCCAGCCACCTGCGCTCTCTCCCATCTCCGGTCTTCTTCACTCTGTCATGACACCGGGTTCAGGTGTGGGAGGAGGAGGAGAGAGTGCGGTAACGATAAGCGCCATGGGTTGGAAGGTCGCCAATTGACGATTACAATCAGACCTCGCAGTCAGTTCGATGTGTGTTGTGTTGAGTGGCTGACTGGTGGTCTGAGAGTCAGGCCGCGATGGCTCCTTCTTAACGTGACCTCTGGCTATCTAACACATGTCAGATGCAAGCCGTTTAACCGTTGTGTGAAATCCTGGTGCTTGTGTTTGGGGAGCCAGGTCATGTTCGTAGTACACGTAGACGAGGTCACCAGCAGCTGCGCCCACTTCCGCATCAGACAACTGACCGGCTCAGACAGTGGTCTGATTGTGGGGGCGGGGGAGAGAGTGAGGTCGATGGCTCAGTGCATTGTCCTCACTATAAAAAATCTGATGCGCTTGAAACTATCACGGTGCGCTAAAAGACGTGGCTTGGAAAGTTGCCAACTGACGGGATAACTCACCCTGCGTGGTCAGCCCAATGTGTGTTTTGTGTGGAGTGGCTGACTGGTTGACTGAAAGTCAGGCTGCAATGGCTCCTTCTTTATGTGGCCTTTATGGCACTCCCACTCCGTGGGATCGGAGTCAGGTGTGGTGGTACACCCAGGGACGGCTCCGGCCGCGCCAGCCATCTGCGCCCTCTCCCATATCCGGTCTTCTTGACTCTGTCTTGACACTGGGCTCAGGTGGGGGAGGAGGAGAGAGTGCGGTAGCGGCAGCGCAAGGTTAATATCACTTAAAACTAATTCACGCGCAAGTCACCGCCCCTAAACCACCTGGTGTGGAGCATACGGTGGACCTCGTCGAACTTGACGGTTGAATTGTCATCGTCGTATATTTATAGTCAATCTTACATCCTTGACTGCCGCGAATTGTTGACCCCGAGATGATGCATGCGCGCAACCATCATAAATGTCTAAATACCGTCATTCTAAGTCGACTTCACAGGGATTTTTTCCATTTTGTTCACTGATAAAAAAACGCGGTTACCGACACTGTCGCGCATCGAGATGGACGTGGACATTAAAATTCAGACGTACAAGTCCAGGTCAATTACGAATAGAGTTGTGTAGAGCAGTCATCCAAATGTGTTGCCATCTCTCTTTTCCCTGAAGCAATTGTCTGCCCCTCACCAAACAGAACTATCATTGAGTTGTTTTCGTTCCTTCACCATTCAAACTTTGACACTGCATTCTATCCCAATTTTTTTCTGTACGACAGTGGAGCTATGGCACTGACGCATTCGTCCAACTCAGTACTCACTGGGATGCATTGTGCCAACTCACCGGCACACGTTGCCGAGATCACACCATCGCAAATTCCGGCTGATGCCCCAAATGCACTTCTGCACAGGTCGCAGAATCAGCCTGATCTCCGGCACGAGCAACTCCGTCACACTCGACATATGCTCTCCAACCCAATATGCACTGTATTATCCCACCCAGCTCATCGTTTTCTTCACAATCGACACATTCACTTCATTCTGCGTCCGATGGGAAGCTGTTGCCGACCGCAAACATTGCTAGGTACGGTGTCCTTGCCTCAAGGTCATTGCCTCAAGGCCATGCAACTTCACTGCGAGCGCCTTCCGGCTAACAGACGCTTGACACACGTGCGTCCTGATGGTCGCGGATGTCACTTGAACACTCCTTTTCTGGGCCACTAGGCACGATACCACTCCGGCAATGCAGCACACACCCGGCTACAAAATAATACACGCGCAATTCACGGGTGCTGTGCCTATTCCTTTAGATATGCGGTCGATTTCCTTGTTTGCGACGGGTCGCACCATCATTCATCCGGAGTAAATAGATCTCTGACGCAGTCATCTGTTTTGCTGGCTGGAGTAATATTTTGACCTTCGAACGCGAGACTATCCGTCAAGATGGTACCATTCAAACCGCACACAATAATGCGAACTTCCGAAGGCCATGTGCAAAATACAAATGCCGTTGGTGTAGCAGTGCCAGTAACTCCTGGAAGATGTTGGCGGTCTCAAAGGCATAAAGCGCCTACCATGATCCACCACACATAGGTGAATTTTCGATGTATTCTTCTAGAAACCACTGCTTAACATAATGGTCAGTCTTCACGCCCACTATCAGCTCTGAAGACTATGGCGTGTGTGAACACGTGTCACACCCAGTGAGTCACTGCATCACTTGCTACAACTGGCTGAGTAGCGCGAAGACTTGCAGCTCCTGTCTATTAGCTCATGGGGCAGAAGCAATTTACTTTGCCCTTTACTGCCAATCAGATTTTTTATTAAAGTCCACAGTTCGCGCAGATTCATGTCATCTCAAGTACCTCCCAGCATGCGGAAGTTTGACCATTTTTTGCCTAAAATCCTCATCCAATTTGACGGAATAGACATTTTTGCTGACTGCTCCTGGAAAACAAAAGGTCTCTAATATCGATGACTGGACATACATTTCCTTCGATGGGGAGACTTACAGAAAGTCGGTTAGAAATCCATACACATATGCACACACTAAACTCAGCTATCTGATCCGTTGAGGCTGACTATTCTGTGTAGCCAGTTAACGAACAGTGAAAAAGGCAGGCTGAAAAAAGCGCGAAACGCAATAAGATCAATCCTAATGATCGCTCGGAAATTTCTGCTGAATTATTTGAGACCTTTGGTGAGTCAAGTCTTGGACGGTGAAAACTCCGTTTGGAACGTCGTACAACCTACTGTCTTTTTTGGTTGCAAATCATACGGTGTTTTAAAATAACATGTGCGGATTCTTCTCTACTTCGCGGATCGCGTTCCCAATAGCAGAAGAGTTTTAAATGTATGAAGCCGTTAACCGAGTCCTGTTGGTCACTTATCTCGTGAGTATAACTTTCAGAGTGATCGCTTCTCGGTTTCACGGGAATGGTCAATAATATTGGAGTTTTGTGAGCGCATTTGCAATTGGTTTTGGTGACAAGTATTGCTGACATTATACCAGTTATTGGGTGCACAGTTTTTCTCACCTTCAACCATGACTTCCTGTTGTCTTTGAAAATCTACTGGTCATCATCAGTCCTCACGCGAACTGATGTAAGCTTTAGGGAAGTTCGATGGGTTTCCGAATTTGAGAAGTGCTGTCTGCTGGGCTTGATACAACAAGCAAAAGCAAGATATGTTTAGCCACTTGATACAAAGCTCACGTGTTCGTCATTAATTTTGTGTCTGGTGAACAGGCTTCAAGTGCGAGGCTTGGAACGTAACTACAGAAAATTCTCAATGTCAATATGGAGGATGCAGACAAAAAGAGAGATTGAAAACGCGAAAGGCATTATTCGTATGGATTCATTTCGTTAGTGTGTGTTATAACGATGGCTAAGGCCATAGAAGATGAACTATAACTGTTAAACGGCATGTAGCCACCTCGCGGTGGATCGAGCGACTGTGCATTCGAAATCTGATTGCGAGATAAGCTGAATCTGGTTCTAATGAACAACCGGTCGCGAATTCTATAGCCTAAAAACATTCAGGCGTAGCCAATGAAGAACCTAGCAATGTATACAAAAATTACAAGCTAAAAGCTCGGAGCTGTGCAGTAAGTATGGTTCCACCTATAACCCCCGGATTCATGTACTGCTGAAAAACACAACTTTACTAGGTTGCTCCATGCAAATACTGTCCAGTGACACGCGAGTTAAGCAAGCTTTTTAAAGAAAACTCTCACTGATCTGGGATTTTTGAAGGCAAATAACGTCAACAGGAGGCATTTTTGGCTTAACAACGGCAACAGTAACAAACAACACCAACGAAACAGTTTTACTCAAACATCTTTAACGTACATGACCAGATGTAATTTATTTACCCTCATAAATCCACCTACTTACAAATATACAGTACCACGTTTATATGTGCTTTGCAAACCAAATGTAGCGCTCTTTTCATATCCGCACACGCTTACCACCAAGGGGTTAGCTGGAAATCCGCTATCTGGGTAAGTTAGAGGATGGTCTTTCCATTATGACACAGAAATCCAACATTAACAGAGAATTATTGAGTCCAGTGCGTTTTAAAAAAAAGTATCTTCAATGGAGTTTGATTGCAAAAAGTCTACTGCAAACAACGCAAGTTTCCAATTACGAAAAGTCCCAAATGTTTTCCAAAACTGCTGTTTCTCGGACTACAGTGATAGTTCTACGGCATCGTACAGAAATCCAAGGCCCAGATGCTCAAAGATGGACCTATAAGCATAGAAGGCATGTAACTCCAACCCATTTTAGGCCGAAATGTCAACATATTTTGTCCCTATTTTCTGTGCAAGAAATCGAAGGACTAACTTAGTTCATTTTTTTATTCTGCAGCTAACACTCAGGAGCGTGGAAAAAAGCCACCGTTTCTCTTTTCCTTGATTGGCAATGAGCATATTCTTGCTGGCTGGCAGCCTTCAAAAAACCCTCACTACGACTTCTGGTTGTCCCGTTCTGCAACTGACTGAAGTAAGTTCAAGTACACTTGGGTGATCTTTTTAATCCTTCCACTCCACATTCACCAACTTATTACCCCCTCTCCTGTCTATTCTACTTTTTCGGCATCGTTTGCCCTCGTTTTTTTCGCAGTTCCTTTTGTTCCAACTGTTAGTCCTCTTTTATTCTTTTTAATTTCCTCTTCTTCTTATTTGCCAGACATCTTTGAACATTTTCACTATCATTGTCCTCTCCTACTTTCTATTTCCCTTCCATTCCGGTCTCCAGTCTCTCCTTTTCTCTTGGCAAGAGGTTTTCCTCTCAGCCTTACAGACCGGCCACGCCTTATGTTCGAGAGTGCATTCGACTAACTAAAGTGGTCGATGAGAGCGCAACGGATGTGATTTTACAGCATTAAAAGTGCACGGACACGACTGATTATTTGTGGGTGTCTTGACCTAGCCGTGATTTTTGCCAGAAAAGTGCATAGCTTCTCAAGTAGAGTTGCATGTGCCTTCAAAGTGAATGTCTTTTCCTGTAAGTAAGTATAGAGGGAGGAGTCAATCAATGCATACGTAGAAACCGCACGTCTAAGGCGCGCGAAAGAAACGGCGAGTAAATGAGATATTCCATGGCAAGCATTTTCCTGGACAGCCTAGCATGGCCAATCGCTTACCAAACTACCGCTAATTGACGGAGAATTATTGATAGAAGGTGGCGGAGGCAGGCCATTTCGCCTCTGAGCAGTGGTTTTACTCGGAGGACTACAATCACCAGGCCAAATCCTGGGTTGTAGGAAAAGACAGCAAACACCAAAAGGGAAGATTTATTGTGCTCAGAGACCTGAGTTGCTGTTTCAGGCGACAGTTTCGACTGGCGAAGACAGGGCTAGTGTTGAGGGCGTCCAGCTCTGCCTGACAAAGAATGAGACAGTGGGAGTTGCTGCTTAAATAGGCATGTGGAGCAAGTTAAGTGTTTTCCAATGGGTGTGTGCTGCATTACCCGAGTGTTGTCGTGTCTAGTGGTCCATGCTGTGTCGGCCAAGGGAAGGGGTTTTCAGGGGACGCTTGGGCATCCACGACTAGCAGGATGCCCATGCGTCTACGAGTGGAAGTCGGTCAAGAGGTCAGGGGGTCTGAAACCGCTCGCTGCGGCGTTGTATATCTTGAGACAGTGAGCTTTGAACAAGGACGCCAGACATGGCATTATTGGGCGGTGGCTACGGTCACACAAAGAGATACCGATCGCGCTCTCTTATTCTGTCTACAAAAAAAAGGCGGATTTACCATTTGGACCTGAGGTTTCCCCTCCCCGATTCCTGCCGGTGGTTGAGCAGCGATGAACGGTCAGAAGTCGGAAGGTGCTAACTATATCGGAAAAAGGCACCGTAAGAGTCATTCTTGACCTATATGCAGTTTTCATACAGTCATACCCAAATGTCAGACACATGATCTTCGATATGCGGTGTCTCATGACTGACATTCATATTTCCACGCCGTATGAAGGTTGGCATATGGAAGTCCTCTTTGCATAGGGTCTGTTGGCTTCGGGTTAATTTATGGCTGGTTGACAACGGCAAATAAACCAGAAGTGACCCTTGTAGTCTTCTCTGCCTTTTTTTGATGAAATCGCATAGGCTGGAAACATGCCCTTTGGCCAGCATACGAAGAGTCTGTAATGACTTTCATACTCGCTCAACCAGGTTTCAGTTTCCACCATCCACCGATTTCTTTCCACACAAATACAAGATGCAAAGATTGTATTACTTTTTGCAATAAAATAACAATCTATGCGGAATTTAGCAATCCCTGATGACATTCCGGGATGCAGTTCAGCCGTTATCCTTTAAACTAAAGTAGTATCTTTTAAACATGATTGTGCTTCAGTAGATCCTTAAGTGCTACTGATAACCTTTTAATGAGCCTCCATTGTTTGTCTCAAGGTGCGGTCCGTTGTCATTACACCTAGGGATTCAAGGTAGCTGTCCTGCGCCTAATATCGTGCCGACGGCAAATTAACCAGAAGTGACCCTTGTACTCTTCTCTGCCTTTTTTAAAGAAATCGCATAGACTAGAAACATGCCCGTTGGAATTATTTCCATCGAAAAATGAACTTGGAATAATAAGAGGCAATAAAATAAATAAGAGCTATAGAATTATATAGAAAATAAAAATCTATCCTGGCCAAAACGGGGTTTGAATTAAAGAAATCACTGGTGGGTCGTTCAGGGTCCTCAGAGCTCTTGAACAGTTCACAATGTCGTAAACGACTTCCATTATTATCAGGATACATAATTCACAGCTCCCCAATCCGAATAAAGGTAGCAAAACAGGTACTGGAAATTTTCTATAGAGCGGAGTTAATCAGTCGATTCACAACTCCGAAGCATACTGGCTATTTCCTTCCTGCTGTACGAATTTTCTGGTTAGTGAGTGCTCGGATTAACAACTAAAAAGAATCACAAGATTGAGATTAATGGCGTGGTAACTAATATGTATTTATGTGCAATCAAATAGGTCGAACAGAGCGAACCGGTGTATTCGAAGAGCAATTTTTCACACAAAGGCAAGCAATCGGGGAATGGTAAAAGAGATTATATTCGTGATGCAGCAAAATAGCTTAAAAAATAATTCAAGAACTCAAGTTACTAAACACAAAAAAATATTTTATTAAAAAAATAATTGCCTAATAAAAAGGTGAACATATCGGAGAGTCAAAAATTGAGGTTAAATGATCAAATGCAATATTTCGAGGTAAATAAAATCCATTAATGCCAATAACAGAGAAGGTTGACATTCAATATAGTCCTTTTCCGAAGTTTAAACCCAAATATCCTACAGAAATCGGTGTGCCATCAAGTGTGACAGTTAGTCAACTTCCTAAATTTCGATTATAGACACCGAACTCGTTTCACAAGAGGTAGGTATGACTTTGTCCGCGGTTGCTTTACCCATAGATGAGATTGACTAGGACAAAGAGGATTTCACTAGTGTTCGCTGGTAAGGGCGCCATGGGACAATATGTTTCCATATGGTCACGTATTAAGGGGCCGATAACAAAGTGATTAGAAGTAGCCGTTGCACTCACAAGCATACAATTTTTGAGAAACAACCTTCCGTGGCGGTGTTGACGACGTTGGGGTTCGCTGAGCCAAAGCATATCCTTGAAAATGTCAGCTAGCACACTTTGGTTTACAGTCTTCTAAAGTGGATGCCTGAAAAGATAGGTTCCGTAATCAGTGTCTACTAAAACCCTCAAAACTAAGCTAATTTTTCGAAAGCCCTTACCGGAGTAGTGGGTAATTAGGATTTCTGGATTATGCAGATGGCTGTTTTTGTCGTATTTGTAGACTCGCACAAAACTCAAACCTAATCGGGGAAGTAAAAAGGACGTCCATAATCTGCAGGGAATATACCATCCATAACTTGATGGTCTTTTCTAATCATTCACCTCTTTAAAGGTGCTTCTACGGTTGTTTCCTTGACGAATGTGTAGGTCTACTGTAAAGTGAATGGAATAGTGCGTTCGTTCATTTGCCGCGAATTTTGAGTGTTTTTTCTAATGCCATCTTTATTAAGAAAAGTAATATTTCTTACTTGGTTTCCGGAGGTATTGATCACCGACTGCTACCTGCTTCTACGCAAGTATCTAGTTGTCATTAAAAATAGGACAGGGTGCGAGACACTGTTTGGCGAATATGTTGCTAATTCCATCGACCTAAGAGTTTCCTACAAATTAAAGCCTTCCTCACAGACTAAATTAATGATCAGTCAGTTAACTGAACTCCTAAAACCAACAAAGGTGCAAAAATGTAATACCGCCAGATGAATGGAGACAGACGAAACCAACTGACACGTCAATGGCCCGATTCTGTGGAGTACCCAACGTCCACAAGCCCACCGCTCCCCTTCGGCCAACTTGTTACCTTAAAAGGCAGCCCTACTTACAATCTATCCAAATGGATGGCCCGAAAACTAAACTTTCTCCAAGAGGGCTCGAGGACTTCCATGAATTCAGCCTCCCCATTCTTGTCCGCCATCTGGAGAAAACTGTTCAGCCTGATCAAGTCATGGTATCCTTCGACGTGGTTTCGTTGTTCACATCCATCTCACTGGACCTAGCACGCAACACTCCGACGCAAACGCCTTGAAGAGAGCTAGGCGAAACAAGGGGTCCACTTAACATTGACCATTTAATGTTACCCTTTAACTTCCGCAAACGAAAGGTTTTAATCTTCCATGGTAAAACATTCAGTGAGGCCGATGTGCTCTTCAATATCCAGTCTAGTTGCAGAACTGGTATTATAAGAGCTGGAAAAAGTCACCTTTAACCACTGTGAACCTGCGTTTTGGCGCCAATACGCGGACGACACTTTCCTTTTAATCGAAAGGAACACACTTCTGGGTTTCCTGCTTAACTGCGTCTTCCCCGACATTCAGTTCACAAGGGAAGAAGAGAATTTCAATTAGTTGCCTTTCTTGGACGTTCTCATCACACGCAATGCCAATGAGAACTTAGCACCACGGTGTATAGAAATCCGACTAACATAACCAGTGTTATGAGCTACCATAGCAACCACCCAATGGCTCATAAACGTGACTGTGTTAAACACTCTTTCAAAGAGTAAAAACAGATTACAGCAAAACTGAGGGAAGAGTACGAGAACTGTGGCATCTTTGGGACCAACTGGCAAGGAATGGATACCCGAAAAACTTCATCAGCCGCTGGCTCCATACGTGTCCACGGGGAACAGACAAAGGAGAGCCACCTACACTTTGGCAGCCCCTTCCGTATAAAAAATGTGTCGGAAGCAACGGAGCTCATCACTTAGATGTGGGCGTTGGTATCGCCTGTAGTCCGACAGCTGCCATGCGTGCCCGAATCATGCAAACAAAGGACCACCTGAACGTAGATGAACGATCTGGTGGCGTTTATTAAATGCCATGTCGTGACTGTTCTTGCCATTATATAGGCAGACCGGACGAGGGCTTAGTTCGCGAATAATGAAGAATAAACCGGTAGCTTGGAGTAGCGAACCGCTGGCTCCGATCGCTGCCCACACCCTGGAGGAAGGCCAAGAGTTTAACTTTGCGAGTACGCGGGTAATGGAGCGAGCCAGCATTAGCATACAGCTACAGGCCTGGGGGGTCTGGCACCAACTCCATCAACGGACACGTTGACATACCCACCTGTTATCACGCACTGCGTTCACGCGGCCAAGGAGAGCGGCTCAATTCCCAGCCAGGAACGCACGCCGTCACGACGCCGTTACACGACGTGGCCTCGACCCTATTTCAAACACAACCCCGTCCCCTCCACTCCTACCCACCTTCGTCACTGTCACACTATAAAACTGTTTACTTGTTGTTGTATGCTCACAGGTTCTGATGATTGCCTTCTATACAAGACCGAATGCTCAGACAAATACACGTATTGTCCCAGTGATCACGTGGTTATCGCGTGGTTAAAATTTCTACCATTATTAATTTAGAACTTTTGATGTTAGATCTCTACTGAATCCCAATGGATTAGTTATTTTTTTGAATTGGGGCTATTTGTGTCTCTTACAACATATATCAAAACAGTTTTCTATATTGCCGCTGATACATACATGGGGTAGGTATTTTCTTTAGATTTTTTCCCCTTTTCCTTAAGAAGACAGATAAATATCTGTACGTACTGAAAATTCAGAACACATGACAGTAGCCCTCACATATATACACTTGATTTAGG
Organism: Schistocephalus solidus; assembly: GCA_017591395.1. Taxonomy (NCBI): domain Eukaryota; kingdom Metazoa; phylum Platyhelminthes; class Cestoda; order Diphyllobothriidea; family Diphyllobothriidae; genus Schistocephalus; species Schistocephalus solidus. Next base: position 62,221 of record WEDG01001857.1, read on the forward strand.
GATATACATTTGCTTCTCCTGTTTGTTTGGCGGCTAATGGTGTACAGCTTACGTGGGCGGTTAAATGATGACTAGCAATCAACCATCAGTAAACATTGATGACGAGTAAAGAAACATAGAAATCCCAAATTCTGGATGTCATCAGTCAGTCCGGTCACGACAGGGATGGCCGATACTAACTCAGATACTACAATTTTAGCGTACCTACTTTTTACCTATAACCCTTCTTGAATACGAGAGCGAGAGAGAGAGAGAGAGAAAGATAGGCGTTATGTTAAAAGTATAATTTCAAAATTTTCAGCAAACAGCCTCCATTCACTGTGGATAAAATTGGTACGACATAGAGATAGCATCGAAATATCACAGAAGATATATTGTAACCGAAAGCTGCAACTGTTTGCATCCTGAATGTTTGCCGGTGAACGCGTTGCAAAATTGCGCTAGGTGCTCTTCAAAACAGTGCAGGCATCGATTGCAAACCTCTTTCTTACTGTAGTTAATATAAACAAAAAGTGGTAAATAGCAGTATCTAATGAGAAAACTGGGCCAGCCCATGTACATATAACAAAACTCACATTTGAATGAAGGAGAAAAAATGGTGGCGAAAATTCTAAAGCCCGCCTAATTTAGGGTTAGGTTTAAAGTTAGGGTAAGGAGTATTTTAAGGGTTACGGTTTTGGTTCCTGATAACTGTAGGGTTTAGGTTTAGCGTAGGTTAAGCCACGAGAATGTTTATATTCCCTGCAATTTATCGCAAGTAGATGGCGCCTCCCTATTTCCCTGTCCTGATTAGGTGGCCTCTTGTGCGGTCGGGAGTTCGAGATGTTCCTTCACTGAATGCCGTTCGCTCACGGCTTTGGCACTCCCCTCCCCCAACTAACGTTAACACATCAGCTAGACAGAGCTCAAATATAGGCAGAAATACACGACCACCAAAGACAAGGGAGACTGCCGGTAGTCCTTCTGTCTATAATGTGTTAACTGATGAGCGACCGCTGGCAGAGATCAAGAGTGAGCCCCAATGCACAACGAGATGAGAAAGCACCGCAACCGATCTGTGAGCACCCAGCAACCAGGACTTACAATCTCTGACTGAGAATTTCACTCCGGTAGTTTGAATATTATAATCAGTAACGTTTCCACAATTTTCAATCGTTTCAGTAGCTTAGGTCATTGCAGTCGGATGACCTCCACATCATAAACAGAAAACGACCGATTTCACCATTATTAAACAGTTTTTTGATCCTAAAGACGTGATAACACTTGTAGCAAATGCATACAATGCAAAGGAGCTTCCTGAGCCATGTTCACCTGAAGATGTACTCAAAAGATATCCTACTAGCACTTTAAAACTTATCAACACGCAAGTCCCCGTCCCTTAACCATCATGGGACGGGAGCATCCGGTGAACCTCGTTGGACTACGACAGTTGAACTGTTCTCTCTCTGTGTGTGTGTGTGTGTGTGTGTGTGTGTGTGTGTGTGTGTGTG
>WEDG01001858.1:0-37885 GCA_017591395.1 Schistocephalus solidus
GTGATGATCACTGTCCAGTTCGCTGGGTGAACGACTGCATCAGGGGGCGGGGACAGTGTACGGATCCCACCTGAAGTGGATGTCGGCCACGGAATAGCGATCGCCTCTACGAGCGTCTTCTGACAGCGCAGAGTTGGGTTTGTTAGCCGTGGCTGTTGCTAGCACCAGTTGCTGTAGGCCTTTAGATAAGTAGGCAGGTGTCCGGTAGGCAACCTGAAAGGCTTCTTTGAAATAAAAGTGTTGGTTAGTATCAACCAGATGGGCGAAAATCTAACTCGAGCTTGATCTAGTTTCACCTTTACCTAACCAGGCAGGCATGTCTTCACGTACCCTCTTTTCCAGACGCTTCGTTTTACGGCCAATGCATCTCGCTCCACAGGAGCAAGTGAATGAGCAAATACACATTGAGGTGGTCTGCACCGGGAGTCGGTCTTTACCTCCCACACGTACGAGGGGGAAGTTCGTAAAGAAACCCGTAGGTTCACCGTGGGACATGTGCTCGTAATGGCTGTCTTCAGACGTCGTCTCACTAGTTCGCATGTTGTTTCCCATATGAAGGGCAGTCTTATGAACACGGCCTTCTTTTCTGCAGGTAAGGTGATAGGCCTTGCGGTGAACTCCCTAATATTTAGGATGAGTATCGGTTATCACAAAAATTTTCCTGTAGCTGCTGGAGCTCTGCTTCAACATTTTCAGGGACGCAGATGCGTCGCACCCTAGCTGCCAGTCCCTGGACTAAAGTTCGCTTTATATTCAAGGAAATAAATCTGCGAAAATTGATAAATTATCCCGTCAAGGTTTTCTTTTGGCATACCCTACGTTTGAGGGATCTATTCTCTTGCCTTTTTTAGAAGGACGTCAAGAAACGCAATTTCGTTATCCACCTCAGGTTCTGCAGAAACATTTGAGTGAGGGGTGCACACTGTTAAACTTCTGGACAAGGGCGTCGGTGTCTGACGGATCGTAACGCAGAAACTGACATTCTGGTCCGGAAGTTTAACAGTGTGCCCCCTCGCTCAACTTTTCTGCAGAGCCTGAGGTGGATAATAAAATTGCGTTTCTTGACGTCATTTTAACATGGGAATATTGGTAGAAGTTTAAAAGCAACAATATTTGATCTGGTTTTATAAAATGAACGTCAGATCTAATCTGTAACACTTTTCGTTTCTATTTAGCCTTATGCATTCTATTAAACGAAAGAAGATAAAATCGGTCCATCATTGTTTTTATTAAAAGGGTTATTTCTTCAGAACATGGTAAGCTGTCCTGCCAAAAACGCTGTGAGCTCACTTACGTTGACCCGTTTTGGCTTCGCAGATTAGATAAGGGACTATTTTACTGTTTACTGTTAACGCCCTTACTACTCTGAGGCAGCTAGACCACTCTCGGCGCATCAGTTATAAAGATGTCTTTCTATTTGTTCGTCTGACACGCACAGTTAGATACCACCAGTTTTTTTCAGTAAATGCCATAGCAATCTGGAATGAATCACTCAGAAGTATCAAAATTCAGCAAAGCTGTCCTTATTTTAAGAGAACTGCACGAGTTTTCTAAATTCAGGTCACTTTTTACGAATTTTGGGTGCCGACTCGGTGAAATCTCTCTTCTGTTCTGATGTTGATCGCGGACTGTGAACCCTGTGCCAAGCATCATGCTTAGGGCAATATTGCTGCTCTGCAATCCGTAGTCGACTAATTCCTCAGTCGACAGCGAGCAGCCCTTCGCAGACACGCCATTATCTGGTGCAGACTAGTGGATCTATAACACTGAGGAGAGAATGACTCTACCGTAAATCTGTGTCAACCCTTCCTGTCCCAAACTTCAATCATTCAAAGAGCTGCATTATTTTCCTTACAAAAAAAACACTTGATAGAAAGATCAGGCTTTTTCCCTGTTGGCTTGATTATCTAATGCATATCTCTTATGACTGTGCCTGTAAACTGGCAATAAATAAGTAAACATTTGGTGTTTAGGTTCAGTTTGGCCAGAAAAAACGGCCAGTCAGGGAGCGCTCAGGCGAACTCCTTTTCCAACGCCAGGGACAGTGAGCCAGATGGCTGAGCACTCACCGCGCCAACCTCCAACACGGATGACGAACTTTAAGCGGAAAATGACCTGCATGCCGGCCATCAAACAATTAACGTAGCAGAGCACAGTCATCATCGATTAAGGGGAGCCGTTACTTTCTGTAGGCACGCATTAGCATAGCGCCTCATGGTGTTAGGGAGGGACAGATAAGATTCAATACTTGTAGTTACGCATTAAACAAAAAATGTTGTAACGCTGTCTCTAACATGGACAGCAACATTGCGTTTCACCATATACGTGGTACGAAAAGGTGTACAAGAATAAAAATGTCCAAAATAAGACTGTAAATTCTTTATGCCTGTCACCTGCATTTGTGTGCATGAACGCCCATTCGGAGCGATATAAAACTCTGCGTGAAGTGGCAAAGGCGTGTCCGTTAATCCATGTTCGACCACCTGCGATCAATTAATGTGCGTGCAGCAAAACTGAGGTATTTGTTTAAGCGTGCAAGCAGGTTGACGCCCCTGCTAGCCCGATTTCCCCTTCTTCGGTCTTTGTTGATCTGATGAATCCTCAACAAATACAGTTTGGCCATCGTATTCTGACGATGTCCACCGTATGCTCCACGGAAGGGTAATGCAGGGATTGTAACTTGCGCGTGATTTATTTTAAAGTGATTATAGACTTGCGCTGCAGCAACCGCACGCTCTCCTCCTCCCCCACCTGAGCCCAGAGCCATCACAGAGTCAAGAAGACTGGATGCGGGGGGATGGCGTAGGTGGCTGGCGCGACCGGAGCCGCCCCTGGGGGTACCACCACACCTGGCTCAGATCTCATGGAGCGGGAGTGCCATATACGTCACATTAAGAAGGAGCCATTGCAGCCTGTCTCTCAGTCCGCCAGTCAGCCACTCCACACAACACACAAGTTGGGCAGACCACGTGGTCCAAATTATCCCTTCAGTTGGCAACATTCTAAGCCACGGGTTGCTGGCATTGCTGGCATTGCGGGGGGGTCGATAGACACAACCAACGAGTAGAGAAGAGGCATCTTTTAGAACTCGGAGCCAACAGCTCTCTTCTACCGCGGTAAATTGGTGATATTCCAACGGCAGAAATGTAAGTTGTTTCTTAACATCGATGCAGCTTCCTGCACCATGGCCCTCGTGCCAATCATTCCGAATGTAAGCGTAGCCTACAATAGAGAGGACGGAGTCGGATACACAGGGTGTTTCCCATGTCTCTGTAACTATAACAATGTCGGGCCGGTGGATGAAAACCAGAGTCTGGATCAAAGGCATCTTATGAAGCAGAGATCTGGCATTTAGGACGATTATTTTAAGCGGACACGTTTTCGGTTTCTGAAACGGGACAGAAAGGCTGTCAGAGTGACTGCCTTTTGTTAAAGGACTATTTTTCCGTTTCTTATTTGGAGATGTGCCTCGCCATTGGTCGTTCGTGTTTCCAGTTCTATTATTAATTTTCACATTTTCATTAGATTTTCAACACGTATTCCGGTTAAAAAAACTTCGAAATGTGGCCCCTAGGGTAAATTTCCTCTGTAGCAGGAGCTGCACCTGTGCTTAGTTTTCCAAGATGATTTTAAGAGGTCTTGGTTGAGGATTTGAATCGGGTGTTGGCAGAACCTTCCCTATTCTATATGCCTTGAGAGTGTGGATGGACTCGCCGTCCGTTAGCAACGTTTTCGCACACAATTGAAGGAGTTCCAAGTCATGTTTTACTCGCTCCTTTGGAATTATTGACGCTGACTTAGGGACTCCCTTTATGATAATATTATGTTTTTGACTCAATCTAACACCCGTTTGCACCTCAGGTCTTTCAACGGAGTGGGTACTTGTAATTAGGTCACTTGGTCCGATAGGTCCAGATAAACTGGGTGTTAGGCAGGCTGGAGCCAAATCCGTTGAGAGACTTGGTCTACTTAGACATTTTCTTGTATGGCTTTACAAACTCACCACCATTTCAACCTGACATGTTGGTGCAACTTCCAGCAGCGATTTAGCGCTTGGTTGTAAGGGCAGCTTATTGCTAATGCTGCCTGAGCATAGTGATGATGATGTAGAGCTAGGACGTGATGGGACACCCTTTCGAACTAGCTAACCATCCTCTGTTTTACTGAGTTCGATAAACGCGAAGCCATTTTAATTCCCAAGAAATTGTTTGCCTGCATCAACAGGCAGAAAAAGCACCGGAACAAAATTACGTGTCTAAAGGATAGCCGTTTCAGTATATTAACGGAAAGACTGCAGAATGACCGCAGTCGCATTTCTCAAGATCGGTGTTTACGGTGGAATCCCCAGTGAACAGTGCGGAATTTCTAATGGGGCAAGATACGATAGCCACGGAAACCACAGATTTTTTCGTCGAAACGGTACGATGAGTCGTCACTGAAATACGGTTAGACAAGCTTTCTGGACCCAATGGTATCCTAGGATTAATCATTAAAAAAAATATGCACCTAGCTATAAGTTTCCCCTTCATCTCTGTTCGAGCTCCTCGTGAGAACAACGATCCTGCATTTTCAGTTGGAGACAGCTTACCTCGGTAGGCAGCAGAAAACATGTTGAGGCATGTAAGCTAGATTTACCTTTCTTGAATAACAATGCAAGTTTGATTATGGCGCGTTATACTAAAAACTTTTGTGATGAAAATGATGTCTTTCAGAAGTCGCAGAATTGTTTTTGGTGAGGGCTCTATGCTTCTTAAATTGTTTACTTCTTTTGAGGTCTGAACCAGTGTTCACTGTGAGGTCCTAAAAGGAGGTGTAGTCCACAATTATTTCCGCAAACCCTTCGGCAGAGTGCCCCGACAATGTCCTTTGCATAAACTGAGCATCTTTTGCATCAAATGGAAGCTAATTAACAGGATAAATGCATTTCCAACAACAACAACAACAACATCGATCTTGACAGATCCTCTATTCAAACTGCGTGTGACTGGGTTCAGGCTGAATACATGGAAGTCCTTCTCCTTCAGATTGATCGAAGATTTGAATACTCCTTCTCTAGATGTCATTATGTCTGAATCTGTCGTGGTCTTGAAGTGGAAGCAGGATCGGTCTAATAGGAACTGTTATTGTTATTATACTAGGCGATGTATTTAAATACCAATGTTATGCAAATTCTTTCTATAACCGATTTATTGCTTATACATCCCGACATCAAGCCTCTCACTCACTATCTGTCTGCTTACCTTAAATTGCAATTACATATACATATACTTCTTGTAATATGTTACTAGATCTTTATATTTACCCTTTTTGACTCGCCATCGGTAGTTTGTTTCCGTTTGTGATTTTGAAAATAACCTCTTTTTGGATGTTACTTATACATCGATGCTTTTTTTTCGGTTCTCTGTAAGCACTAGGGAAATAAGAGGAGTTTAGCTATCTTGCCATTAAAAAATAAAACCGATTTGAACTAATGTTCTTTCATGATGCTGCAGCAATTAATGCTCTGGATAACCGGTCTTGAAGGGTTTGCGGTAACCCCGACATTTGCCGTTATGCAGCGGTATAATACAGGAAGGTTTATAATCAAAAAGCTAGTTCATACAGAGTGGTTTATTCAAACCACTTTTGAGGTTCTTCAACATCTTTGCTGCTTTATCGTCAAGACCTGAGGATTTTATTTGTTTAACCTCCAGCAGATCACTTAGGAAAATCTCTTTGGGTAAGTGAATGGTCTCAGTCATTGTAGCTTGTTCGAAGTCAAGCGCCCGCGCCTAGAATCACGCTTCCTTAGAGAAAACAGAGTATAAAAATTCTGACAGTTTATATGTTATCGCTCCGCCTTCGGTGATGTTGATACCGGCCGCAGTCCTCTGAAGGGGTAATGGATCTTTGTTAGCAGGCTCTCCGCACTACAGTAAAGTAGATCCAATTTGAATTCCCACCATTTTCAGCTATAAGTCCTTTGAGACGATTGAGTTTTTACGCGCTTCTGGATGTGAGGATCCTATTTAAAAACAATTTTTTACAGCCTTCGTTTTTTGTTTTCCTTAATTTCTAAGACGGGCGTAAGCATAAAGGTCTATGCATTAACCTGCTTTGTAATAGTGGACTGCGGTTTCCAGTGGGCCTTTACGTAACTTCCCTTCTGCACATGCACTTATTAAATCGACACCGACGAAAGACCTGACACAATCATTATGCCACTAATTTTTAAATTCTTCCATTTTTCAGTACAGCTTGTGTGCCTACACTCAGAGGTGTTGATATATCCCCTTCGTTTACGGCTTTACAAAACAAACACAATTCGCATTCGCTTGGAAAGTCTGGATATAACCGTCTGTAATAATGCATCCTTGTGCTAACTGCCAGTTATTTACTTCTTTCCTGACGCTGTTGGTGGTACTGCATTCCGAAATACCATCACAATTAATCCTCCGGAAAATTCAAGTTTTCGTGTTATTCCAAATCACCTTATTGTTGTTGAATTCACGTAGAAGGTCTTTTTTGATGTTGCGTTTCCTAATAGGATCAATTCAAATGTAGTTTGGCAAAGAAGGCCCTATTTTAAAGTACTGAACACCAACCTTCTTTAAGCGCCTGCTATGAAACAAGATATACCGTTAAAGGTAAATGGAAGAAGGGAATCTGAGAGAACGTCAATAGGGTAAATCGAAATGAGTTCAATAATTTCTCAAATCGGATAAGTTAGGTAGGATTCCCCATTATTCCCACGAAGGTATGTGTCACTGCGTGAAGATACTTTATCGATAGTCGTTTCTTGCACCGTATTCATCACAAATAACATTTGAAATATGTCCTAATCTGTGAACACTTTGCTTGGGTTGATCTGGCCTGTGAATTGACTTTTAGGCAGATATTGAATAACTGACTATCTCTTACATGCAGACCTTCCGGTTCACTTCGTTTCAAGCTTTCACGTGGTTGTTGCACAGTGAGTCACACTGTTGCACGTTTTACTGCTTTCTTGCGGCCATGATAGTGTATTAAGCGTTTACGATGTTAGAAGCCACACTATAAGTACACAAATATCAAGAAATTCAAATATGAATTTGCGCAATCGGCAAAAAATGCAAATCGGCATATAAGGATATACTTTTCAACGACATTGATGCCACAGTGTATGTATGTCCAACTTTACACAAAGTACCGTACCACAACAAGTCCATACTATGTACAAAAGCCGACCATCGGACAATTTCTTTTCATGATTTGCCTTATATAAAAAATAAAGAATACCTCCGTTTGAAGTGAAATAGTCATGGATAAATCCTCGTCAAATTCATACACTAACAGATCTGGATTCATTAGATTGGCTTCATCGATATACAGCTCATAAAGAAGGTCATATAAAAAAAATGATTCTTAACTTGTACTACATCACCTAAGATTCAAAGCCTGTTTTTCTATTTTTAAAAATAATTACGTTATCGGTTTTGCTGGATGGAAGAGCAAATCTGATATTCACAACAAAAATTCTGTGGAAGAACTGGCATATTGCTGTTTTGTAGAATTAAGCTCAGATTAAGGGGTGTCTCCTGGTGTAAGGGAGGGATAGATGAGATTGTCTGCTTATATTTATGAATTAAACCAAAAATGGCAAAATTCTGTCTTCAACGTGGACAGCACTCATGGTTTGCACAGTGAAGGTAACGCACAAATGTGAGCAGGAATTTAAATGTCCAAAATAAAATGGTAGACACGTAATGCCTGCCACGTAAATCTTTGTAGATTAACGACCATAGAGAGCGATATAATATTCTGCGTGAAATGGGAAGGGCATGTCCGTTAATCCATGTTCGACCATCTGCGATCAAGCTAGCTGCTAGCCCGATGTCCCCTTTTTCGGTCTTGGTCGATCTGATGAATCCTCAACAAACACAGATCGGCCGTCGTATTCTGATGACATATGCTCCACGGAAGTGTAGTGCAGGGATGTGAACTTGCGCGTGATTTATTTTAAAATGATAATTGCCTTGCGCTGCATCTACCGCATGCTCTCTTTCTCCCTTAACTGAGCCCGGTGTCATGACGGAGTCAAGAATACTGGAGATGGGAGAGGGCTCAGGCGGCAGAAGAACATTAACTTGTAATACGGTTTCCGATTTTCTCTAAGATATTTAGTTTTCGCAAGATATTGCGAGTTATTCTGTAATTTTTTTAAATTAAAGGCTGAATTTTATTTTAGACGAAGCGTAACTGCACCTTCAGTATTTCATATCAGCTGCTGGGTACAAGTAGCAATAAAATGATTCCCAGAATCAAATACCGATTCCTTTAACTGCTTTCAAACGTCGACTGACAGCAGAAGCCATTCTAATTCCCAAGACATTTTTTGCATACAACAAATCTCCTGCAGAAAAATTGGCATATTGCTTTCCTGTAGAACACAGTTCATATTAATAAGCGCCTTATAGTGTGATGAAGGGATAGACGAGATTTTATACTTGTAGTTACGCATTAAACAAAAATGGTGTAACGCTGTCTCTAACATGGACAGCAACATTGCATTTCACCATATACGTGGTACGAAAATGGGTACAAGAATAAAAATGTCCAAAATAAGACTGTAAATTCTTTATGCCTGTCACCTGCATTTGTGTGCATGAACGCACATTCAGAGCGATATAATACTTTGCGTGAAGTGGCAAGGGCGTGTCCGTTAATCCATGTGCGACCACCTGCGATCAATCAATGTGCGTCCAGCAAGACTGAGGTATTTGTTTAAGCGTGCAAGCAGGTTGACGCCCCTGCTAGCCCGATTTCTCCTTTTTCGGTCGTGGTTGATCTTATGAATTCTTAACAAACAGAGCTCGGTCGTCCTATTCTGACGATGTCCACCGCATGTTTCACGGAAGAGTAGTGCAGGGATGGTAACTTGCGCGTGATTTATTTTAAAGTGATTATAGACTTGCGCTGCAGCTACCGCACGCTCTCCTCCCCCACTTGAGCCCGGTGTCATCACATAGTCAAGAAGACCGGAGATGGGAGAGGGCTCAGGTGATAGTAGACTATTTACTTTCAATATTTTTTCCTTTTTACTCTAAGGAATTTAGTTTTCCCAAGATACTGCGAGTTATTCTGTTATTTTTTTCAGAGGCTGACTGTAAAGGCTGACTGTCTATTTTGGATGTAGCATACTTGCATCTTCAAGATTTCCTATCACTTGCTGGGAACAACAAGCAACGAAATAAATACCAGCAGCAAAAACGGATTTCTATAACTACGTTCCAACGTCAACTGACAACAGAAGCCATTTTAAGTCCCAAGACATTTATGCATACATCCCCAGGCAGGCTTTCTGGAGCAAATGAAATCCATGGTTTAATAATTTAAAAAATATGCACCGAGCTATTAGTGTCTCCTTCATCTCTATTTGAGCTCTCAGTGAGAACAGGGAGCCTGTCTACGCAATTACGATCAGCTTACCTCGTTATTTTACTTAAAGGTGGTAAGGCGGTGAGCGTGCTCTTGCTTCTTAAATGATTGGACTTCTTTTGAGGTCTGAACCAGTGCTTTATAAGAAGTCCTCAAAGGAGCACCCAACAATGTATTTTATATTAACTGAGCGTTCTTGACCTCATAGGGAATATTGTGAACTGGATAAATGAATTTTTCCGCTTTTGATAACGGTTAATATCGGAAGGAATAAATCGGACTGGATGAACGTCGTTAATGGTGTTCATCGGGGCTCCATTCCTGACCCTGTACTACTGAACCTCTACGTAAATGACAGCCGTCAGGAAAAAGAATGCTATGACATCATGTTTGCTTGTGATTTTAAGCTCTGGCATATCAGTAAGGACTCAAGTGTCCAGAAAGCTCAACAAAATAATCTACGCAGCCTGAAAATATGATTCACATGCTTTCATTTAATTGTTTTTCTGCCGAGCGCAAGAGAGCATATTTCCGGAATGGCATTAAAACCTCAGTGTTTGGAAGAGCAAACTTAATCCATTACTGCAATATTTCAAGGCTGCAAACAACGCCATGTCAGTACTACATGTTACCAAACGAGCGTTTGCAGCTTACGACAAAGTAACATCTGGTAATGTCTTCGTTCGACCTTTCCTAGAATATGGCGTACTTTTTTGACGTGTACAGATCGCAAATGGCACCATTTTTCTCAAGAAAGTGCAAAATCATGGAACAAAGTTAATAAGCTGTTCAAAATGCCACTTTTATATAGAGACTGGAAAGCCTAGATCTGTTCCCTCTGTACTATAGCAAGCAAAGAAATGATACAACACGTGTCCTTGAGCAAGGGTTGCGAGTTGAGTTTATGCTTCATGGATACATTTCTCCTCCTCTTCGTACACAATTTATGAAAATACGCGCGATAATGTCCAGGCTCAATGGTAACTTTGAATTCTTTACGAACATTATAGCAGTTAATTGGACAGATTTCCTATATCAGTACTGGAAGCAACGTCCTTACAGCTCTTGAAGAAAAAGCATACACAATTTTACCTTTAATGCCTTTTTCTGGGATAATCAGCACGCAAACTAATACTATGTCAACACTACGAAGGGGTCGCTTGGAGAAATATTACCACGTACATGTTTCAAACAATATTTTAATCGCGGTAATATTTACAATTTCGTGAACAGGTGTATATGGCACAGCCGAATGTAATATGGTTTTAAAAGACATTACCTACTACCCTCATCAACTAGACATAAAAAATAAACGTTTGCTGTCATTCTCTCAGTCTGGTTCCGAAGCTTTTTGTCGGAGGGGTTACGCAGTTATGGTAAACGTAGTAACTTATTATAAGAGTATTAGTTTATGGTTAAATGGTCGGCTACGATCTTTGCTACAGGGATATTCCAATCTTTGCCAAGAGTGTAGAAGTCGCCCGAGCATACAATATTCTCCTGCTTACGTATAAATTCCCGTGAGCTTAGCAATTCCACTTCGTCAGTTTCGTTCTAGCTGGAAGTCCGGTAGAAAACGCAATGAATCTGTGAGTGGATAAATCCAGGCTGTATCTCCGCTATGACTTATTCATGCAACGTAAGTATACCAATGGAATGATCTCCCGCTGTCAGTCCTGAATGCATCATGCCTACAGCTCTTATAGGAAATAATGCATAATTATATGTCATATTTTATTACCTCAGCAACCTGAACACAAAGACAATACCCCGTGAACTCCAAACAGGAGTTTGTTATAACAACAGTTCTACTAAGAGATTGTGATTACTATGACAATAGTGATATTGAAAAGAAGTAGATGCGATCATTGGGACAAGAGCTTAATTTGCATGACGTTTTTGATTCCAACTCGAACATATCATAAGAGACAGTATTTTATGAGTGCGCAAACAAATATATGAGACGCACTGGCATGTAACCAGCAGGGTTTGCAAATTCATTGCTTACTTCCTCACTTAATAAACAGAAATAAATTGAAGATAGTTACGAATATGGGAAGACCATGAACGCATGCGTTTTCCGTGTAGAGTTCAACCTATCCTTAGTTGCAGTTGGAATCGAAGTGCAAACACGAACACAGTCTTCTGGTGTCTTGTAATTTACCAGTAGGTGACTAAACGGATAAAACAGTTTGACCGAAACCACAAAAGCCTGTGCTGTTGTCTTACTCTATAAAACAACGTCACGAAATAAATTGTCCGCAAGTATTTCGGCATTTACAGAAGGTTTTAACTGCAATCTCAAAGTTCAGGCACTGCTTAACCTTTTGAAAATAGCCTTTGCTTAATAACTGGCACAAACTGACCAAGAGTGAGTTCAAAATGCAGAACGGGACGAGTTATTTCTATTCTTTAGTATTCGAAGTAGCTTATTAATGACAAATGAACTCTATTTACCAAACTTACCAATCGCAACACGCCTCTGGTGAATGACTACATATTTCTGCAGGAAAAAAAGCAAGTCAATTATGACCTGTTGTCTCACAGATAGTAAGGGTTTTTCTGACATGCGATAGGACTGTAAGACGTCACAATGTTCTGAAAGGTAATTTTGTCGGAAATTTGTCGCTAATGGCACAGTAGGATGTGCAAAAATAACAATTGAACCCGTCCCTGTCCATGCTCCTTGCAGCAGTATACATTTTGAGACACCTGACCTCCTGGTTATCTATGTACGTGTATTCTTATACCTGATGATTGGTTTTATGGAAAAGGTGATCCTTGTTATATCATGAACATACTGGAATCAGTGAAAACTAATAGCAAGGCGAATTTAAGTAAAGTTTTCCCATCTTCCATCTAAGGATTCAGAAGACGAATTGGCCAACAGAGGTTTGCTTGCAATAATCTTTCGTTCAGTCAGTTTATTGTCGCAGATACGAGGCCGAGTAGAACACCTCGAGGATTAAAGAAATTGATTAATATTCGTCTTGGCACGCAGGTGGCATGTTAGAGTAGGGGGAGGGTAATAACTGGCAGTGAGGAGAGGCAAATTCAGGTTGTTGGGGGTGAGCAGAATCACGTTAAGAGTTGAGGGCAGTTAGTCGGCGTCGAGGTTAGACTTGTAAGACAGGCTTGAAATATATTCTAATTTGCGCCAAGTACTGTCTTTCGTAACCAAAGGTGAGCCGCTTCTGATATTGCTAACAGACGCCTGTCCAATGAAATCGCATAAGGCCCTGGTCAGCGTCCGTTAGCGATCTCCGAAGCGGCCATTACCACCTTAGGGAAGCTGGTGTTTTGTGCCCAAATTAAAATCGCATAATCTCCCCGCCTTGGGAGATCAAACGTAGATTAACTTGACGCAGCTCCTAACGCCCTTCCACTCTCTTAAACTGAAACTAAATCTTTATAATCGTCACTGGCCTGACAAGAAATTTTCGAAAGCAAACCAAATGCGTAAAATCGAGTCTTACGAAATTCAATTGAGTAGTAGTGGAGAAAACGTGTTCACTAAACAGGCAATTGAAAAAATATTGTATAAGCCTGACTTACCTCATAATGCTCTATTAATATCTGAATAAAACTTAGGAGAAAGGGTCAGATATGTTTCAAATATGTGGTTGCTTGCTTAACACTCCTCGATTTACGTGAAGGTCAGAAATGTTTCTTCAACATCTAAGTGCTTCATTATCAAATGGTTATGGTTACCGGTGAAACCAACGACATTACAGCCGACCAAGCTTAAAATACACAACTGAAACCCGTAAAAATATTTTAAAACTAGAAGTTCATCGATGACTGCTAGCGTTCACTGATATTTTGCTTATAAAGCATGTTTTCAAATTATGTTTTTGTGGTAGACCTTAATGGAAATTAACTTACATTTTAGTTTTGCTAGCAACTAAAAACCGAATAAGTGTCCTGAACTAATGCAAGAATTCAAGGTAAGAATTTCGTGTATGGCCACCTTCACAGGACATGTGAAAAGAAACCACTCACATTACACGTGGCTTTGCGCTAACTGTCAAGAAAATTATATTTAGGATTAAGGTGAGGATCAGGATTAAGGTAAGGATAAGAGTTCAGTTTGAGGTAATGTGTAGAGTTGGGATCGGGGTCAAGATTAGGCGTGTTAACTGAGGGGGTAGGTTTATAGTTGTGCCAGGATTAAGATTAAGGTTATGATTTAGTTTATGCTAGATATACTTACCGTCGTAAAATTTGCGTAAGGCGACCTTTTCTAAGCGGGTTGGACGGTTCCTAATTTCATGCTCTGGTTAGGCGGTCATAAAAGGCATCCCTACCGACCTACATGGAAATTAACGTAGTTTTTGGTTAACAAATAAAAATCAAAAACCGAATACGTGCTCTGAACTTATGCAAGAATTCATAAGACAATTTGGTAAGCAAACTTTAGCTTTCAATAAATTCTCATCAGGCCTTTATATTTATATCACTGTGTAATTAAGACAAGTATGCGGGTAAGTAAAACAAATCGTACGTTCGATAGGGTGGAGGAGGAATAGGGAAAGAAACAAAATTGCGCTCCGTCTTCTGATCGTCGTCCGAGGGAAGGTAGCCGCAGCGACAGGTAATTAGATGCCGGCGGCCGAATTTGTGGCTTTCGGCCACGGTAATTGCGCCGCCTGTATACAGTTCTTTTGGGAGCACAGGACCAGTTTGCGTAGACTGATTGCAGCCCCTTCTGCTGTAGCCAACAGTTGCTGTCCAAGGAATTTTGAATAGATTGAGAAGACCAAGTAAATCACCCGGAAGGCTTCTCTTGCATATACACGATGATTCGTGTCACTATGGTTGCAAGAATGCATACAGTGAAAAATCCCTACTACATTACTGAGCGCCTTTTGAACATAACTCCATTTTGCTTTGACTTCTGTTCTACCAACTGCTGTATAGTGGTGTTATTTTTCTATCATGGCCCTGGATACTTATGTCTTGAACGTCCTGATCGCGCGTAGCTTCACAGAATAGCAAAATTTGACAGACAAGGGAAATGCACGTGAGCAGGTCGATTGTATAGCATTGATTGAATTTTAAATTGACACTTCAGGGGTGTATATAAGAACGTTTGAGCGCAGTCCTTAGAACAACTACAACAGGCGTTCTACTGCCTAACGATTTGGACAGACAAAACCAAAATTTGTAAGTCTTCGTTGGTATAATTTGACGCTTACTCTTTTCAAAGATATCTGCCTCAACAGCGCACCGTGTTAAAGGAAATGCCAGAGACTGTATGCTTTAAGTAATGACTAAAAATATTCCAAAAATAGAGCTGTTCCGAGATACTCATTATTGGCCGATAACGACAAGAGCTCAGATGGAAGAGGTGTATGCCAATTCCACAACGAGAATGGGTGTAGTGAATCAGCCTACAGGATTTGTTGAAAAGTAAAAGGTGTACCATTCAGCGAATAGAAGCATCATAAAGGTGGACACATGCTGACAAAAATGACATTTGTCATTTCCTATGCCATGGAAAGTCAACGCACCGAGGCAGTTTTCTGAGTCAGCTGGGCGGATGATGATAACATTGTCACCGAAACAGCACGGTGTCATTAAATTAGCCTTCTTGATCTTTGTATTTTAGAAACGTTTCGGTACTATTGTGGCTTTAACCAACTACTTTTTCTTTGGGCCATTTTGAGCAGTGGTAGAATATTGTGTCTGATATTAGCAGTATATTAAATTATACAATGGAAAGATCGTCACTGGGCCATACAGGAAATTAAGCCCCCGTAACACAGTTGTAGTTACACTTTAACAACAATTTGTATAAACACTCATGTTCTCTTCTTAGCTGCACCATTTAACTTCAACCCTAAATTAACCCTTTTCGTATTCTTACCCCTACGCTTGTAATAGCACCAACAGGAATCTGTTTGAAATTAAACGTAATACCACCTGTGTTATGAAGGGGTCTCTATTCTATTTTTCTATATTTTCGATGCTTCGTTGAACAGTTGTGAATGCAGAAGATAAATGCTAAATTGTGCAAATATGTATTTGTGCGCGCAAAAAGCGTGTGTACTGGCCCTAAGGCTGACTTGACTGAAATCAAACTCAGCATCTGCGTTTACACTTCCTGCCGCGTCGAGTCACAGCGAAAGTCGTGCACCTTACCCCTCCCTTCCCTATCCCTCTGCCCTAGAAGACTAAACTAAAACTTTTGAACTCTAAAAGCCTTAAACCCTCTCCCCCATACTTACTGGTTATTGGATGTTTAAACTCTAGTTACTCTACCCTCCCTGATATTATTGTAAAGGCCTGATGATAAATAATCAAAAGCGTACGTTTAACAAACTCAACTTCTCAAATATGCATTATTGATGTTAAGTTTACTGAATATTTCCTTCGCAGAAAAATGTCATCGGTGATGCTGAGCATTCACGCACTCCTCGTGCTGTATATCACAATGGGCTGTGCACTAAATAAAGGACTGAAAAATGTTATCATGCAGTATCACGAACTCGCGAGAAAATACGTATATCCTACAGCTGCAGATATGCAGATGCTTGTGAGTAAACTTGCCTTAATTCAGCATGGCAAATAGGCATGAACCAAAGTCTTCACAGTAAGATTTCTGACATTCCTATTTTCCTGCAGGTCTACGACGTAAAATTGGAAGCACTAGCGCAGAAGTGGGCCAATCGTTGTGATCTCAAAAGCCCAGACTCGAATGATATTGAATATCTGCCGTACAGTCAAACCATGGCACATTTTCCCAATAAAAATCCCTACGAAAGTCTGCAATATGCTTTGATTAAGTGGTATGGACAGAGGTTCTCATTCAACTATGCATGGCATCCCTGTAATAACGAAGAATGCAGGTATTACACCACGGTAGGTCAGAGTACATGTTTTAAGATCTGAAAAAACAAAACATTTTCGTTAGAAGTAAATTAATTGGTTTGATTAATATCATAATTGTTCACAGATTAATCGTTAAAGGAAATGCATGTTTTTTTTGTCTCGATGAAGATGATCTGGTCAAAAAACTCTAAAGTGGGTTGTGCCTTCAAAAAATGTCATAATCTAGGAGGAGACAAGACGTATCTGTGGGTATGCCAATACGGAAGCGGGTAAACTAATTTTTCTATCTAAAATCTAATTGTAATGTGTGTTTTAAAGCAGGATGTTATGAATAAATGCAGTTCAATTTCATTTGTACATGTGCACGTTTTCTGTTTTACCGCACAGTGCAAGACCCTAACACAAGTAGCAGTAGTATGTTTGAGACAGTGAGAACATCAAATAAGCTTTGCCGGCAAACTCAAAGGAAACAAGAATGGTCATTTCTGGAGTATTCACTATCGTTAGCATTGGTCAACGAGTGAGAACCTCCTTTTAAAAATGTCATTAGTACATGATTTCAGAAGTACCTTTGGACAGGTTCTAATCCATCCCTCCCCTGTCAATATTAGGAAGCGAAAAGGGGCCCTAAATTGCATTTCTGCTACCCATCTGGGAATTCATTTTGACTTGCGACACACGCCCTTTAACATCCTGTCTGATGCTGAATTTTACTTCAAAGGAAAATACGTGAATCTTCCTTCCGCTTCTTCTCATTCTTCTTCTTGTTCTTCTTCTCCATCTTCTTCAAAGCGCCATAGGCTAGGTTTTTTGAAAATCAAAACATATTAGTACCCACGAAAAGATAATTTGTCAAATGGCTATAATACATCACAAGCCAGTGTTATTCTGGGTTAAGAGAAACTTCTCTACTGAGGAACAGTAGCAAGTACATACGCATGGGAGGTAAGTGAACCTGGATGAGGATTTTTTAGTATTGTTATAACATTTAAGAGTTTCTGCATTCGTGAGAACTTGGTTCAGCGTCCTCTATAATAAAGGTTCCACCCTTTCGCAAAAGGGTGGAACCCAGGCTGAACGTGCTCTACCAACTGTCTACCAATGAATTACCTACCGACATTGCGAAACTTCTTAAAAAGAAAAATAACCCTTGCGAGTTATTATATGAATTTTCTTTCGAAATCTTGCAAAAGAGATTGGATCTGTGCGTTTTTTGTTTTTTCTCAAATGAAGATATTACCTAAATAGCAGTTTATCAAAGAGTGCGTATAAAAAACTTTAGAAAGAAAGAATTATTCTGTTTGATATTATTAATTTTTATTTCTCATTTTAGAGGAAATGGACTCGGCACGCTGCCGTATGAGAGCGGACGTGTCTGCTCTAAATGCCAGTCAGGACAGCAATGCATTCTTAATCAATGTAGTTAACTAGGAGCGTCTATGTGCGCAATGAAGACTTCAAATCAAATGACAAGTCAGTTGCTTTTCAGTTTGGTGGAAATTTATCTTTTTTAAAGGGTAGCGGGGAAAAACATCTATTTAAATAAAGCTTATGCTCCAAGTAAACATTTTGGCAAATAATTCAAGATTAAAAAAGGACGATTGAATGCTTGGTGGGAGAGGTTAGGTAAAAATATGTCGAGGTTACAGAAGCCCAATAATGGTCGTCTTTACATCCACATTCATAAATATTTATGGTTACATGATTTGGAGTAACCTAAAACATGTCGAGTAATTAGCAATTTTCCGGTAAACTGATAGTATTTGGCTTTATGTTAGGAGTGTTTCGAAATAACTGAGCCGTATTTCTCTATTCCTGGAATAGTTGCGAAGGGACACCTTTTACCATCCCTGATTGATCTCATAAAATATGAAGAGTAATCATGAAATGCTTTTCATAGAGTGATAGATACTCAATCTTGCTGAGATGAAAAACTATGCCCTAACTGCACACCGTATAGCTACGAAAATCTACAAAAATAAAGCACGCGCCGGTTGCAGTACTGATAGGAGTGCTTTCGAGGTTTGTTACCCATTATGTCACCGTCCTCGTACGAACACTCCATCATTTAAACGGTAAGGCATCTACAGAAGAAAATTTACTTAGCAGACATTGCAACCGAAAAATTATACAGTCAATGCATTCTAATGAAAATCTTCCTTTTGGTAGCATTTAAAAACCAATTGGAATGTATGCGATTGAAACCACATTATATTTTCCGCAAAGAAAAGCATCATATTTTCTGAATATTTGATCGGTTTTAGAGTAACCGTTCAGTTAACCAATATAACATTTGGTATTATTATGTGTTAAAATATCGAATGTACCCTGAATTTGGACATCCACATAGTATTCAGGTGACATATGCGCGTTTTTACGTTGCGAAACAAGAGGCTAAAATGACATTCAAACACTCTTGCTTAGGTTAAGCTTTCATAACCATTTAAAGCATGCTGACGTCATTTAAAGCACATTGTTTAAGTCACCAGGATCTTTTTAAAAAGAATTTGGTGCGGTTCTCAACCTAAATAATCAGAAGATTTTGTGGTCACATTTTCCGTAACCTGTACACTCCTCGAATTTAACGCAAGCAGACCAGTAATAAGGGGCTACGGATTTCCCTGGAAAGCCTGTTTTCTCTGTCAGCGTGGGTTTACTTCGGACATTAAAGGAGTCGTATTTTGTTTGACCATTCGATGTAGACTATCGCGAGGAATGCGAGAAATTTCCGAATATCAATGCACTCTGCTAGCATTTTTCGATATCTTATGTACCGCAACTTCTTTAACCTAGTTACGTCTTCATCAGTCGCTGCAGCACCATTTTGAAAACCCCGGAACTTCGGCTGACGCATTTTGCGTGGAGACTTTGCTTCGAGAGCACCAGCTTGTTGCTGATTTCCTCGTCCTCAGGAAACCATACCTACTATGCTAGGCGTGCTCAAACAACGACTTCCACAGGGATGGATTGGATACATTTCAGAACTTTACTCTTTCTTATTTAAGAAGTGCCAAAAGTTAAGGTGATTAAGACAAAAGCTGTTGACTGAGCAGCTGTCAGTTACAGCCACGAACATAGTATTTATGTTATGTGATACTCAATTTCCTTGTGGACGTCAACTTGATTGCACTATGGGCTCCCATTTAACAGTTTACAACGCCGTGTTTACTCCACTTGCCTGATGTTCAGAATTACGGCCGAGAACGCAGTCCTCAAGCTGCCAATGGTGCTTGCAAAGCCGCATTCTTGTCGGCAAATTATGGATCAGGAGGAAAAGTAAAGAATATTGTGAGGAAGACTGCGCTGTTATGGCTGGCGATCTCATGCTGGTCCAGCCCAAACTCACCGAACTCTACTGACGTGAGCATTGAAGTTCCAGTAGGCAATTAGGACAGGCGTATTCTTCACTTTCGGTAGGATTGCATGCATATAGTCAACATCAACAGGGTCTTCTATTTGTAGGACATTGTTGAAGACACTGGCGACCTATCATTCTATTCCTACACAGAAGACTGCAAACTCTACCATTGAGTACTCAAATTCATGGCCAACATAGCTTTCATTTTTTGACCTCTAGCTCAGTGGGCGGAGGGTGAACATTAAAGGATTCAGAGAGTACGGACTCGCCGTAAAAAATATTATGAGGTACTCTGATGGACGGGGATTGTTCTTTGAACATTTTAAACTGTAGATTCGAACCTCTCGTTTGTCGAGGTTGTTTGCCTAGTTGTCTTATTGCTCAGAACATTTGAGGGTTGAAAAGATGACCAGTATCAGAGTGAATGACCTGTAGCATAGTGCTCTCGCCCACGCTATTGAAGTCCGAAAGAGCGGCAAGGAGAGTCTTAGACTGCCGATCGCAATGCTAACAAGGATATGGCCACAAACAGAGCACAGATTCGGAGTGACACACATCAGGACCGGGAGTGTAAGGCAAGTGCCGTTTGGGACATCATCCACTTGAAGCAGACGCACAGGCCCACTTGCAACACTCCTACGGCGCAGTGCCCGCAGAACACCCTTTACGCTTCATTTACGTTCATTTGAATATGCACGGGTAAATATTCATTCACACACACCTATTATATAAGGGAAAAGACTGGACTGAACAAATCCTTCTAAAATTTTCAAATAACCATAAACGTTATCTGGTCACATTGCTTATAGTGTCTACGGGAGATACAGTAGGGAAACCTAACTCATTTAAAATTCCGAAATTTATGGAAGATTGATAATTACTCACAAACCGAAATCAACGAACGTACCAAAGCTTTGAGCTTTATATTTAAAACCTTAATAGAATGAAAAACCTGAAGGAATTTTGAAAAGGAATATTTTTTGTTGAGAAAAATACTAACATTTTTAAAAAAATAGTGACTGTAAATGCGACGAAAGTTTAAGTAGAATTTTCCGATGAAAGCGTATACGTGCCATTTTGTGTATAGTAACAGAGCCATCCTTTTTCCAAATTTCTATATAGTTATTTCGGGTATTGGATTAGAAGTAGCTTCGAATCGTGCACATGAGTAGTACACTTTGGAAAAGGGCTTCTGAACCGCAAATCTACGGCTTACAAAAGATCCACAAAGATGGCACACCCGTTTTGTCCCATCCTAGATATGAGGAACTCAGGGTACCATGCGATAGAAAATGGTAAGCGGACAAACTTCAGTCCATACAGGAGCAGCTAGCGCTAAATAGCTACTGAGATACTTTTGAGTTCGTGGAAGGTGTAAAAACCTCGGCCTGAACGGCAGGACGATGTTTTCACTGGATGTTTCCTCTCTTTTTACGAACATGCCAGTCACGGAGACAGTCATATACATCTGAAAATTTATTACTTCCAGTCAAAAAGATATAGAGATACCAGTTATTGTGCTCAAGGCACTGTATTTAAAATGAACTTTTAAAGTGCAGTTCCTATTTAACAAAAACTTGTACAGACAGATAGATGGTGTAACTATGGGCTTACTCCTTGTCCCAAATCTGGCGAATATTTTCATGGGCAAGTTGGAATCTTTACATCTTCGTCCGCAGATAAACTGTCTTAAATATTATGGGTGCTACGTGGATGATATCCTTGCGGTCGTGTCTGAAAAAATCAACATATAAGCTCTATTGGATACGATAAATGATGTTCATATGTCAATACAATTTACACTGGAATAGGAACAATCCGGTTCGCTCTCTTTCCTGGACGAGCTTCTGAGCAGAAGGCCTGACGGGAGTATTCGACGTAGTGTCTTTTATAAGAAGGCAAGGTCCGGACAATACATCCACTTTGGGAGTGTTGTACCGCTGAAATTTAAGCGTAATTTAGTGCGCTGCCTGACACAAACGGCGAAATGTATCTGCTTGGCCAATAGCATTGACGAAGGACTGAAGGTTGTAGAAAGCACTTTCCGACAGAATGGATATACAGATAGATTAAGTACTAAGAATATGACAGAAAGATAACCAAAGCCGCTGATGCTAATGGCAAGCAAGAAACAACTATTCATCAGGGACACATTTCAAGGGGAGGCAGCTAATGAACATTTTATGAAGGCGCCTAAGTCAAGCTGTGTCAAAAACTTTCCAGCAGCTGAGGCCCCGGTACTGTTCTTGACTACTCCCATCCTATACGGAGAAGACAAGAACACACAGTCAACTTAGACCACCTCAATGTGCATTTATTTATTAAAATTTTTCTGTGGGGCAGAATATATCGGTCACAAAAACCGGTGTTTGTCCAAAAGAGTACGAGAACACCTTCCAGTAGTGTTAGGAACGGGGGAAATAAAGAACATAAACAGCTCTATCCTCGTGCATGTGGTAGACACAGACCATCGTGTAGACGCAAAAGAGGCCTTCTGGGTAATTTGCAAGGTCCCCGTAAGCTGTTGGCTACGGCAGAAGAGGCTGCAATCAGGCTACGCAAACCTGTCCTGTGCGCTCAAACTATATGGGCGCCACCAATTCAGCCGCCCGCACCTAATTACCTGTCCCGGCGACCGCCATTCCTCAGATGATGATCAGAAAACGGACCGCAATTTTGTTTCTTTCCCCCTCCCTCCCCCACCCTGACAAGCGTACAATTTGCTTTACTTAACCGTATATTTGACTAAGTCACACAGTGATATAAATGCAAAGGCCTAACGAGAATTTATCGAAAGCTAACGCATGCTCGCAAAATTATCTTTTGAAACCAAAATACCAAGACCAAATGCACTTTAAACTACTTACCCAAATTTCGGTCATGCTGCATGAGTAAGGTCATCTACTGTAAATTTCTCAAGATGATAACTCTAAAAAGCAACAAAAATATCCTCTTTTAACTCCCAAATCACATAACCGGTGTGATACTCGACAAATATTTAGAATTTGTGTGCGTGAGAGACAAGATAGAGGACGGCACTGATCACGGCGGAGGCAGGGCGTACCCTAAATGGTAATATACTAACGGAATTGCCTTATTTACATTCAAATAATGGCAGCAATCTTCTAAAACTCGCTGTACTTAGTAATTTTGGAAGGCCCCATTATAAAGGGGTACATAAATCTAGCCTACGCTTGGTCAAACATTAATCCAATTGTCCCGTATCCCGTCGAGCTTGGTATCCGAATAAATCTCCCCTCACCTTTGACGCGCCACAAAACTCACCAGTACGCCTTCATGAAAATTCAAATATCACTGTTTTTGCCTCGTAAAGTAGATATCGTAGGAAAAACGTGAACAAGCAGGTAAATTGCGAAATAATACAGCAAAAACACATATCGTATCACCTGAATTTTCGTGCGTTACGGACCAAGCAGTGCGAACAAGTGCTCTGGACGAAGGGAAGATGGGCGTGGCCGTTCATCCAAGTTCGACCACTCCATACTACTCAATGCTTGTCCATCAATCTTGTGGCAGCGCCCCTGCTAGCAAGATTTCCTCTTCTTCCGTCCAAATCAATCTGTCACACTCCAAACACACAAACAAGCAAATAGGATTTATACATAGCTTATTTGAAACCCCTTTTCACATGACAGCGAACAACAACTTGTGACCATTGTGTGATTGGATATTTCCTTAAATATATTCTGACTATAATATTTTCCTACATTTGAAAACCGAAATGGTAAACACCACTTCTTTTGTTTTGGACCAAACTGAAGTAGTTGCCTCTCACATCTGACTTCGTATTTGGATTAAGGCGTCATTTCGATTGCAGATATCCTGCTGCAGTACACGTATGCTGCCTCATAATATTCATGTACGGAGCGGGTTACTTAAGAAATGTAGCGAGCATTCGGGCCTCACGATGTTAACGCTTACAAAATTGTTTTATATTGCGTATAAGGAAGTATTTTTTCCCAATGTATCGCAAATTCTTTCATAAAGTTTGCGGAGTAGAGAAGGATGCTTTAAAAATTTATGGTTACCAAACGCCCTTGCATTATACGTTCCTATTTAAACCAGTCCTTAACTAGATAAGAATCGGGAATAAGAAACTGGATGATCGTCACTGTTAGAATAATTAAATGAATTAATTTAACAGAACAACACGAGTTAAATATTTAAAAGTAGGGTATAAGATTGTTGTGAAGAACTGATTATCGGAAAAGAATGTTGGGCTGTTTTAGAAAAAAACTGCTTTCACACACAATGTCTGAAAATATACCTCGAGTACCAGCTTAGTTATCAATATTCGCATAAGAGCCACATCTTTTAGTTGAATAGGCATAATGATTTCTAATAGGGCAATATTAGACTTTTCAATTGTAGTTTTATAATTATTGGTGACAACTGCTCTAGAACTGCGGACTGCTCTAGAACTGCGGGCTTGAAATGTAAATATATTCCCGTCCAATCCAGAATACGTAACCTAACGCAAAACGGCTTTAACCGAAAACAGACAAGTGTCTAGCTTTAGGAAATTTTATACGCATGCAAATTGCTAGTTTATTTGGAAATGAACGATTTTGGTTTATACCCTGTAATTATACTATCGTAATCCACAGGTATTATTTCACTCAAGCTATCGTACAAGATTTTGTTTACCGGATACTATGAGGATACGTATTAGAGTAACTCCGGCTAAAATTGACTTATTTGGCCCAAAATCATAAACTACTGGTAACGCACCAATTGGATTTATAAAATGACCAGCATTCGTCAGGGTTCTCAGTAACACTCCTTGCTGGCAGTCACACAGGACTAAGGCCAGGCCTTCGCAGGCGGATTGTAGCTGCTGCCTGAGTCTTATGAACTGCCATTTTCCCTCTACCCCCCCCTCCCCACCCCCCAGACATGTGAATACTGCATACGCGTATACCACTTCAATGGAATGAATTGACGCGTAAATTCACTCCGAAGTACAGGACTCCTCGCAAACGTTTGAGCCACGGGGAACTCTAGGAAGGAGAGGATTCTAAAACATCACTTTTTACACTTTGTGAAGGGTAATTTAATGATAGCATTTTTGACTATATTTATTAAGATTCATATGACGTAGCGTTAGGTAAGCAATATAGTTTTGAAAGGCACTGTCTAGTACCCTCATGAATTTAAACTGAAATACGCAGGCATTTTTGCAGCTGTTTACTCAGTTTAAAAGATGCTTATGAGCAGATATTTTATCCCACCAAGAATGTATTTTCTGTGCGTATGTGTGTGTATTAATGCACGAAAATATACCTGAAGCAATCCATGTTGGCTGGACAGACTCTCATTTAACCCTCTTAATGGTCTGACTCATTAATTACTTTTGAATTATAGGGTGCCTGGCAACATTTATTCTATTTGAGAGAATATTCGAATCATTTACGTTGGGAAATCTTCGTTATTTCACAGCATCTATCATAGTTAGAACACAGATACAAACGCATTTGCCCCTATTTTAACAGTTAATATTATCTTTGAGAAGATTCCTCGTTACTGCAGGCAATGCAAGTCTTCTGCGCCTAGTACGTGTTTGTAGTGGTGATGGCGGTTTGGGTAAATTTTGAAATAAATGCACTTTGGCGTTTAGTATTGTGGCACCGTTGACAACCCTGAAAATGGATATAAGAATCAAAGCGAAGACACAGCTGAAGCTGTTTTGTGCAATAGTAAAAACTGTAAATGATAAGAAATTGCTACCAACACCAGGTCGAAGTTATGCTTCTCGGATTCTAAGTAAGCGAAATGTGTGAACTGCGAACGAAAGTTCTGTCAGCTGAAAGATATGATGTGACGACAACAATAGGAACTCGGTTAAACCGCAGAAGAAATAAACTTGTAAAGAAGCACCCAGTATCAACGTCAGCAATTCCAAGGGAGGAGGCTAGACCTGATCAAGAGGATGTGAGTGCATTGCTACGAGATGGCAAGTCCATTAACCTTTTCAAAGCATATAGACTCGGAAGGGATCACCCATCATTTGGTCCTAACTCTCCACCAGGACCCCTTAAATCGAAAAGTGAAGTCGGCAAACATATTAACGATTAGAAGGTTTAAACCCTGTTGACACCTCGCAGTTTCATTCCCATTTTAATTGTACCGGCCCAATGATGAATTACTGAAAACTTGTGCTCACCGACTTCATTTTTTAATCTTAAAGCAGAAATTTTCGCATAAACCCTAAAAACATTTTAGAAATTGGGGTGCAGGCGCATTTCCTGCAACAAAAAAGCCATCCCTCTGGGATAGGCATGCCAGTTATTTCTTCAATCGGATTATAAAGAGAAAGAACGGAGTAAAATGTGACAACTGATAAGTGAAATTAAAGAGGGAAGCAACAAGTAAACCGACCTCAAAATAAGAGCGAGGCGTACGATTAAATTCACATACCAATTTCTTTTGGCCAAAAGCAGTGCGGCTGACATCTTCACTAATATCAAAATGCCCGCTTATGAGGCTACTACTAAGACTAATGCACGTGCTCTTTAAATCTTCTAAAATATCTCTTCGTCACTTCAAAAAATGAGTTCAACTCAATGGCATTTAAAAACATAAAACTTGTGTTAAATGGAAGCTGAACTACTAAATTCAGTGCCAAGCTTGCTAATGGGGCAATTTCATTAGCAAACCTCGCTCTAGAAGACCATGACGTCATCACGTTAGCACATCAAAAAGATTGTTTGAGTGAAGTATTAACGGCCGTTACCGGACTTTGATCAAAGCAGCATTTGTCCTGCCTCGATGCATTCTTCTTGTCAGTTGATGGGGTGGTAGTATTCATCTATGTATGTTCACAAAAATCAGGCAACCATATTTTTCACTATCTAAAGTTAATGCTTGTAAGCCCAAAGCAGCGTCGTGAGTTGCGTAGAACCATGAAAACTTTGTTAAAGAAATCATGACTTGCTGATCAACATAGTGTCCACTCCTACCAGGCAGAATATCATCGTTTTGAATTTTAGTTCCTTTAACAGGTATTAATGATAAGGGCATCTTGTGTGAACTAAATCCCGGATACAAAGCTGGATTGACAAGATAAACAAGCCTCTCAATCAATGTTGAGTAAAATCGCGTGGAAACCCCCAGTTGTACAGTTCACTTAAAGTTTGTCCCAGAAATGATGTACACACTACGTGGTAGGCTCTGTGCGAAAAGTAAGACGACCTAGCATGGTATTAGCTGAAATCGAGTTAACTAATAAGTATCCCATAAGCATAGGGTCAAAACGCATTGCAAGAGAGCGTATTACTGCCCTGTACGTTGTATACAAGCAGTCAAGTCCTTTTTCAGAAACGTTGTTCACTCTAATCGTCCTTTCACGTTTTATTGATTTTGTGCCTTCATAATGCGCCTAACATATTCATGTAATTTGAGTGTTAGCGCTCCTGTCACACTACGTTCAATCAAGGCCATCCGTTCACCCGCTTGTTGTCCTGCCCTAAGACTCAATTCGCTGGTTTCTGCTGAGCGTGTCAATACTTGCTTTTACTTTGATACAGGTGTGGATAGCAGCATAAAAGCAGAAATATATCTATGCGTAAGCGACTCACAATAAACAACGAGCTTTAAAATTTGGCTGATGGAAAATGCACAACCAAGGGTAGCTGTATATGGGGTGTAGGTAAAAAGAAGATCAAGGGAAACCTTCGGTTCTTACAAAAAGCAAAAAATTGGCAGTCAGCGCTGAATTAACCTGCCCTTGTTTTGCATTTTATGACGCACTTCGAGGACATCTCTTCTACTTCCCTCAAGAAGAGCTATAAGAAACAAATGACATTGCTTAGCTTTACGTCAGCTTCAAATACTTTTTTGACACCACTGCGCACAGCGACGACCCATATCTCTGGTTCATACGTGGACTTCCTTTTGAAGGGCAGGAATAAAGCTTATTGTGCACAATTATGCCCAAACCTGCGTGGGCAAAGTGATGCAAATTGTGTTCTTCCGTGAGTGAAGATTTTTACGGCAGAAAAAGTAAAAGATCAGTGGTGCAATCCATAGCACCGCCTTTTTCGGAGTTGGTCCGTCTGATGCAATAGCTACAGAGGACGGATGCTAAGAACTGCAAACGTTGCTCCTGAGTATCCTATTATAAACATATTGCTTTTGCTTTTAGATTTAACCTGCATTAAGGTGTCATTAGGTTTGCCGAATGTCCGAGTAGCATTGCTAGATGACCACTCACCGATTTGTTAAGGGACTTAGTTTAACCGTTCTGCCTCATAGCTCACTCTCGAGCGCTGCCAACAACCGAATATTGGCTAGCATTGTAGACAGATGAACGTTGCTAAAAAGACTGGAAGGGTTATTTCTAGCATATTAATCCCTCATCAGGCAGCCATACCCAATCCCAATTAGTGCTTTCCCAGCCGAAGCTCGAACCCAATACCTGTTGATAGCTGCTGGGACAAGGAGGGCGTGGTGAATGGCTTTTAGCAAGCAATTACTTGGAATTTAGATTTATCAATGACGTTTGTGGAGGTGTCAAGGGTCCGCAATTGCATTGCCTTTAGGAAAATTACGATTGATAAAAGGATGGCAGCCGTCACCGTGAACGACATCTGGCAAACACTCGTCATGAAGGAGGGCAACCGGTAAAAAGATGGAACGATGACATTATATCCTGCTCCACACCTTGAAGAATAAAAGATGACAGCTGTTACAACCGCTGACCAGCAACTAGATAGAAGCCTCGAGGACAAACGATGGTAGAGGGTTTGCGAAGTTATTGTAGAAGAGCTGGGTTAGGAGATTAAATGGTGAGAACCTGAACAAATAGAATATAGAACGTTTATCTAGTAGGAGTGATAATCAACGAATGGATCGAAAAGAATTAAAACTGAACACCTAAATGACTATTTAACGTCCATATTAGTAAAATGCTCAAAGCACATATGCCGAAACTAAATTATGGAGTGAGGAATGGTTTTATATACGATTAAATGAGGGACTTGTCAGATGTTAGGAAAGTAACCGAGGGAGTGATTTCACAAGGAAAGTGCTAAAAATAATCCTCTTGAAGCTATCGAGGAGGTGACTTTGAACTATTTTACTCGACCTAAGTCATTGTTGTTACTGTTCCTCAGAGGAGGTTCCCGCCAAGCAAACCTTGTGACTACATGAAGAGTTGCAGCGATGAGCCCTTGGAACCAATGGTCTCTACCGAAAACGACAGTCAATAGCGTACGTTACTAAACCAGCAGCAGGAGCCCTGAGAATGGTGATAAGTCGATTATCTTTATCCATCGGAAACATATGAGACACAGATGTCGGACAAACTTGAAGAGGAAGATGTTGAGGGTAGGCTAAGCTGAGGATGCACTCGTTGGTACTTACAGGCACTTGCACAGATGTGTTGAAGACGTCTTAAACCATGCTCTTTGATGGATTTTAATATTTTCTGAAATCTCTGACAGTAATTTCACGTCAGACAGACAGTAGATCAGTGTATTCACTGACCCCCGATACACAGTGACGCGTTAAAATCAAATCACTTAGTAAAATATCATTTTTTAAATATCCCAGAAATCTCCAGGTTTAAATGATGTCCTCAGTTGTTTA
This sequence comes from Schistocephalus solidus, assembly GCA_017591395.1. Lineage (NCBI taxonomy): Eukaryota > Metazoa > Platyhelminthes > Cestoda > Diphyllobothriidea > Diphyllobothriidae > Schistocephalus > Schistocephalus solidus. The sequence goes on from WEDG01001858.1 coordinate 29,198, forward strand.
TGCTAACACAATTACATTACTTGCTATACACTTATTTGGTTTTGAGAAAGCTCTGATCTAACCAGCGTTCCAGATAAAAGTGGAGGATTCTATTTTCATGCGTTATCAGATGGTACAGCATTTTATCTGCATGTCGGTACAAAACGTCTTTTATTCTTAACAAGAAAAAATAGAGCAGTGGTCGGAGCCAGGTTGAAACGCATCAAAATTTGTTATATTTAACTGGGGATGACAAATTTTGTGAAAATAGTGCAGAGTTCCGTAAATTAGAAGCTTAAGATTCCCACAGACAGGGTTGGACCATCTCTGTGGCTAAACTGCGCTCGGTCGACCAATGGCAGACCATGGAACCGGCAGTCGGCATGCACGCTTCGCGTCAATCGATGGATTCCAAATTCAAAAGATCAATCGATAATCCCCCCAGGGACTTGGAGCTTCACTAATCATAGACGCCTTCGCGATGACAGGGTTCGGTCGAGCATTGCGCAGAATCTTTAAACCCGGACATAACCTCACTGGACAAAAAGGTATGAACAAAATAATTTTGAACTTGTTATCAGGCCTCAAGTTTGTATATTTATTAGGCTAGTTAAAATATTTTAACAGCTATGCTAGAAGTCAGTTAAATTCTGTCGAATTATCTCCCTCGAAGTCATATCTTTTCCAAATTAAAAACAAGTGTTTATGAGGTGCAAACATTCAATTGCGAAGTTCGGAGCTTAGGATCTAAAGCATGGAAACCATTTCATGTTAATGATTGTAGACATTAACGTACGAATGACCATCTTGCCCTAATTAATGCAGGATTGGAGTTAGATTGAAGATCTTCCAAGTATTTTGTTTGCTTCAGATGAGTACTTGGTAATACAGACGTTCTTTTTGATTGCAATGGTAGGCCTGTTTCGTCAAATCCTGATTGAATCTCGACAGTGTGTGAATGATAAGCATAAGGCCTATCTGAGATGATTTGGAAAGTCTCATGCTTCCTCTGAGACATATTCATCCTTGCTTGAGAGAACGGATTTGAAATACTGTATCGTAGGTCATCCAAACATATTTCATATTTTATGTGCACCTTCTCGGTTAATTAAATTGTTAAGTTACCTCTTTACCAATATTTAAAATTTGCATTGCATCGCCACCAAATGTTAGGATTTATTTAATCGTTGAAGTGGAAATATGAGCGAAAAATGGACCTGGAGAAATATTGAATAAAGAATGTCTTAGGTCGCTTTGAGGGAATAATTCTTCGCAATAGCATTGTTTGAGGCTTCAAGATATCGCGAAGGACAGACTCGTGCAAGTAATCTGTGGTAGCAAGATAATTAATTTGGCAATAATACTTGTCGTTCATGAATTTACACAACTGACTGAATCCCTAAAACCATCATTGGTTCATCGAGGTACTTATGAAGCAACTATCTGCCACGCTGAGAACCAGGAACACCATCAGGATCCAAATAGTAGAGAGGCTTACTCCGACGTCCTTGTGGAAAGAGACATAAGCAGAAGCCAATTTGATAAAGATGCAATCAAAAGGTCATCATTGTAGACTGGATTGCTGTCATATTCGTTGTCAAAATGAAATGTACTGTCCTATTTTCTATTATTGAGTATTTTGGAGTCGGATTTATAAATTGGATTAAATAAGGTCAAACGAAGAAAGCGAATTGGAAAAATGCTTATTATTCATGTAAGCCCAGTATTCATCGTTGGTGCAGTGGGTGAAAGTGCCGCAACCCCTTAGCTTGGCTATGGCTGGCTGATGACGGTTAATAAGCCAGAAATGGCCAGTCCAGTATCTCTTGTCTATGTTGGCAATATCATTTTGCCTATATGACAAGCCACTCTACGGCTGTTGGCGGGACCCAAGAATGAGCCCTAATGCAGAACGGGACAAGTGAGTCTCGTAACCTACCGATAAGTGCCCAGATACCTTGCGTGAACAGTCAGCAGGCTGAGTAAACTCATGACTATCGTTATGAGCCTCATAGTTCCTGTGCTTAGCCAGTTGATTGTTGTACACTAGCATTTGCAGTTATTGTCTCTAATGCCATCAAGGCCACCAAGTTTGAGTATAATGGATTCTGCCAATGGACTTATTATTTTCTTTCTAGTTATTTAAATTTGACATTCACGCATTTAATTCTTACTGGAGATTTAACTATGCAGAATGAACTAGCTAACACGTTAAAGGCGACCTTTATCTGGTCTCTTGGTCATATTCACTAAGAACAATATGCGCCAAAAACGTAGCACGACCTAACTTAGCAAGTTGACTTAATACCTACGTGTCAATGTACCCCGGTGTTCCCTAAACGGCTGCATATAACTTATGACCTAACTAATGAACGTTAACCAACTTCAGACGCACATGCCACCCACCTCGCATCCACGAAATTTATACAATCTTAGAGAAACGAGTTCTACAAAACAAGATAAATATTGGGTTTGCAAATTATTAATTATTAGTTAGAAAATATTTTATTTCATCAAAAAACATCAAATTACGAATAAAACTCACAACAAAGAAGGAAAGTTTGCTAAAGCCAGAAAATCGAGAAAAGCAACACATTAAACATTTGCGTTGATTTTCACTTTGCGTTAATATATGCTAACATAAAAGTTTCCTAGGGTGGACAGGCCGATGAAAATATCGAGCAAACCATTCAATGTTTTATGACTTGTGCCAATTTCTTTTGCTCACTAAGAAAAAATTGTCTAAAAGAAAGAAATTTACAGTCATTGAAAACCCACACGACAAAGCCTGATCAATTTCTTTATTGAATAGTTATGAGAAGCTTAGTTCTCGAGCCACCGTTCGTAAGTCCGTAAATTTTATATCGATTTCCCTTTTTGCATTTTAAAATCGTTATTATTGACGAGAAAAGTAATTTTGGAGTACTGCAGCCAATCGTATTTGATAGGCATTGTGCTATTCAGCTCTGCTTAGCCTCAGTAAAGACAGGAGAGTGACATATTTTATTTTGCCATAGACCCCTCCTTTTCGCTCACTCAAAAATATCTTTTATAAGGCCTGAGCATGGATATGATGCAAGAGTTGTGTAAAGGATAGAGCGTGAAAGCAAATACGGCGAGCGAAAGAGACGAGAAGGGCGGAACAGCAACCCGGTGTTTATCGCGCAAGAACAGAAACCTGTCCTTAGAGGAGCTAACGTAAACAAAGCTTGCAATTGATACCGCGCACAGTCCGCCACTAGCGTCGCATGTCCGGATACGACGGTGCAGTATTTTGCATGCGGTCTGCGGAAGCTCCCACTGGAGGTCAGGTCCTCAATCACTTAAATGTTTTTCATGCTCCTCCCGTTCGAGCAACTGTCTTGACGACTGGGAACGTCAAATTATGGTCCGCATCTGTTTGAACGAAAATTAAGATTTCATATATGCACCATCAGAGCTGCTTCCAGATCACCTGTTAAATAACAGCCTACCCTTCATTTTTTACTGGAATGAAATTTATTTTAATCTTTTTCGAAATAACAGCATACAACGGCTGAAATGTCATGAAGTCCCGTGTAAAGTTTCACTAGAAAAAATGACAAAATGATTTTTGCGACAGCATCTATAGCTCCTCCGCTATCGGCGGGGTCTGCATCACAGTTCTTGTTTTGGATCCAACGGACTGGGTTTCGAAGGAAAGCCAACAGAACTCAGAGTGACTGGAAGTCGGATCAGATTGATTCCGCTAGCAGACTGAAGGATTTTTTAACAGCCTGTCTAACACAAGAACACGTGGGCTTGTGGGAGTTCGATGCACTGGACTCCTTGAAGGTTAACAAATTTAAAGTCAGGTGTGCCTGCTACAGTCCCAGAATGCGCGCATAGAGCCTGCAGTATTCGTTTGACTGCCCAGGGTAGTTGCATACTTAAATCGAAGCCTATTGACTTGGAAACAAGAAAAAATTAGCCTCTGTGTTTCTTCTTTGCAGACTTACGCATGAAGCATGGTATTCAGACGCCGACAATCGACAGGCATCTAGACCTTCGAACAACCAATAAATTACTACGTCATAACGTGCATAAAGACTATGAGAAGAGAGTTACACTGGAACGTAGACATGTAAGCGAACCGGTCCTGCGACGAACCCACGGGAAGACGAGGCAGGCTTACAAGCACCCTCGGCAGATGTGATGTTGCCCAACACCAGCGATCGTCAAGCTGTACAAACAGCCACGCAGAGGTTGAGGCAGCGATCGAGAGAAAAATCAATCTGTCCAAGGCCGACAAGTTTAGCCTGTCATTCAAAACACTGATCAATATTAGCAGTAGACGTTTTTACGAAGAGAGTCAGCCAAGCTCTTCAAAACGTCAGCGACAATACAATCCAGTTCCGGTGAGCATTTTACATAGATCTGAATTTTATCCCGGAAGTCATACATTTGAGAATCTGAAAATTTAGGTTTGTTGTTCAAACGCAGCCTCTTAGTTCCGTGGTGGAGAGCCGCCCATTGCCTCTCCGAAAAACCAGTAACCTTACAGAATACACTAATTCAGTTGCGGGAAATCAGAGCCACTGTTGAACTTACTACGGTAACTCTGAATTATTCAGTTTTTCATGTGCTTAATATAAAGAAAACATTTGCGCCGTATATATTATAGCATCCTCAAGGAAGACAGTAATAAAGGTGGAATTTACCTTATCTCAACCATCGACAGGTTAATTATGTTCTAGTTTTCGAATCCATTTTTGCCAGTTTATTGCAATGGGACACAGTGGAGAGCTTTAGCTGATCCACTTTAATTCGTAGAAGCCGTTTCAAGAACTTTTACGCCTCAATTTTGGCTATTGCACTGCCCATCAGCGGATTATTTTGCTTATGCTCCTCACGGTGTGATAGAAATCAAACAAAGCAATCACTGAAAATACAAAATATATACAATTACCTTGTGTTTTGATACAAGTGCTGGCACTAACGCATTAAAAGAAAAGAGTTTCAATTTGTACACATCCAGTAAGACGCAAAATGCAAGTCGGAGTCGATCAAGAACGAGCACGCTTAGTTTCATGTATAGTTTTCTAAATGCATGTAAAAACCACGTCTTGTGTGGAAATGCTTGCGGGAAGATAAGCGAAAATAGCACTTACAAGCTGGAGTCGGAATCAACATTAGCGAAATTCAAAATTTTCACGAAAAAGCAATTGACACCTTTAGAAGGTGCTTGTTGCTGGCCTAAATCTCCTTCACGGTCCCATCCCAGAGTGTGTGATTTGGAGTCACACAATCTTCTTAGGAGGTTCTTCATTTAGAACGGTGTGTTCATTCTGCTTACCATAAGTCGTATAGTGAGGGTGCATTTGCTAAACCATAGATAAGGGCAAAACACGGTGTAGCTTGGCGAAAATTTTCGTTGTTTCCCACATTCTTTCCACCTCCTACTCTCTCCAGCACCAATAGTATGGTCGAAAAGGGACTGCATGAGATATCCTCAGTCGCTATGATGAGCGTCCTGTCGGACGGAATGAAGTCAAAATAACCATAGCTGGGAATAATGGTTATTGCAATGCATATTTTTAATGCTTCATTAACAAGAGAGAGCGCTTGTAAGGTAAACAGTGGATGTAGAACATGAAACACACTGCAGCCACTAAAAATATTGTCAGTTTTTATGCTTATTCTGCCGTTTTCTCTATTTTCCCGTAGATACGAATTTCGCCTACCGGGAGGGAGTTTAAACATGTAACATGAAAATGCCGGAGTGAGGGGAAACGTTAAAAACATGGATGCAGGATTGGTGACCTGATGAATCACGTTCTCTTTCATACAACTCGGAAATGGCAGAATTAGCAGAGCTTTATAATAAAGTATCAATGTCAGATTTCTTCGAAAAAGGTAAATTGTATTTTTCAGGCCTTGGCGATTCTAGACCCAAAGAATCATTAATTGCTACAACTAAGCGACTAGTTCGATAAGTCTGGTGATTTAAGCTTTTGGTGTCAAGTCAAATCGCCGTACGAAACAGGTTCAGATCAGGAAACTTACCAGTTTCTTAAATTGGAAGTCAGAGGCTCAATTTAGGATGAGTCGTTTGTCAGAAAGCTTATACCTGATTAATGGCTCACAATTCAAAACTGACCAGATTTGTCAGATCCGGAGGATGATTGTGTTTCACCGCGCCTCAGTAGACTTGAAAGGTGATGTTAAACCATAATATTGTACATAATGACCTTTCTAGCATAACAGTTACCATGTTTTTTAGACTCCTCTTCCTTCAGCAGTCAGCTCTATAGGGAAGAATTTCGGAACGTACGTAGGCTCGATCAGTTTCCACGCAGCCTGTTTAAACAAGTGGGCCTAATGTAAGATAATTTGAACCCGCTGGACAAAGTATCAACATCCGCGCTATCATGGGCCGAAATTACATAAGGGAGTTTTGACAAACTCAAAGGGGACTCGACTGGCCGTTTCTAGATTATTAGCCGTCATTAGCGAACAATATCAAAATCCCAGGTTTTTAGGCATCTGCGTAACCTTATCAAGATTATTGATCATTTAGTCCAGTGCTTGGTCATTTAACCACTGGCTAGTAATCCCATCGATTGCACTTTTGTATATCAATTATAATAGGACTGACGTTAAATGATCACTTGATGGGCTCTGCTCATTCCGTCTTGCCTGAGGCCGGTAGGTCATGATCGCTGACTGTGCTAGCTACGAGACAAAGACATGAAACCACAAAACCAGAACACATGGACCATTGTCCAGGAGGGAAGGGTAGACGTCTTTATCCAATGTGCCAACACACTAATTTGGTGCTCCGGATTTGTGCTGGCGGGAGAAGATCCTCCTGTAGATGCAGTAATAATTGGTTAAACCAATCTATGTCCAAATATGTCTGAAAACATGACCACTGTATATTTCGCAACTGCGTATTCTTCACACTCACGAGTTGGTTAACTTCACTGCCGATTGTCACTGAAAGTCAGTTAGCTGTTCAACTGCACCTGATCGCGTTGTGTAATACTACAGCCCGACTAACAGACAAGTCCTGTTTTCCCGTCCACGGTGGAACCACCCCAGTGAAGCTGGATAAATTTCGCAAATTCAATAGGCGAAGTACGTAAGCGTCAGAATTTAATCCGTAAGCTCTGTTAATGATTTCAGGTCCATACTGAGTGGGGAAGTTGGTCATTGTCAGTTCGGTATGACCCCTTCTCTTTCTTACACTCCTTGCTTGTTCAGCTACGTGTTTGACTTATCAACTTCGTGACTACATAGAGATTGTTTAAGATGACTCAAAGTTTTCACTCCATCCTTTATTAAATACAAGACAATCAGTTAAAATCAGTGCCATGGCTTTTATAACAATGCTCTTCTGCACCTATAGATAAACAAAGACAAAACGAGGCTCCTATAGTCGTCCGTCTCAGCGAAACCTGAAGAGAACCACAACATTAAGACATCTGCATGAAAAGGTGTATTTCAAAGGCATTACGGAGGCGTGAGAGCAATTCCAAGTATTGTTTTTATTAAGTTTGTTGGGAAATATCACCATTTCTAATAGGAAAATGTTTCGCTCATGGACTGCAGAGCATGTGGTCCACCTCTTTAAGAAATTTTTAGACCTGTATAAAATTAGGAAGTTCCTATGTGCTTTTCGTTTGCTGAGGCTGAATAAACGCTTTCGCTTTTATAGGCCATGCGAATCCCTGCATATAATATGCAGCAGAGAAACTGGAATTTCAAGGAGTCATTAGTCACGGCACCAGTTTTTGCACAGCTCTTTAAAAAACAAAGACAACAAACGGATCTCTCATGCCAAGGAATCAATCAACAGAGGCAGCAGCTGCCATAGCTACGCCATTTTACCCACTCGGGCCGTCTCCAACCCCTTCGCCCCGGTCATCTTATGCAACTGGAAATTGCGGTTTGAATTCGGATGCAGACTAGCCCGTCTCTTACGTCAAATCGACAAAAGATAATGTGTTTGGCTTCTGAATTGAAATACTCTTAAACGCAATCCTTCAGCTGAAGTATCAATTTAAATTCTGACTTACGAGATGTATTCCCTATATTTCTAAAACCTCACGTGATTTAAAAGCCCAACTTTTTAGCTAACTTGCCCCAGTGTCTGCTAAGCAATCTGACAGGCATATTAGCTAACTTATTAACTTATTAGCTAACTTGCCCCAGTGTCTATGGAAGAAATCTGACAGGCATACCTCATCATCATAAAGCTCTGCCAATTCTGCCATTTCCGACCAAGGGAACGTGATTCATCAGAGGTCACCGATCCGGCATCCATGTTATTAACGTTTCCCCTCACACCCGCACATTCAGAGTATATGTTTGAGCTCCTTCCCGGTAGGCCAAATAAGCATCGACTGGAAAATGGAGAAACCGGCAAATAATTAGCATACTTAAAGGCAATTGTTTTAGCGGCCATCTGGCTGCAGGGTGCGTCACGTTCTTCCTCCACTTCTTACATTACAAGCGCTCTTTTTTGGTGAGGCATTAATAGAATGCATAACAATAACCAATCTTCCCAGCTGTGGTGACCACGCAGCAGACACGAAGATCAGCGTGAAATCCACTCTGTACCAGTTAAAACCCGGATCACGGAGAGGGTGGAGAATATTATGCCATCAATTGATGAATTTAATATGCTAATGTATTTTACTCAAAGACAGAGAAGGCTATAAGCAACCATTCATTCGTGCCTGTTCC
>WEDG01001859.1:0-51036 GCA_017591395.1 Schistocephalus solidus
GTTTGTTTAACAGCCACTCTTACCAACTTACTTATTAATTTGTTTGTCTGCATCCCGGCAAGCGTTTTGTCTAGCTGCGTCATCAGCTTTTTCATCGGTTGACCATCGCATCGATGGTACGCCTATCGATCCTCCAGCAGGTTGTTGGCCTTCTGAATATAGTCGGTCTTATCCAAGACATCTGTAGAACGTCCTGTTAGTAGCATAATACTCGTTTCAGCTCTCGGTCTCTTGAAAGCATCCTGCTGTGCTCTGGTAAAAATTGCACGTGGTTAGTGCGCTGAAGTCAAATAAGGACTCTCCCACCCCGTCCTTCCTGTTAAGTAAACCCAGTTTACTAGTCACACTAGTCCCAAATAGGTTTCAGGATTTTAGCTGTCGCCAGTGAAGCGCTCTCCATAGAGGGGATCGCGAGCCAAAATTTTTGTTCGTCACCTTTCGACCGCCAAATGCTAAACATCAGGAGGTACTTGCATATCAATGACTTCGGTTAACCATTGGTTTTAAATAGGCAGTGCAAATATTTCACCCTTTCCTCTCTCCTATTACTGTCACTGCAATCTGTTTGAACCCGTTGGAAGATGGTTTTGACACTGCGTTTGTGATCAACAATGTAATTGCTTTTGAGTTGGGAATGCATCTAATGTTATTTGTCAAAAGTTAGGCCGCTGTACTTATCTCCCCGGCTGCCATCTTTTTAACCTGCATATCAAGAAAGGACAAGTGACTGTTGACCGCTTCTTCCGTGATAAAACTGAATGTCAGGGAGATCTTGAATTCATGGGCAACTTGAAGGCCTGCAAGTTGCTTCTTTGATGAGGACGAAGGGGTCGTCAGAGTATCTGGTTGAGGATTTCAGTGGCATCGTTCCAGGAGCTTCTGACATGTGAATATAAACATATAGTGAGAATAAAACATCCTAAGTATTTACTAAAAACATGGGTCTCGTAATTTAGTACAAAAACTTGCGAACAATTTTTGATATTGTTTTTCCACCTCGTCGTTGACTATAGGGGCAACGTAAACATCATTCTAACTTGGTAACGATGTCTGGGAAAAATTTTTCCACGACTGGATAATGGTGCGCCAGTAAATTTAAATTAACCTCAATCATTCGGTCATGGTGGCTGCGCTTGTCTTCAATTGTCTTTGGAATTTTGTATATAGGGCTCGGATCGCAAAGATCATTGAAAAAAATACTTCGTGCGGATGCAGAAAGACTATGTTACATTTTTACACAGAACTTCTGCTTGTGACTTAAAAACTGTCTCTTAGAAAACGGCAGACCTTAAGTTTTACTTTTGGTCGCACCGTCTTCTAAAGCGCCTGGTGTTCTCATTCCTTGTTTTTGATTTTTTACGTCTCTTAAATAGATGAATCAACTGCACATGATTTAGGATTCTTCGGTTGAACTGAACTCCTTCGATCACTCTAGTACCCGCATAATTGTTCTTGTTTACCTGTCGACCTTCTTTTGTGGACTGGAAGTATGACAATGTTTTTGTCGGCCTTCAGCTTCCGTTGTGCTTCGCGCTCTATTTTCGAGAGCGTCTGGTGTGGGATATCAGTCTGAAAGATATTCGATGTCGTAGCAGACTTCAGTTTTCCTCGGCAATTGGGGCTTCACGAACTACAGATACCACAGCTGCAATGAAGTCAAATGTTTGGGCATCCCTGGTATTGAAGCAGGCATTGTGGCTCAGGTTTTTACCTGCTGTGCTGTCCGTTGTATGGAAGACAGATTGTACACGATATTAGCATGGTAGAGGTTTGCATTCTTTTCGCTCAATATGGTCCATTTTGACTTCAATTTGTCGTCACGTGCATCGCAAATGCGTCTGGCAGTCAAGGTATAAACTGCGCGTTTTGTTGAGAAATGCAGGCGAGAAACCAAGCGAAGAAATCTGAAGGGCTAACCAAAACTGATCTTCTGGCGAGCAGTACCTTACATAGCTGGCGTATCTGAAGAATTCACTAGACTTGTGAGCGAATTCGGGGTTGAAGTGGCTCACAGACCGGAAGCGACAATCTGCTGGCCACTCATACAACCTAAAGACCTAATCCCACTCAAACAAAAATTCGTCATCATTTACCGACTGGACTGCTATTGTGGTTAAGTCAATTATGATGGCGAAACTAGCAAACGGGTTTGCGCGAGACTGCACGAGCTCACTGGTAGACGGTAGGATACACTTTCCTTGGTAGCCGCTCACGCGTCCTCGCCAGGGCATGACTTTGACTTTGGGAGCGTGAGAATATTTGGTCAGTTGGAAGGCCGAATTTAACGCCTGCTGCAGAAAGTGTGGCACTTGACCGAGGAATCGAGCAATAGACATACCAATCTGTCAGCTGCTTATCAGGCCCTGCGCGAACAAATCAATGGTGCGGCTTAAGGTCATTCCCGACAGGGGTGAGTCAAATGTGCAGTGAGATGTACAGTTTTGTATTGCTTGATGGTGGGCTCGCGTGAGAGTTCGAAGCGTGGGCTAAATAAACAACTGGTGCAGAGTTCGCCTTCCCGACAAAGACAAGGGAGACCGGAATGGCCATTTCTAGTTTATTAGGCCTCACCTGCCAGTCATACAGTAGATTGCGTAACTCATGAAATGTCTATATCAGAATTTGAGGTTGTACCATGACAGATCGGTGAACCCCATACTATCCCGCACTATATATATATATAAAAAAAGCAATATGAGTGAAGATTCGAGGTCCAGATATCTTATCGAACTTATCATCCCCCGAAGAAGTCATGACGAGTTTATGGACGGGAATGAATCAGGACTGACGTTTCAGAAACCTCCTCGTTTCCATCATCCGAGTTCTGTAGTTGATCTTCATGTTGGTCTTGACTGTTTCGAGTCTTGAGTCAGTTCGTGCAGGGCCAATGGAACAGTCGAGCAAAACCAAGCATGGCAGACAACGGACACTAGAGAAAAAGAAGAGAGGAGCCAGCCGGAGGCCACGTAACCGGCGTGGAACACCAACTCACCACCACGCCCACGAGGCTGAAATTAACTCACGCGGCCGTCAACGACTGATCAGTCCGTTGGCTCACAAGAGGCAGGCCATTGCGCACGCTGACTTGCCAACAAATACGAGGGGTCTCCAAAACATCCGTCCAAATACATTCTGGGCCATGCGAGTGGAGAGGTTAAGCCTAATCAGCAGCGAGCAGGCCGGTCAAAGGTCGTACCCGGAGCAGGGATATAATACCAGACAGGCGTCAAGGCTTAACAGCCAAGACCAGCAGGAAGATCAAGCACAGAACTCTGATGATGGAAACGAGGGGGTTTCCGAAACGTTGATTCAAATACATCCCAGTCTATGAACTCGTCCCTTCTTCGTCTTTTTCGGGGGATGATGAGCTCGATATGATATATGAACCTCGAAACTTCACTCATATTTCTTTATGCTATGTGCGTGCATCCCTCTGCATAGCACACAGGTGAGAGGCTTTTGCGAAGCGAAAGTCATCCACATACGCTCAGCTGAATTTCCTGCACCGTTGTCTTGAAGATTGCGTCTTGCCTAAATGCCTCAGGTATAGACTACCTGCTAACACTGACCTATGCCAAAGGACGATAGTAGGCTTCGAGAAGCGAATCATCAGAGTCCTGATACAAGATTGCTGAAGAGTTTTTGTCCCGCATAAAACACCTGAAAGTGGAGGCAGACGAGATGATGGTGTCGTTTGACGTGGCTATCGACACTATTGACGGTTTTCTCCGATAAAAATACGATGAAACTGACCAACAACTAAAACGAGTGCACATCATCGAGCTCCTGGGATTGTATCTTAAAACTTTGTTCAATTTCAATGGCCAGGTTTACGAACAAAAGAAGGGGACACCAATGTCCACACTGATTGCTGAAGCAGTCTTGCAGGGGCTCGAGCGGCTGTTCTTCAACTCTTTCCCCCGAAATTCTGAGCCAGATACGTTGATGACACTTTCGTCATCATCAAACGGAGCGAAGTGCAGGCTTTCAAGAAACTTTTGAACTCCATCTTTCCCGACATCCAGTTTACAATGGAAGGAGAGGCCAACAATCAGTTGCCCTTCCTCGACGTACAAGTGACTAAGCTGGCAGATGGGAAAATAAGGACAACGGTCTACCGGAAAGCAAGTAACACCATGCGTATCCTCCATTTCAGAAGCAACCAACCCGTGGGTCGCAAACGTAGTTGTGTCAGAACCCTCGTCCAACGCATTCAAATAAACTGCAGTGACAACAGTAGGAAGAAGGAGGAGACTAAGTACTTGCATGCCCGTTTTGAAGCCAACGGTTATCCGAGGCCCTTTATACGCAACTGCCTTAGGAAACCCAACCTTGAGTGATCGAAACGAGAAGATCCCAAGTTCTAGCTCGCGATCCCTTATGTGAAAAACGTACCAGAGGCGACGGCAAGAATCCTGAAACCTTTCGGGATCGATGTGTCTCATTAGCCTGAATCAACAATCAGACAGCACATCATGAGGCCCAAAGAACCACTACCAATGACAGAACAATCAGTAGTGGTCTACAGCGTACCATGCCAAAACTGTGATGCGAGTTATGTTGGTTAAACGGGCAAATGCCTTGGCACAAGATTGCAGGAACACCAGCTTGCAATAAACTGCAAGGATAAGCTGTCTATGGTCCATGGCCACATACACCAGAAGAACCACAATTTCCCCTTTGAGAAAGTGAGGGTAATCGGCCGAGACAACGATAAGATGGCCAGACTCCTGCTCGAAAGTTGGTCCTCGACGGGCACAATTAACAGAGCCATATACTTGCATCCCGCGTTCCAGGCGATACGTAAAATGCTCCAGTCAGTTTGGGCTGGGCCAATGGGACAGTCAAGCAAAATCAAGCATGGCAGACAATGTATGGCAGAGAAAAAGAAGAGAGGAGCCGGCCGGGGCCACATGAGCAGCGCCCACATGAGCACCACGCCCACGTGGCTGAAATCAACTCACGTGGGCGTCACCGTCTGAACAGTCCGTTGGCTGATGAAGGGCAGGCCACTACGCACGCTGACTTGCACGCGAAAAGGCAGGTCAAAGGTCGTACTCGGAGCAGGGATATAATACAAGACAGGTGTCAAGGCTTAAATAGTCAAGACCAGCAGAAAAATAAATCACAGAAATATGATGATGGAAACGAGGGGTTTCCAAAACATCCGTCCAAATACATTCTGGGCCATGAACTTGACCCTACATCTTAAGTTTCCTCGGTAGATGATGAGCTCGATATATGACAGTTCGACCGTCGATTACGACGATGTCCACCTTATGCTCCACGAAAGGGTGGTGCAGGGACGGTAACTTGTGCGTACTTTAGTTTAAAGTGATATTACACTTGCGCTGCATCTACCGCACTCTCTGCTCCTCCCCATATGAGCCTGGTGTCATGGCAGAGTCAACAGGATCAGATATGGGAGAGCTCGCAGGTGGCTGGCGCGGCCGGAACCGCACCTTGGCGTACCGCCAGACCTGGCTCGGATCCCACGGAGTGGGAGTGACATAAAGGCCACAGTAAGAAGGAGCCATTACAACCTGACTCTCAGTCCGCCAGTCAGCCACTCCACACAAAATACACATTGAGCTGACCACGCGGTCCGAGTTATCCCGTCAGTTGGCAACCTTCCAAGCCACGGCTTTAAGCGCACCGTGATAGTTTCAAGCGCGTCAGATTGTTTATAGTGAGGAACATGCGCTGAGCTGTCGACTTCACTGTCTCATCCACATTCACAATCAAACAACTGTCCGAGCCAGTCAGTTGTCTGATGTGGGAGTGGGTGCATTGGCTGACGGGTCGGCGTACCCGTCTTCGCGCGCCACAGCACGACCTGGCCCCCATAACGCACACACCAGGATTCACTTACTCAGGGGATATGAAGGAGCCATCACCGTCTGACTCCCAGTCCACTGGTCAGCCACTCAACACACATAACACATACACTGGGCCGATGGCGTGGTCTGGTGTAAGCGTCAGATTGGCAGCCTTCCAAGCCATGATTTCTAGTAAATGGTGATGTTCATGGGTACATGATGAGGGTGGGGGTGTTGTCTATGTATTGGTGTAATAAGTGGGCGCTCATATGGCTTAGCCTCCAGTGGTTTACTGCAGGTTGCCATCGAGGTGAATGTGTCCTAATAGGCCCATGCGGTGTGTAAATGTGCGGGAGCATTGAGGGCAGCAGAAATGGGCACGTCGACTTTATGTCGGAGCCCCAGGCACTTGTTTTACCAGCCTCCGTGCGATTAATTCGCAGGTGACCGACAAGGCCGATACGTGAGTTGAAGTTGTGGGGGCAGTGTGGGCAGGAGAAATCTATAGAGGCTGGGGGGATGTCATTCATGGTAGTGGGGGTGGCAGTGGCCCTACGAATAACAGAAGCGGAGGGTGTGCATGGGTATCGATGTTGTCGGCGTTGCGGTGAATTCCGCTGTCATGGATGCGCATGTGACCGAAAAGGCCTATGCGTTGAGTGAATGCGCGAGGACAGTGAGAGCAGTGGAGGCAGCGATCTCTGCTGTGTGTTGGTGCTCCAGGCACTGGTTCACCCGTCTCTGTACGATGAATTCGCATATGACCGACCAGACCGATGCATGAGGTGAATGTGCGGTAGAAATGAGGACAGTTTAGGAGTGTCCCCATCGCTGGTGGTGGTGGTGGTAGTGAAGGCGAAAGCGGTGGTGTAGATAACAGGTGATGAGTATTGGGATGTAATCTCTATGATGGTGGGAGTAATAGAATTGATGAAAGAAGTGAGGAGAGAGTCCCAATCGCTGATGGTGGTGGTGTTGGTAGTGAAGGCGATGGCGGTGGTGGTTGCGGTGGTGGGGGTAACAGGCGATGAGTAGATGGATGTGGTCTCTATGATGGTGGGAGTAATGGAATTGATGCCAGGAGTGAGGGTAGGGTAGTCCGAAGGAGGGTTGGCAGAATTTGACGTAGAAGTTGTAACTGTCGGATTTTTGGTGCATTGTGTCCAAATATTTCCGACCAGGCCCATTCGCGCGCGGAAGTTGCGCTGTCAGCGTGGGCATGTTGGAAGGGCCTGGGCATCGACGGTGTTGGTCCGGAGCGCTGGTGACTTTCGTGACGCTCTCTTGGCCTCGGCGGCGGCGATCCGGTTGGCCTCATAGATTGCTGAACCAGTCTTCACTGATCTTCTCCATGCTGGTCTATCCTGGGTGAGGTCCTCCCAGGTCACTGTGTTGATTTGCAGTTGCTTCAGGGAGGTCTTCAGAGTGTCTTTGTAACGTCATACTTGACTCCCTTGTCGACAAGCTCCATGGCGACATCTCCATAGAAGAGTCATTTGGGTAATCGTTTGTCGTCCATCCCCACAAGGTGACCGCTCCAGTGCAGTTGCAGTTGTTTCAGCTAAGCATAAATGCTGAGAAGTCTTATTCATTCCAACACTTCCGTGTCCAGTATCCTGTCTTGCCATGTCAGTTTTAGTATTCCGCGTAGGCAGCTGAGGTGGGAGTGGTTGAGCTGCCGCGCCTGCTTTTGGTAGATCATCCACTTCTCCGCTCCATACAGCAGCGTTGGCAATCTGACAGTTTTGTACATCTTGAGTTTGGTGCTGAGATGCTCTGCATGCGTACATACGCTCGGCCAGCTTTGGCCATCCGATGGTCGAAATAATCATCGACTTTGGTGCTGCGGGAGAGATTGCTGCCCAGCTACGTGAAGGTATCCATCGATTTCAGTTAGGCACCATTGACATTGATGTGAGCTGCGGTGTAGGTGGTATTGGGCGGTGGCTGATGCATCACAACCGTTTTCTCAGTGTTGACGTGAAGTCCGTAGTTGTCACAGGCGGCAGCGTAGGGGTTCTATGCTCTTTTGCATTTCCTCTTCTGTCGTTGCATTAAGTGCACAGTCGTCAGCGAAGAGAAGTTCGTGGATGTTGGCTGTGGAGACACGCGAGTGGAAGTGCATCCATCGTTGGTTGAGGAGTCGATCGCCCATCCGGTAGGCAATGCGGATCCCGGGACGTTCTTCACGGTAGGCTTCCGTTAGCATGGCAGAGAACATGAGACTAAAGAGGGTAGGTACAAGGACGCAGCCCTGCTTTACTCCGTTGGTCACTGCGAATGCTTCAGATAACGTCCCGTTGTCAGTTACGCGCGCCATCATCTGGTCGTGGAGCTGACGCACCATATGCGTGAAACGTTCAGGACAGCCGAATTTCTGTATGATTATCCAGAGTCCGTCGCGATTCATCGCGCCAAAGGCTTTCGTCAGATCCACGAAGGTAGTGTATAGGTGAGTTCGCATCTCCTGACACTTCTCTTGCAGCTGGCGAGCGGCGAAGATCATATCGATTGTAACTCATTGCCATCGGATGCCACATTGGATTTCCGGGAGCAGTCCTTGTTCCAGGTGAGCGTTAAGACGATTGAGGAGAATGCGGGCGAAGATCTTTCCGGTGATGTTCAGCAGCAAGATTCCTCGGTGGTTTTCACAGAGTTAGCTGTTATCTTTCTTTTTGTAGAGTTGGACAATGGTTGCGTGTTTGAAATCCTGAGGGACTTGCCCTTGGTGCCACCTCTCCTGGAAGAGCATTGTGAGTCGGTTCATCAGTTGGGGTCCACCAGATTTGTAAATCTCAGCAGGGATCGCGTCCGAGCCAGGAACCTTCCCGCTGGAGAGTTGCTGCACGGCTCTGATGGGTTCTTGGAGAGAGGGCAGGAGATCAGGCTCGGTGTTGATTTCCACTTCAGGCAGGCGATAGAAGGCGGCGTCGGAGATGGTGGAGGGCTGATTTAGAACGCTTTGGATATGTTCTGCCCATCGCGTCAGGATTCGCGTCTTCTCATTGAGTAGCGTCCTGCCGTCGGCACTGAGAAGAGGGGCAGCACCTTTGACGGGAGGTCCATAGACAGCCTTGGTAGAGAAGTTCTTCCATTCGTTTTGGTGCGCGTACCCTTGGATTTCCTCGGCTTTGCACGTCATCCAGGCATCCTGCATCTCCCGCAGCCGTTGCTGTTCAAGGCGGCGACTTCGGTAGAAGGCCGTCTTGTTTGCAGCGGTAGGGTGATCGACGTAGGCTTTGTGCAACTGGTTCTTCTCGATGAGCAGAGCGTTAATAGCTGCGTCGTTGTCATCAAACTAGTATTGGTGCTGACGACGTGCGCGGCCGAGGACATCCAGGGCGGTGGATTGGATGGTGTTTCTCAGCTGACACCAGCGGTTCTCCACGGAGATGTCCGTGTCGGTGACTGGAAGGTTGGCTAGTCGATTGGCCAGTTCGGTGCTGACATGGAGATGGTGAGCAGGCATATTCAACAAAACAGTATTCAACTTACCTTGTGGTCGCTTATCTTGGGACCTTCTGCGTGGTTGCAGACGAAGCCTCATCCTAAAGATGACGAGGTGGTGATCCGTCCATCCACCGGCATCGGGGATCCCCTTTGTCACCAGCACGTCCTATTTATCTCGTCTCCAGACGAGAATATAGTCCAAGAGGTGCCAGTGTCTCGACCGGGGGTGCACCCAGGTCACCTTTTGCCGCATCGGGAGGCGGAAGAAGGTGTTGGTCAGCAGGAGACGGTGTTCCGCACAGGTTTGCAGAAGAAGGAGGCCGTTATCGCTACGGCTACCGAGACGATTGGGACCCAGCACTCCCTGCCAGGCAGCGTGGACTGTCCCGAAGTGGGCGTTGAAGTCCCAAGGACAATTAACTTATCTGCCTTCGGCACAGTCGCCAGCAGGACGTGCAGGTCCTCGTAGAATTTGTCCGTCGCCGTATCAGAGCTCGTCATTGGCGGAGCGTAGGTGCTAATGATGGTCGTGAAATGTCTCCCCGAAGAGGCAGGTGGGGGCTCATCAGGCGATCATTGATACCCTGCGGCAAACAGGGCAGACGTCCCACGATGTCGGTCCGGATGGCAAAGGCAACACCAGCGTCGCGTCGCTCTGCCTTTGGCCGGCCGCTCCAGAAGAAGGTGTAGCCGGCATCCACCTCCTTCAGCTGACCCTGCTCAGAGAATCGGGTCTCGCTGAGAGCAGCCATGTCCACCTTGTAGCTCGCCAGCTCCCGAGCGACTAGCGCTGTCCTCAGTTCTGGTCGGTTGATCCTGGGAGTGTCTAAAAAGGAATCGAACATTCCAGGCTGCTAGAGTGGGCAAGCTCACGCGAGCAGTCCGGGGGTACCCCAGAGGGTACGGTGGTGGGGGGACTGGGAGAGGAGTTGCTGTTGATATTGTTTAGTGTTTTTCGACCGCATGTAATGGCATGGCGACGACCTCAGTTTAATCCCAATTGAATCGATGGTCACACTCGAACGCATGCACAAAGACTAGGGCTAAAGTGTCTCGGTGGCGGACGGCTAGTTTGTGCTCCTTAATATGGGTGCCCGGCGTCAACCCGTATGCCCAACATACACACAAAAGTAATTTGCGCACGGGATGCGAGAAATTGCGTTTGTTTGTTGCTCTTTGGGGATAGGATCCTTTATTCGAGATAGTGTTGTGCGTAGTTAGGAGGCTGGCTTGTGGGCGATGTATATAATAAGGCTATTTAACTGCCGGACGATTACTTCACGGGCCCCCTGGATATAAGGCAGGGAATATAATTTTCCTGCCACAATTTATCCGTTCGGGATGTGGCCTTGCGATTGTGTCTGGTTCCTGAAGCAGTTCTTTACAAAGCTAAGCAGATATCCGTTAGATCGAAACAACCAATACAAGAAAGCAAGCTCTTTTTAAGGATATACTCGCTGTTGCAATAACGGTAGGCCCGGTGGAACAGAGTTCGGATGCAGCTTCTTTTGCGAGCTGCCGGGTGGTTGCTTCCATATTTTAAGAGAATGTCCGCATTAGATCCTTTCCTATGAATGCTTGTTGCGAGGCTACCATCACTTAGCTTTTGGATTCTCACGTCAAGGAACGGCAGGCTGTCTCCTACTGCCTCTTCATGAATGAACTGTGTGGCTGGGAAAACACCATTCAGCCTCTGATGCAGCCGCTCAGCTTCGCAGTTCTTTATTACGAATAAATTTCCATCCACATAACGAAGCCATATTTTTGGCGTGAGCGTTTGAAAAACTCTTCATCCAGTCGCTGCAATACCAATTCGACGAGCATTCCCGGTATTGGCGAGCCCAATGGGGTTCCCTTTACCTGTTGGTAGTACTTATTGTCGAATTGACAGTAGTTCCTAAGGCAGAGTTTGAGCAGTTCTATAAAATATTGCGTTGGTATTTCAACAAAATTGTCCTGTAAGCGTTGGGCTACGCAGTCAATAGCCAAGTCGTGTGGTAGGGAAGAAAACAAGGTAACGACGTCAAAAGACAAGAGGCATTCATCAGTACTTAGTTTGGGGCCTTGGATCCTGTGGAGGAATGCGTGAGATCCGTGCGTTAGCTGCTTCAGGTGCCTATGCAACTACTTAGCTCTATTGTAAGTAGGTTATCCTCACTTGTGCACTTTTGGATGACCGTATGCACGTGCAGTACGGGGATCGCCGACGGTCATCAACTTTGAGTCAGCTGGTGGACTTACGACTTTCAGGCGAGCGAGCTCATTGGCCTTTTTCTTGATGGCTGTGGCTTGCTTTTTCGTCGGGTCTTCGGTAAGAAAAGGGTAGGCCTCAATGCTACTGAAGATGTTTTCGCTTGGTTAACGCAGTCATTTTTATCTATGATGAGAGTAGCACCACTTTGTCAGCGGAAACAACAAAAATATTTTGATCAGATTTCAGTGATCGTAATCCTTGGGCTTCTTCGGTCGGTAAGGTTTACTGGTGTCTTTTTTCGGAGGATACTGGTGGTACAGCTGCGTATGTCCACGCGCATGTCAGCTGGAAGGGCAGGGGTCAGTAGGATGAAGCCAAGGCCATCTGCGATGATTGTAGGTGAAGCATCTGTGGGACTAAATCCTAATCCCTTCGATAGGAGGTTGCATTCAGCTGGTGAGAGATTCCTTTTCAAAAGGTTAAGAACTCGAGTGCGCATATTATTTTTATTTGTAGGGCGAAGAAGAGATTTGAGTTTTTCTTAATTCTCGCATCCTTGACGGTGACGTTCTTTGCTGCACATCTTCGAATACGTCTTCAGGTAGGGCTGCAGTGCATTGTATTTTGACGTCAACAATTATTTCTGTGAAGCTGTGAAGTAAGTTGAGCACGTCAGATATTATAGCACTAAAAACGCTCCATCCGTATTTGCACGCAAGTGATCTCCCGATCTCATCCTGTAACGTCGGTCTGAAACAAAGCGACTTTGATAACATGCCGTGATCGCGACAGCGATGGAGGAAGACCAATTGTCCGAAGGTCATAGCCTGCCTTTCTGTGAATTTCTTCCAACGTCTGATAAGAATAAGCGTTTTACGTTCCAGTATATGTTGTAGATCAGAGATGGTATGCATTCCGAGCTGATATAATGAAAAGTGGAAGAGGTTCTTCGGAAAATTCAAGTTGTACTCGTGAATTTTCGAACTGGTGAAACCAACCTGTCATCAGGCGAAATAATATACAGATGAGTGATAGAATGTCGCACTAGACCGGTTGGCGCAACAGGGCCGACAGACCATTGGCATATATATATTCCGAATGGTCTGGAATATGCGAGGGTCAGGTAACTGAATAGAAGAAGACGGTAAGGCGTACTCTGAACCGGTTGTTTATTTACCTGACGCTTCGAACTCTCACGGGAGCCCAACATCAAGCAATAAAAACTGTACATCTCACTGCACATTTGATTTTCCACAGAAACTGGGCGTCGGCCTTCTTGCCGACTGGTTCGGTGCAATGGGTTTCTGCTCGGTGGTACAGTGTTCTAATACAGCTGCGTTTGTGCGAAAGGGGGTGGTGGCTAAGCTAACTCAGAATACGAGAGGTATTTGTAGCCTTCCTGCAAACTATCATTTTGAGTTCCCCATCGCCTTTTCTATATAACAACATGCCGAGAAATGGCAACTGGCAGTCTGTTTCTTCCTCGATTATGACCTGGATGTAGGGGAAGATCAAGTTCAGATTCTTTGTAAAATCCGAAATCTTGTCCCGACTGATGGTAAAAAAATGGGCCTTCAATATACCGTACCCACAATCGCGGTCGAAAGTCAGTACCTCCAGTCGCTGTAATACTGTCTCAGCATTCAGGCCGCACAACGGTGAACGCATCAGAGTACCTTTGACTTGTTCGTACACGGTTCGATAAAAGGTGAAGAAGATGTTCAATCAATGTTAAAGGAGGTTAACAAGGTGCTTTTTTGAATTTCGGGTCTGTCTTGTTATAGTACTCTTTTAGCATGGTTTTTATGGTTGCAACTGCGAGATGTTGTGGGATGGAGGTTCCTACACAGGCGTCAAGACTTCAACATTCCGCCGAGATGCATCTCGTATAAATCCCCAGTCAACAGCGAGCTAGGACTCGGGTTCTAATCCAGGATTACCACCTGCATCTGCGCCAAAATAAAGCAATGATCGAGGAGGAACAAACCTAATGCTCGACGCTCCGGTCTGTGAGCCACTTCAACCCCGAATTCGCTCACAAGTCTAGTGAATTCTTCAGATACGCCAGCTATGTAAGGTACTGCTCGCCAGAAGATCAGTTTTGGTTAGCCCTTCAGATTTCTTCGCTTGGTTTCTCGCCTGCATTTCTCAAAAAACGCGCAGTTTATACCTTGACTGCCAGACGCATTTGCGATGCACGTGACGACAAATTGAAGTCAAAATGGACCATATTGAGCGAAAAGAATGCAAACCTCTACCATGCTAATATCGTGTACAATCTGTCTTCCATACAACGGACAGCACAGCAGGTAAAAACCTGAGCCACAATGCCTGCTTCAATACCAGGGATGCCCAAACATTTGACTTCATTGCAGCTGTGGTATCTGTAGTTCGTGAAGCCCCAATTGCCGAGGAAAACTGAAGTCTGCTACGACATCGAATATCTTTCAGACTGATATCCCACACCAGACGCTCTCGAAAATAGAGCGCGAAGCACTACGGAAGCTGAAGGCCGACAAAAACATTGTCATACTTCCAGTCCACAAAAGAAGGTCGACAGGTAAACAAGAACAATTATGCGGGTACTAGAGTGATCGAAGGAGTTCAGTTCAACCAAAGAATCCTAAATCATGTGCAGTTGATTCATCTATTTAAGAGACGTAAAAATCAAAACAAGGAATGAGAACACCAGGCGCTTTAGAAGACGGTGCGACCAAAAGTAAAACTTAAGGTCTGCCGTTTTCTAAGAGACAGTTTTTAAGTCACAAGCAGAAGTTCTGTGTAAAATGTAACATAGTCTTTCTGCATCCGCACGAAGTATTCTTCAATGATCTTTGCGATCCGAGCCCTATATACAAAATTCCAAAGACAATTGTAGACAAGCGCAGCCACCATGACCGAATGATTGAGGTTAATTTAAATTTACTGGCGCACCATTATCCAGTCGTGGAAAATTTTCCCAGACATCGTTACCAAGTTAGAATGATGTTTACGTTGCCCCTATAGTCAACGACGAGGCGGAAAAACAATATCAAAATTGTTCGCAAGTTTTTTTGTACTAAATTACGAGACCCATGTTTTAGTAAATACTTGGGATGTTTTATTCTCCCTATATGTTTATATTCACATGTCAGAAGCTCCTGGAACGATGCCACTGAAATCCTCAACCAGATACGCTGACGACCCCTTCGTCCTCATCAAAGAAGCAACTTGCAGGCCTTCAAGTTGCCCATGAATTCAAGATCTCCCGACATTCAGTTTATCACGAAAGAAGCGGTCAACAGTCACTTGTCCTTTCTTGATATGCAGGTTAAAAAGATGGCAGCCGGGGAGATAAGTACAGCGGCCTAACTTTTGACAAATAACATTAGATGCATTCCCAACTCAAAACAATTACATTGTTGATCACAAACGCAGTGTCAAAACCATCTTCCAACGGGTTCAAACAGATTGCAGTGACAGTAATAGGAGAGAAGAAAGGGTGAAATATTTGCACTGCCTATTTAAAACCAATGGTTAACCGAAGTCATTGATATGCAAGTACCTCCTGATGTTTAGCATTTGGCGGTCGAAAGGTGACGAACAAAAATTTTGGCTCGCGATCCCCTCTATGGAGAGCGCTTCACTGGCGACAGCTAAAATCCTGAAACGTATTTGGGACTAGTGTGACTAGTAAACTGGATTTACTTAACAGGAAGGACGGGGTGGGAGAGTCCTTATTTGACTTCAGCGCACTAACCACGTGCAATTTTTACCAGAGCACAGCAGGATGCTTTCAAGAGACTGAGAGCTGACACGAGTATTATGCTACTAATAGCGGACAAAGGACGTTCTACAGATGTCTTGGATAAGACCGACTATATTCAGAAGGCCAACAACCTGCTGGAGGATCGATAGGCGTACCATCGATGCGATGGTCAACCGATGAAAAAGCTGATGACGCAGCTAGACAAAACGCTTGCCGGGATGCAGACAAACAAATTAATAAGTAAGTTGGTAAGAGTGGCTGTTAAACAAACAGATGCGGCCGCAGCAAGTTTCTACGAATTACCCAAATTACAGAAGGCCAATATTCCCCTCCGACCAATTGTGTCATTGCGTGGCGCACCAAAATTCAATCTGGCTAAATGGTTGTTCCGGCACTTGAGGTCTCTCACCTCGGGTGCAGCCACAACGGTCTCTTCAGATACTCAGTTCCTGACACGGCTCAGAGAGATTCAAATCACCGCAGACGAGGTCATGGTGTCTTTCGCTGTCATCTCCTAAATCCCGCAGGACTTGGCAGTCAAAACGATAAGCGAATTGCTTGAGGGGCAGTACGATGACGTAGGCGAGTCAGTGAAGCGAGGACATTTGTTTAACTCTTAAAATTCTGTCTGAAGACGTACTTCACCTTCGAGGGGACCATGTACGAGCAGATCAGAGGGACGCCAATGGGATCACCGCTCTCGGGTTTCATTGCTGAGACAGTTTTCCAAAATCAAACTACAGGTCAACGATTTGGACTCGATACGTCGACGATACCCTGGTCATCATCAAACGCGAAATGATTTAAGAATTCCACTGTCCTGAATTCCATCTTCCCGCACATCCAATTCACAATGGAGGCCGAAAGTAACAACCAGCTGCCATTCCTGGATGTTCTTGTCCATCGAAAATCCAACGGGCACATCAAAACGATGGAGTATAGGAAGGCGAACAACACACGTCAAATCTTAAGTTACCACAGTAAGCACCCGTTGTGCCACAAACGCATTTGTGTGCCAAATCTCTACAGAAGGGCAGAAACAACTTGCAGTGAGTCGGACGACAAAATGGCCGAACTCCGCTACCTTCAGCGCCTCCTCATGGTTAACCGATACCCTCGTAACTTCATCGCGCGCAGCAGTCAGACTTAATTAAGACAAAATTCGGTGACAAAACAGCCAAAAGGCTGGCGTGCGCTGCCATACATTGTCGGCGTCTCTGAGGCGGTTTCCAGCCTCCTGAGACCGCTGGGGATCGGAATCGCCCATCGTCCAGATTCAACAATTCGGAATCTAGTCATGAGACCGAAAGCCTCCCTTCCACGAGGTGAGATGGCAAACATCATCTACCGGATCTAATGTAACTCCTGTGAAGTTAACTACGTCGGAGAGACAGTGAAGCGATTGCAGACCCATGTTACCGAACGCTTTTTGGCAGTGAGGAGAATGGACCCATTGTCCTTGATGGTGGGACACTGCACAGACTCTGGGCACGCGTTCGCCTTCCAGAACGCCGAAATCCTGGGTTGAGGAGATGACCGCGTAACCACGGAAACATTTGAAGCCTGTGACACGGAGACTTCATCAAGCAAACTTTGTGTCACCCTTCCGGCAGCCTACCAAGCCCTCCGGGCACAGCTCATCGAACGCAAGAGCAAACAAAAACTAGGCCAACCGTGAATCCAACTACGGGAGAACTTAGCACGGCACAATCCGGGTCCGACGAAGGCACAGTTATCAATATTGCCGCATCAACCATTACCCCGACAGACGAGAAGAAATGCAGTCAGAAGGACACAACCAGGACTAGCAACCCAGGGCGCCAATTAAGGTCAATGCGGATGCGGGCGATAGCTGATGTGAACTAGAATTCAGCATCCGGTAGCAGATTGCAAGGTTCAATGCCCCGTTACCGAATGAAAAGGAACCATCTGTGGTACACCATGCTTAAGTTGCGATTCGAAGTATGTTGCCTCAGCAAAAAAACTGCATGAGCACTAGTTCGCAGTCCACCGTGCAGATAAAATTTATCGCTGGTATAGGGCCGCATGCAATCAGAACCACGGTTCTGGTATCGAGTCGGTGAGGGTTGTTGGCCGTTCTGAGGAGGAGTTGAGACAGCCGGGTGCTCAAGGCGTAGACCTTCATTCTGCCTACCAGCTGCCATCCACAAGGCTAGAATCGGTTTGAACAGGATCAACTAAACATGCGAAGAGTCACGCTGGGTCCGCAGTTGACGTCAGTGGAAGAAAGGGAAAGAACCAGTCGAAAGTCGTGTAACTAACATGAAATACGCGCCTCACTGACGCACACAAGACGCCGAAGGCAATTTGTATGAATAGCGACAACTGATCAGTCCGCCGGATCACGAGGGTGCATTTTGCTGCAACTACGGCGACCGCAAAGAAGATAAGGGTCACGCGAGTCCGCCAGCATTTGTCCACAGAGGTAGCAAAACTAAGCCGCTGCAAGCGGGCAGATGAAGGTGCTTGCGTCGGAGACGGTTATAATACGAGGCGCTAAACGGCACAGCCACGTCACCGCTCTAATGACTGAGCGAGGAAGTTTCGGAAACGTCAGTCCCAGGAGAGTTAAGCTCATGAACCCGCCTCCTTGAGGCTGTATGTGCGTAGATGCAGGTATGGAGGGTACCGATAAAGTAAAAGAAGGTTGGAATGGTCCTTCTTGGCTAATGAGTCGCCGTTATCCGGTCATAATCAACCCTCTTTTTGGATCATACGGGATTCGGAACCAGGCCACATGGTTATTGAGCGCTATGTCCACGCTCTACTATCGATCCACGGACCCGGTGTTTTGTCGGTTACCATCGGGAATATTAATCAACGTGGGAAGGTCGTTCACCGATCTGGTTGCGTTGTGGCGAAACATGTTCGTCGCGTCTTTATACAGGGATCTAACCTAGAACTCTCGCAGTGGTCGCATGGCGACTAATAGCAGCACAGGATAACTGATCGAATGATCAAGGAATCCACGTTCGAACCTCCCGGCTATCCACGTGTGATGTTGAGTATGGCTGACCGAGGACGGTTATCAAACCCGAAAATATAATGCCTATCTTCCTGGTCTCTGATGCCACTCCTTCTGTCTCAGTATTTATCACTGGGCGACTTCCCGCGGGGATCCAGATGGAGTTCCAAGGTACAACGGATCATGCATATTTTTTGTTGTAAAGGAATCAGCGAAAGATTCACCCCACGCACTTAGCCCTATAAGTACTGCTCAACAAGCAAGTCTTAAGATGAAGGGGGAGGCAATGAATACATTCTCCACCGCTCCCCTCCACCTACAAGTCGTAACTTTGAACGAAAACGTCAGAGGGAACCCATGTGTTCCCGTATATTCGCAATCGAGGAGCAATTTCCGTGACCTAATTATACGGGCGAATAACAGGCAATTCACGCGATAAATATTATTCAAACATTTATCTATTGTTATCTCCTCTGCTCAACAGCCACCTCACGAGTGTGTGCGACAGCAGATTACCGAAATGACTATTTTATTGTGACGTCGGTAAGGATGCTAGCCGACGGGGAGGACAAACACGATGCTACAAGGATACCCTGCGTACTTTGTTCAAGGACCTACAAATCAATCCGAGGACCTGGGTGGATCTGGAACTCGAAGAAGAGTAGGAACGCCTGGAGCAGCTATCTACGAATCCAATCATATCCCCGCTGCCAGGGTAGTCATCAGTCTCAACATCGTGCACCCACAACCCCAGCACCCAATCCTTTCCACTGTGTCTGCATTATCAACGGACATTTAATGCACGGATCGGCCTTGTAGGACATCTTCGGACTCACTGTATCTACAACGCGCCTACTCCAACTACTGCCTTCGCCAAGCCCTCAACGCAAACCTGTCACCACCCACACGACGAAGACTACCACTAATGGTAAGCACATCCCCGATGCCACACCATCCTCATGGCCTCACATCACCTTCATCATCGCTACCGCAATACCCACGAGTACGAAGATGATGACGACAAAGAGGACAACATCTACCACCCCTCCCACCCCCAGTGAGAAAATTCCCTACCCCCTCGCCAATGACCACCACAACAGTCGCTCACACTACCACCACCCTCACCCCCAACAATGCGGAATCGATCCCCACCTGTCATCACGGTGACCTCACCTTAAGGTCCCGCATCGGCTTGATCGGTCACTTGCAAATCCATCCAACTCAGGCTGGCGAACCAAGGTCAGTAGCACTAGCATGCACCTGTTGTTCTTGTTTTAACTTCCTGCACTATTGACGTATATTCGGTCATCGCGTGTGCCGATAACCACCTTACCACACCAAGGAACCGAGACAGTTCTTCCAGGCAAGTGAGGGGGTCCATCAATCTCTGGCTAACATGCGATTTTGGGCACAGTGAGGAAGACTTGCGTTGCATCCACCCCGATAACTCGCCTCTCCCATCCACAAGGCAAAAACATAGCTGAGACTACTAGATCAGGATGTTGACTTACCTAAGGACGAGGCTGGATCTGCGTTCATGTGTGCCACATTCGCCGACAAGCTTTCCTTACATACGTCATTTCAGAAATTGAAGGTAAGAACTCATTTCATTTCACCATTTAAAAATACAGTAGATCGAATGTTCACCGAAATTCTAAGTTTTTTTCGGTAAGAATGGGTTACTTAAGTAAGGCCACATGATTATTTATCTCGCAGCATAATTTCCAGATATTTCAATTACAACAGGATGCGGCTTTTTGAGCTGCCTGCGAAAACGACACTGTAAAACATGACTACTTAATTAGTGTGAATTTTGGCATTTATTTTAAATTTCTTTATAAATTCAAATATATTTTCTCGAAAATATGCACTCGGTTGGTAAAAGATCAAGTCTTCTTAAGTTTCACACTTGAAGAGAAGGTAGTTTACGATTTCCAAATATGTCTACTTATGAGTTTCTCGAACAGCATAAAATGTTCATTCGTAAAGAATTGTATCCGTGCATTTTTAAGTGCTGCTAGTTAACTCTGCAACATGGTCCCCAGTCACTAGGAAATTCTATGAGCCCCATCTGAGACTAAATAACATTTGGCAACCAAAAACCATTCATCATGGAGTCTGTGAATTCCCGGAGACTCAGGACAAACAAACGGATGAAACAATCACCCAATTCACCGGCATCTGCGAAGGTAGTAGCGAAAGGCAAAAACCGGAAAGGATGGGAGGATTGAGAGGAAGTTCTAGTGTTGAGTGTGGGCAAACGGTGGGGGAGAGGGGGGGCGGCCTGAAGACAGATTTCAAAGTCCGACCCGACACGAGCTATAATCACGGACGAGTGAATTTGCAAGATCGCGCCGGAGATTTTCTGGTGGTTTGCGCATTTCCCGTCTGGAGAGCGTGGTTCGGGGGGCCAGTGGGTTGATGTGTGCGTTTGAGGGACGCTCAAGTCACGAACTTCCGTTTGGAATTTCTGCCTCAATGAAGGCGCTCCTCGTCTCTGACGAATCTGTCTCTAGGCTAGTCGATTATCCGTTACTAAGCAGGAACTAGTCCCACTCACACGCTCCAGCGACACAGTTTTCAACCCTGAGTGAACAGGAGACAATTTACGACCACATGGGATATTGGAGAGGGTGACTGAATTGTTCTGCCTACTAGGCAGAAAAAACCCTGTTGCTTCACACGGGCATGGAAACCGATCACGCTAACGTTTCTGAGATCTTTGTCCAAAAGCAGCATAGGCCTAAATGTAAAGATACTAAATTTACTGGATTTCCACTCTCTTAGACCCTTTATTTTACGAATAAGTGAGTTGGGGAAGAATTACTGAATCAGAAATGCCCGGCTAAATTATAAGTGAAATTTAAAACATCGAACCGAGGAAAATAAAGCAGAATCATTCTAAAGGAGAGAAAAGTCCCCAAAGTACGGCTTAGACATTCGTAAGACGAGAAACCTTTGGAGCACAAGCTACAGATGTTGAATGACTTTGACTATCGTTTCCTGTGATGTTTACCGTGCGCTCCGTGGCAGGGTGGTTTCGTTTAGTGATAGTGGACTTGTGCAACGGATACCACACACACTCTCGCTCTCCCGCCCCCACCCTCTTGGTCTGGTGTCCAGCGAGGAAGTCAATGAGATCGAAGACAGAATCGGAAACAGTGGCTAAATAGCCAAAATGTCTGACTACGGGTGTCACACACGCCGAGTAGACGAGAATTTCACACAAACAACAGAGGGGTGGCTCGGGTCCCAACTGACTGGGAGTGCCATAGAAGCTAAATTAATGAACCTTTATAGTCTGCCTCTCCGTCGCGGGAGGCGGACCGCGTTATCTCTTCAGTTTTGGGTTTTGCTAGCTACGGCTTTTAGTGCACTGTGACCGATTCAAGCATGTCAGATTGCTTATAGTAAGAAATATGCGCTGACAGTCGAACCGAAACTCCCCTCCCACTACTAGGCATCATTTTACTGTCCGAGCTCTCGAGAAACTATGCGCACAAACGCCTTAAGTGTGTGAAAGATTAGTTACCACCGCCTGATTTGTATCCTTCACATGCATGCTCTTTACCATCAAGCGCTGTTGAGTCCAATAATCCATACAACCTGAATAATGACAGTTCAACTGTCGAGTTCGACGACGTCAAGTGCGTGCTTCATAGCAGGATGAAAGTAATCGGTGACTTGCGTGTGAATTAGTTCTAAGTTATGGTAGACTTACGCGGCATCTACCGCACCCTCCCCTGTCCATGACCCATTTCAAGATAGAGTCAAGAAAACCGGAGGCGAGATCGGGCGCAGGTGGTTCACACAGTGAAATCTTCACCTAAGTATGTCAACACACTCTCTGATCCACAACAACAATTTACCAGGATTTTAACAAGGAGAGGACAGGGGCAGCGGCACTAATCCCAGCTCGTAACGCCTGTGCCTGCGTGCCCCTACCTCCCATCATAAACCACATGGTCAGAGCCAGAATTTGCTCCGGAAATCGTACGGTGCAATTAAACCGCAATGCCCCACAGCGATAACGCCAACATCTTGTGGAGTAGTCTTTTTAAGAAAATTTCTCCTTTATAAACCGGTCTTATCAGCCTATAAAACTACTAAAAGGACTTCACATCAAACCGACGTTACCTCTGTTTTGGGCGTCACGCCATAGCGCCCATTTTTATTAGCTTATTTACCTACTTGTTTAAACTAAGTAGACGTATAAGCTACAACTCAAATAAAGCGTGCATCAACCGACAACACCGATGGGCGGAGATCTGTTCATTAATACCCCTCTATCGACACATGCTCCTCCATTAGCTTTAAGAATAAGTGGCTATTGCAGTTTTTAACGTATTCCATGCAGTTGACTGTTTCTGCCATAGTAGCAAGCGACTACATGCCAGGTTCGGTGGCACGGAACTACATGCCAGGTCCATTATTCCTACCCTTGCGGCAAACACAACGCTCGGGAACTCACCCAGATGCCTTTTTTGTTATACTACCCAATAACGTGTAGCAGAATCACATGGGGCGTATAATCCCTTTTTGCCGGTCTGCAAAGGCGCATAAACGCAGTGAAATCAGTCCCTCGAATCGTGTTCTATCAATCAAGGTAACTCAGTCGGGATCATCAACTGAAACAGAAGAATCGTCCTTGCATCCGTCTCGGCAAGGAAATTTAAATTGTGATGCACCCACAGGCCAGCTCTCCTTGGACCAAATCAGCCATATAATAGATATGGTTGCCATTAGGCCAGACTAATACAGTAAAGTTATCGGTGTGCTAAGATGTAGCGTCTACCAAGACTTAAAGGAATTAAAACTACAATCCCATCAATAATCGACTAATAAGGATCCACGAGTCCCGGCTAGTCTAACACATAGAAGTTGTCGACGAAAAACTCAGATAGCCACTATGTGGGAACAGGCCATAACACGCACCATCACTTTGGTCTTATCGGTCACCTTTACCAGAAAGGTGAGGTTTGAGACTGGCGGCAGTATATTCTGAACCGTTCGTTTCAGTCAGTACACGAATAGGAACCACTCAGGTATAAAAAAACACCGGCTGACGACCACCAATGGGGAAACGGACCTAAATGCAACTCGATCTACAGATCATTCATTCAACCACGACTGACGTCAAAGCTAGTCACTGCCCTTGCTTACTTGACTACGTACGTGGTTTCTGTGAAAGATACAGACCTTCAGGTCAAAATAGTGTTCGATCAACCTAAGGAACTTGTATTGTTGCATAGGCGCCCACCGACCGGTTACGCAACTCACTCGACCCATTCTGTCTTGGGACCCACTCTCGAGTCCAGACAGCGGCGGCTAGTATCATAGACAGATGAACATTTCCGGCAAGGACAAGAGGGACTGTCATGGTCATTTTTGGTTCATTAGCCGTCACCAGCCAGTCACCCAACCCCAGGTCGTGCACCATCTGGGGTTCAATGGTTAGAGCGTTGGACTTCTAATCATGTCGCGGGTTCGAGCTTTGGATGTGGCAACACCTGGGGTTGTATATGGCTGTCTGATGATGGCCAGTAAGCCAGAAATGACCATTCCAGTCTCCCTGGCCATTGTCGGTAGTATTCTCCTGCCTAAGAAACTCTTTAGGCAGCAAGTTCCAAATGAGGAAGACGGCAGTAAAAAAATATTTGAAGTCTGAAACCTAACACATTTCAATTGATAGTATAGCAAATTCTTGCGACAACCGGGAACCTGACGTCAGCCTTCGATTTTGGTGCGCACAGCAGATCCAGGCGTTAAGTGGTCCCTTAGCATAGTAACTATTGAAAAGATCAGCACCATTCGTGCACATATTTCGCTTTATATTTTATCGCGACTCCGGAATAGATGACCACATACAAGTGAAAAGTAGAACCCTTGGAAATGCGACGTTCAATACTTAATTCGGCCCCGTGAAAGTGTGACTGAACCGCGTTCAATTGCCTGGTAACTTTAAGCGATCAACATTCATACAATTAATGATAAAGCTGTCATATTGCTTGTCCGAAATTTAAGAGATGGAATTGGGAAAGTTAAGTACAGCAAAACTGCACATGTAAAGACCAAACCACAACATAAACAAAGAAACGGTCCGCCATTTCCGTAAAGGTAGGCCACCTGCAGCATTTGCTCTGTGGTCCAAAAGATTTACAATAAAATCATCACATGACATTTAAATTAGGACCACGATACCCAGCAGATGCATAATTTTGATCACATGCTGATCAGAAAGTATTCAATAAAGTTCAGTCACCTTATTGAGTATAAACGGAAATCAATACTACTCACGAAGTGCCTGCACTGTGGCTATTATTCAACGTTTACTAGTTCATAATGCTTACAAAAACCCCATGCACAAGCCAACTCGCACTCCTCAGTCCCAATCTACATTTTCGAGACGTAATAAACTGCCTCGATTTGTGCGCGGCGAACAGGCGGCTCGAATTATGATACTGCCAAGCGATGTTACAAGTATATAAAAAGGCAAATAATGCTGTCGGTAATCCGCAATGCAAGTTTGGTCGAGCTCAACTAATAGGGGGATAATCGGCTAAAAATTATCCCAGTAATGACGATTTTATGAAGAAGGAAATCGAACTCGGTGGGAGATCAGGATCCCAACGCATTACTCCAGCGATAAATAAGTCGCAGAACATATTTTCATCT
Organism: Schistocephalus solidus; assembly: GCA_017591395.1. Classification (NCBI taxonomy): domain Eukaryota; kingdom Metazoa; phylum Platyhelminthes; class Cestoda; order Diphyllobothriidea; family Diphyllobothriidae; genus Schistocephalus; species Schistocephalus solidus. Next base: position 24,873 of record WEDG01001859.1, read on the forward strand.
TGTGTGACTGGGCACCTATAGCGGTGCCTCGGTCCTCAATTTATTCACAGAATGCTGGATTTAGAAACCTGCGTCCGAACAAGCGTACTCAAAACAGTTTACAAAAGTCCGACTACACGTTAGTGCTTGTGGTTCCCAGTAGGATTCCCGAAAATTAAGTATCGTTCATAAAAGATGGTAAAACAAGATAATAAAATTTACTTGAAAGTTGATGAGACAGCTCTCCAAGCCAGTCAAGAATCGACTAAGTGGCAAAGGTACATGATGGGACTCTAGAGTCCGATATGGGATATTTACACATGTTCCTTCCCATACTTAGATAAAAAATTCCGTGCATTTAATTAAAAACGAACCCCAGATATATCAGCTATTGATGCGTAATAAGACTATAAGTTCGCGTAGCTAGCCAACGGTTAAACCAACACCAACTTCGTACTTCGAAGCGACGTGGTTACCAAGGGCGCTTATGGTGAAAGTGAATGGGAATGGCAACAGTCGCTTTTCTAACAGTGCAGAAATATTCCAGTTCGAGTCCAGTTGCGCTCTGAAAGATACGTTTGACTTTGGAATGTCGTACTGGTAGCCGACAGTGGCCGTACTAGTTTGCTGTTGGAAGCTTGACTCAATCTCGGCGGCGAGTTGTAAATTTTCGTTTACTTTCATATGAAAACTACTATGAAAAGCCAACTGGAAAGGCCGGGCAGTTGCAGCAAACTGCCAGAAGTCTGAGACATACTTTCCCCCAAGACTCCACACTCCATCTTGACCACCAGGCAGTTGTGAGGACAAATGGTAGAAGAACATCGTTCCGAGATAAAACCTCTTGGAAACTTGACGCACAGTATCGATCGCCGACATCACTTGTCCACGATTTATGTCGGGGTTAATGAGGGTAAGTCCAGCATTCCATTTACCACCACGAAGCTCAGTGGAAAGTTGTTGTCCAGCCATTTTAAACCGCTGAATCTGGGCGAGGTATCTCATTCGAATCAACGGAGAGACTTGCGTAACCATTTGTGCTTGTAGTTGTCCATCTGGCTGAAGTTCACCCATTAAAACGGGATACGCCTCCGATTCGGATACTTTGTTATGACCGGCATATGTGGCACCAAATCGGTATCCAGCAGACTCACTGCTACTAAGGGTGAGTGAATGATTGACTTGGAAATGTGGGGATAAACCCTTGTTTATGAGCAGTTTAATTCCAGAAAATGGGACAGGAAAAATATCGTGCGCCTTATTGTGTATATTTTCAATTGAGCCTGGTCCGTCGTCATAGGGTTTAGCCTCTGCTTGAGGAGAAGGACTACTAGATGGATCCATTTAGTCGACGTTTAATTGAATTGATAACTTCAAACGATCCCAGAATGTTCAATAAGTCAGATCCAGCCAAAATGGACACAATGAGCAACACGCTTACGAATCGGAGGTGCCGCTTCAAAAGTGAGTGAAGTAAAAGTTCAACATGGTGTGGGAATTCATGAAATCCTGAATATCAAATTCCCTTTTGAATATATTTGCATGGCTGAGAACCTAAATTAAACTGCCGAAAGCAAATGGTAACCAGTATAAGAAGGGGACATTCGATGGCACTGTTCATCGTATTCAGATGAGGCGAATTCAGATACGAATGCCATAATTGTTCGGAAAAAGGAAACAAACTATACAACTAATACTGTCAAACAAGTGAAAGATATAAAATTCACTAATTTACACCAATTTAACTAAGTAAATTTGCTCCAAATAATAAATATTACAGATATTTAAACATTTAGATTTCTTTCCCACAATGATCAAAATAAATTATGCCAAATGATGTCAGAAATATTTGACATGGACCAGTTTGTTGGTTAGCACTTGAAAACAGGCCAACTAAGCAATGTGTTGCAGCAGAAAATTATATTATAATATAATAGAAATGGCAGACATGGGGGTGGAACTAAGGCAAATACCAAGAAATGTAATAACGGTCTATAAGTTCAAAAGCATTGAATCTGGCTTCATTCTCAACATAACTGAAGAGGCATGAGATCAGTTTTAAGTGTAAGGAGTATCATCTGCATTGATATGAAACCCATTGGTGTATCAACGTCTACATTAACTATCTGCGAGGATGTTATGTACTTCCACGAGAAGCGGGCCGTCACAACTCCTATAGATAAATAGGTAGATATTTTTTTTATTTGAGAAACCCGGAATAATCTTTCATCAGAGCACCATAATTGTTGAGCTTTCTCATGGGTCAATTTTAATTTCCCATCTGCAATCAGGCAACGGAATATTTACTTTATTTTCTTGAGAAATAAAAAGGTAAGGTCGATTTACTGAGTGAAATGCTCGCGGCTTTGTATTCCATGCAGTAAATTTTCCTAAACGACAGTCAGTCTGAGGATCGCAGTTATTTGGACATAATTATTACTTTGGATGTTATCGCGAGCTACGTGCGGCCTACTGAAATGTTTCTTAAGTGAAAATTCCTCAGTTTTCACGTGCATCGAAATAGTAAACTATTAGATCCCGTTCTACGTCGGTACTCGATCAATAGAATTTGTATGTCTATTGCGTTTAATCTTCGTATGTATGTTACCTGAGGGGTGTAGGGGTACTAGTTAGGGGGAGCACAACACACACAAACTACGCATTTGGTCGCTCCATTTGTCTCGTACAGGTGCTGAATTTTCCTGTGGCCACCTCTAACTGGTACCCAACTCTCACCTGTGGCTCCTCGAAGTTGGGTGTTGTTTGTGCCTCCACATCCGGTATGTCTGACTCCCAAACTTCCCGCCTCCCCCCTTTCAAAAAGTCCTACGGTGGTGGCGAAAGCAATACCGTAGGCGGCCCAGGCTAACTCGGGTCGTTCTCCCACTAAAACAAAACCATGAGCCATAGTGGAGTTCGGCAGCCAGCTGGGATGTCCGAGCAGCCCTATTTAGGGACAGCACTGCTTGCATCCTCGCGGAGGAAAGGGCTGGAAAGGTGCCCTAAACAAATGCTGGTTATCACGTCTTCTGCAGCCGGCCGCGGCTCGCAGATCGCAAAATACGCGGTAGTAAAACTCAAAAAAACAAAAAAAACCCCGTCCCCATCCCCCTCGCCATACCCTCCAGGCTGCTCGGGTGATTCCACTCACACTAGCAGCCTGGTATGTTCAAATTTCGAAAGCTAAATGAAATCTCACATCTTGAACGTATTTTTTCGTTTATACTGTTGTTATTGGCTGAATTGTAGATAGAAGTTTTGCATTTCTAATCCCTTAATCGTATGCGTATATCTGTGGTCTTTGTCTTTAGCAATAGGTTGAACTATCCAGTGTCATAGTGTTCACCCGACATATCCTCATTTCTCAATCTCAACTTTAAACGGATTTATTTGTTTCTTGCTATATTTGTTGGCAAAATTGTTGATATTTTTGCATTTCTAGCCTTTAGACAACTTCAACTTGCAATCCCTATAAATCCACGTAGAAAAACAAGAAGTATAAAACGCTTACATAGAATTTAGGTTGAAATTTCATACATGTATTTTACCCTGTGTATCCTGCGTAGATCGTACTTATATTTTCGACGAAAGATGAAACCAACAAGCTCAATTCGTCGTAAACTACATGCCTCGGGACCAAAACGTTGCTCGAATACACCTAGCAGTTTCAACATCGATTCATGTACATCGACTCAATTCAATTCAATTCAATTTATTGAGGGAAATAGGCATGGGCCTTTGAGTACCCTATTTGTAACGTAAAATTAAGTGCGGTATACAGAGAAACCGTGTGGGTTGCAAAGGTACAAAAGGCGGTCATATAATATGACAAGTGGTGCACGACTCTCGAGGGTTAAGATAAATTCCTCATCGCTCAGGCTCGTTGCGGAACATAAAACTGTCAAGGTTCCTTTTAAAGCTTTCCAGCGATGGTGACATCACAACGTCTTCAGGGAGGGCATTCCATGGTTTAACCACTCTGACAGAGAAGGAGAACTTGCGCCCACCCAGTCTCGCTAGCTGGACACGCAGTTTTAATGGGTGACCTCGGAGATGGGTCTTGGCGGCAAATTCAAAGAAGTCCGAGAGTTCCAGGCAACAATCCAATCCCTTCACAATTCGGAATGTCTGCAGGAGATCACCACGCATTTGCCTATAGCTCAAAGGTAACCGATTAAGATTCATTAGGCGGGTTGGATATGGCAAGGAGCTTTGACTTCTAACCATTTTGGTGGCTTTCCTCTGTACTCTTTCGAGGCAGTTCTGATCTTGAACTGTCCAGGGTTTCCAGGCTTGCATAGCATATTCCCAATGCGGCCTAATGAATGTTCCAAAAGTCTTAGCGAAGAGATCTTCATCGAAATTCCAAATAGGGTCGTCTGATGGCATGCAACACCGCAATTGCGCTCTTCGCTTCTTTTGAGCAGTGAGACGATGTTTTTAAGGTGGTGGTCGTCAGCACACCAAGGTCCTTTTGGGTTTCCACGTCTTTTAAGGCTTTATCGTTGAGAAAGTAACTTCTACTTTCGGCAGATCCAGATGGGTTGCCTAAGCGAAGTATTTTACACTTATTGACGTTGAACCACAAAAGCCAATGATTCGACCACTCCTCCAACCGAGTTAGGTTGATCTGCCGTTTATTTTCGTCAGCAGGGCTCTGGATTACATTCCAGATTTTAATGTCATCGGCAAACATTGCTGCTTCACAGTCGAGATTCCTGACACAATCGTTTACGTATATTAAAAACAGTATTGGCCCCAGTACTGAACCCTGAGGAACCCCACTCTCGACAACAGCAGATCTTGACCTCTCGTGGCCGATGCACACAACCTGGCGCCGACCCACGAGGAATTTTCCATCCACTTGAGGAGGTTACCTCTGATTCAAATTCTTTCTAGCTTAAACAGCAGTCTCTCGTGCGGCACAGTATCGAAAGCCTTTTCAAAGTTAATGAAGGCAATGTGAACCGCGTGTCTATCTTCAAGTGCTTGGATCCATCTCTGGAGCGAATACAGCAAATTCGTTGTGCATGATCTTCCTTTTCTGAACCCATGTTGACAGCTTGATAACAAATTATGAGTCTCTAGGAATTTCACCAATTCGCTCTTGATGATCCTTTCCATAATCTTGCCAAGGATGCATGTCAAGCTTATGGGCCTGTAGTTTGTCACTAACGCCTGGCTACCGCTTTTGTACAAGGGAGTTATATGTGCCAGCTTCCAATCGAAAGGAAGTGTTCCGGAGTCAAATGACTTTAAAAGAGCACTGAAAGAGGTGCGGAATGTTCATTGGCGAGTTCTTTCAGAAGCTTGGGTGGAAGCTCGTCAGGTCCTGGGGATTTCGACTCTCTTAGTTCTTTAATTCCTTTTGGATCAGAAATTCTGAGAATAGTATGTGGCTAATGCTTGCAGTCGGAGGGTTATTCACTGAGGGACGAAGGAACCTTGCCTCGTTTGTGAAGACTGAGCGGTAGAACTGTGAAAAGTACTCGGCTTTTTCCCTGTTTTCAGAAATTTCGACGCCCACGGCAGTCTTAATCAGCGGTATTTGATGTTTATTCCTTGTACATTTACGGAGGTAACTGTAGACTAATTTTGGATTCTGCGTTGCCTTTTGCAGCAAAGTCTTCTCAAATTCTCTTCGCGTTTTAAGAATAAGGCTTCTCATTTTGTTTCTCTGTGTTTTATACTTATTAAAATAGGCGACTTGATTAGACTGGCAATATTTTCTCCACAACTTGTGCTTCCTGTTTATTTACCTTTTAAGTTGCTGTCTAGCCACCCAGGACGCTTGCTGTGATGGACACTCGTTAGTGGAAGTGGTTGTCCATAAGTTGCAAAAGAATATTTCGTAAGGACTCCCAATCTTCGTTCACAGTGCTCGAAAACATTGAGGTCCAGTCAATGTCTGTAAATTTGGCTCGCATCTGAGGAAAGTTTCCTCGCCAAACGTTACGCTGTTTTTCCTCTATAGCAGGTGCAACGGAGAATAAGGAGTAGTCCCACATAAGCACCACATGATCACTATGACCGAGCGGAGGCATTGAAATGATCTCGTCAATTCTGCCTGATGGTTTCGTGAAAACCAGTTCGAGAAAGTTAGCCCTTTATCCTTCACGTGTTCTGGTGGGGAAAGGGACATGTTGTGTGAGGAGTGCCTTCAAGGTCTTTTGCAGAAAAACATAATCAAAAGTCGATTTTGGGCATGATGATTGAACAGTGCTCCAGGTAATTCCTGGTGCGCTGAAGTCACCCATAATCATGACATTAGGTCGACTGGAGAAATTTCTAATTGTTCCAACAAGTGGGTGTCCGCGACTCGGTCTATCCTAGGTGGCCGATAGACAATGAGGACATCCAGACATGGAGAGCCAAGAGCCTTGATGTTCAACCATATGGCTTCCGTGCTGCACGCAAACTTGCTCGTCTTGTCAGACACTATTAGTACGTCTTTCACATACACAATTATTCCACCACCCTGTCGGTTTTCTCTGTCCCTCCGATATATTTGGTATCCAGACAATGTTATTTCGCTATCTCGAATACTGCCCGACAGCCAGGTTTCGGTTACTGCTATCACATCCGGAGATACTTCGGCAAGGCAAATTTTTAACTCATCAAGTTTTGATTAAAGGCTTTGTGCATTTGTATACAAGCACTTCAATTTTACGCCAACCAAATTTCCTGTTGCGTTTGTCAATTTTATGGGCCCAACTGCGTCTCCTATAACGTCAAGTTCGTATGTCTTTTCCGTTTCTTGAGGATTTTCGGTAACTCTGGTTTCTTTAGTGAGAACGCTGGGCGTTACGGAATCAGTTCTGACATCTCTTTGGGCAATTGGTTCCCTGATGGTTTTGGCGTTAGTGAGGTGGCTGCTGTTGTCCTAAGAACAATCGGTTGGTTCAATGGAAAATTCGTATTCTTTTGAACTACCTTCCCCTCTAAAATAGCCAGATTGTGTTCGCCAGCCTTCAATCTTGATTGTAGTTGCAAGACAAGTTCCCGGCGTTTCAGCCTTTCCGCAGGGGACTAGTCCGGTTGAAAAAACCCTCTTTATGCGAGTGACGGAGGTTAGTTTTTTGGATAGGATCGCCTTGATTTGGTCATTGCTCTCTAGCATTATTTTGAGAGGTCGCGGTCGCGGCGTTCCTAGGCTGTCTTCAGACTTTTTGCCGATCCAGAATGCTTTAATAACTTTTACTTCCACGCCCGGTGGGAGCAACTGGTTAAGGAGGCCATTAAACGAAGCAAGGTCTTCGACGACACGGTCTTCAGGTCGGACTGCAGTTGACTCCTGCAAACCCTGAATAAACTAAACACTGTTCAATTCAATTCAATTCAATTGCTGATCCTGGTGCTAGGAATTTTCGCTTCCTCCTAAGTTCTTCTTCGGGGCACGAGAACGGTTTAAAGAGCTCTCGTTGGGATTTAGTCTACCTCTGACCATACTCTCATCTGAAGGCTTCAATGAATCAATCAGAGTTGATAGTGACTTTGTCCTCCTGTTGTGATGTTTCCCCATTGCAGCTTGCCACGCGTTTGTTTCTGGGGATTCAACTACGGGCTCTTTAGAACACCTAAGATAGCAGGATGATATTTGTGGTTGCTCTGGTCGTCGTCTGTAGGATTCAGAGACCGTGTTCCTGTTATCCGGTCGTTATGGATATTCGCGTCCGAACATTGTGAGCTGTAACAAGTTGTAGTTTTTTATGATTTTGGTGCTTTAGTCACTGCCTTTTTAACTGGAATATTGCTAAGCGTATTTCGTCGAGTAATGTTATCTCGCAAGAGCTTCCTTAACTCTGCAAGCTCATTTTCCAGTTTTTGAACTCTTAGTAAAATATAAGAACATCCAACGCAAGATTCGTCCTCGTAGCCGACGGATTTGGCTGCCATTACGCTTTTTGCGCGCTTGGCTGGTTTTTGGTTGTAAGTATAAACTGATTGAGTGCCAGTCGTGGATGTCGAAGCCAGCTCAACGGGCTTTCCCTTAAAGGAAGTTCCGTGACTGGTTCTGTTGCTAGCAAACAATTGTTTTGAGTCCATGAATGTTAAAACACTGCGTAAAAGTATGTTCTCCTTTGAGCGTATAACGAAAATTTTCGACTGGCTTTGGAGTATGGCGAGTATTTAATGCAATATGAGCAAAAATGTTTATACTTGTTCAAAAACGCTTTTGAAAAATACTATAAACGGTATGAAGGATATTCAGGAACGACTCAGCCGTTCTGAGATGTCAAAGGTCATGGATAACTTCAGATCTTTACGAGGTTGTACACGTTTGGTTCCCTGAGTGGTTGTCCGTGTTTATTGGTGCAGAGGCTGCGCAGTCAACTTGAATAAGATGATAAACAAATTCCAATTTGATGCTGTTTTATGACGAAGTTCGGCACAAGAAAGAATTCCAGATGATCAGGAAGCAAGTAAGTACGTGCAGTTGAAACAGTATTGTCCGGAACAATCCTAGTGAAGTGGTAACGAAGATCAAATTGTCCAAGTTGGAGAACAAATAATTGGTGGTGCTTGTAGGATCTTCAAGTTCAAGGTGTTGAATTCTCATGTGGCCACCTCTAACTGGTACCCAACTCTCACCTGTGGCTCCTTGAATTTGTGTTCTTCCCAGTGGGCTAAACCAGGTAAGGGTCTCCGGTGTTGTTTGTGCCTCCACATCCAGTATGTCTGACTCCCGATCTTCCCGCCTGCCCCCTTTCAAAAGGTCCTACGGTGGGGGCGAAAGCAACCCCGTAGGCGGCCCAGGCTAACTCAGGTCGTTTTCCCACTAAAACGAAACCATGAGCCATAGTGGAGTTCGGCAGCCAGCTGGGATGTCCGAGCAGCCCTATTTAGGGACAGCACTGCTTGCATCCTCGCGGAGGAAAGGGCTAGAAAAGGTGCCCTAAACAAATGCTGGTTATCACGTCTTCTGCAGCCGGCCGCGGCTCGCAGATCGCAAAATACGCGGTAGTAAAACTCAAACAAACAAAAAAACCCCCGTCCCCACCCCCCTCGCCATACCCTCCAGGCTGCTCGGGTGAGTCCACTCACACTAGCAGCCTGGTATGTTCAAATTTCGAAAGCTAAATGAAATCTCACATCTTGAACGTATTTTTTCGTTTATACTGTTGTTATTGGCTGAATTGTAGATAGAAGTTTTGCATTTCTAATCCCTTAATCGTATGCGTATATCTGTGGTCTTTGTCTTTAACAATAGGTTGAACTATACAGTGTCATAGTGTTCACCCGACATAGCCTCATTTCTCAATCTCAACTTTAAACGGATTTATATGTTTCTTGCTATATTTGTTGGCTAAATTGTGGATATTTTTTGCATTTCTAGCCTTATGACAACTTCAAATTGCAATCCCTATAAATCCACGTAGAAAAACTAGAAGTATAAAACGCTTACATAGAATTTAGGTTGAAGTTTCATACATGTATTTTACCCTGTGTATCTTGCGTAGATCGTACTTACATTTTCGACGAAAGATGAAACTAACAAGCTCAATTCGTCGTAAACTACATGCCTCGGGACCAAAACGTTGCTCGAATACACCTAGCAGTTTCAACATCGACTCATGTACATCGACTCATGAACAACCCATAGTTAAAACTAACAGCTAGATCTGTCCGCTTTAGAGAACTGCAATGACTTCATGGTGAAGTTTGGATCCATTTGATCTATACTCGGCAACCTGTTCGATGGTCACATATCTGATGTTCCCTCTTAGGATTGCAGACGTCTCGATTCGCTTGTTCACTTGGTCACCAGCGAGACTTTTGACAGACAGAAACGTTATCATAATTTTCTCCTTAAAAATGCTCCCTTACGCAAACGCAAAGTTAACGTTGCTTTGGACTTTTTATGCTCGGGTGGTTTCACCTACAAAATAGTGGAAGCAAAATTGCCTTTTTCGCTTAACAAGAATCCTCCTATCTTAGTTACATTGTTTTCAACAGCTGAGGTGGACTCAATCTTTGCTCAACGAGTTCGTACTTCTCGCAGAAAGATTTTAAAAGTTCAGAGGGTTTTTACTCGAAGACTATTTTCTCTTCCTGGATCCAGTATCTCTTATACGGATAGATGCTAGTTAACAAACATTTAATTTCTTTGGGAAAGAAAACTCGAAGCCGGTCTCTGCTTACTGTTTCACCTTAACTCTAGCCCAAATCTCCCACGAATTAACGCTCTCGATCCGGTAGATCGACCCTATGCCATTCGTAATTCCTCCATGATCATTTCACCAACCCTTAGCTCCACGACTAATCGTTCTCAGTTTTTGCCTCAAAATATGCTTTCATCTGGAATAATCTTCCACTGCAAATTAGGTTGTCGTCTACATTAGCTATTTTAAAAACAAAATAACGCAAAAATTTAACTTCGGAAGATATAAAGTCCTTATTGTCTGTTTCCTTTCCAAACTCGCAACTTTTGGTTTTTGAAAAGATTCCTCCTGGTATTTGAGGCAGCTACCTTGCTATTATATTGGTCTCTAATTATATTTCCATCATCCTCTGCAGAGTCAATCTTTGCATTCACTTTTCCGTCCCCCCTTTTAAATAAGCATCGCCAACTCTTGACAACCTTGAAACCTTCCTCCGATTTTGCAACCCCGACGATGGTCTCCAGGTTCAGTTGATGATCAAGGCGGGTTCTGATGGTTTTGTTTCTTTGATTTGTGGACTATGCAGTCAGCAAGGTCGCATCTCGATGATGATCTCATGACCTCTACTGTCCCGTCTTCGTTTGACCCTGGTGTCCACGATGAGTTCCTCCTATCTCACCTCCACTGGTGGTTACAAACAGCAGCTCTGACTTCTATATTATCTCTCACACGAAAAGCAGCGTTTTGAACCCTCATACGTTGTGAGCAACATCACAATACTATCCCATTGCATCTAGCTATTAATTTTTAGTGAAGCAGTGTTTTCTCCTGGTTGTTATTTTAAATTGGTGGCTTGCCGAACTCCACCTCCGATTTAACCGTACTAGTTTTTTTACTGCTTCTTTTCTAGTTCACTGCATATTTCAAAGATTTTGACTATGGTTTTAAAAATGGCAAATCGTTCTGAATTGGATATGCCTACCATATTATTTATTTCTGCTGTTAATATGGCTGCTCACATAGTGCAGTAATTACCCACTTTGTATTTATTTAAACCGCAATAGTAAGTTTGACATGACAAGGCTCTATGGGCCTTAAATATGCAATTTTTTTATTTTATTTATTGTTCCCTTTTAGATAATCCTAAGAGAAACCGGCCGGAACGGAGGACAGCGCTAGTCGCTCGGGAACTGGCGCGCTACAAGGTGGACATTGCTGCTCTCAGCGAGACCTGATTCTCTGAGCAGGGTCAGCTGGAGGAGGTGTGTGATGGCTACACCTTATTCTGGAGCGGCCGTCCAAAGGCAGAGCAACACGACGCTGGTATCGCATTTGCCATCTGGATCGACATAGTGGGACGTCTGCCTGGTCTGCTGCAGGGTATCAATGATTGCCTGATGAGCCTCCGCCTGCCTCTTAGGGGAGACAAGTTCACAACCATCATCAGTGCCTACGCTCCCCAATGCCAAGCTCTTATGCGGCGAAAGACAAATTCTACGAGGACCTGCACGCCCAGCTGGTGACTGCGCTGAAAGAGGACAGGTTAATTGTCCTTGGTGACTTCAACGCCCGCGTCGGGACGGCCCTTGCTGCCTGGCAGGGAGTTCTGGCTCCCCAAGGTCTCGGTAGCTGTAACGATAACGGCCTCCTTTTTCTGCGAACGTGTGCAGAACACCGTCTCCTGCTGACCAACACCTTCTTCCGCCTTCCGACGCGGCAAAGGCCACGTGGATTCACCCTCGGTCGCGGCGCTGGCAGCTGCTGGACTATGTTCTCGTCCGGAGGCGAGATTAACAGGACGTGCTGGTAACCAAGGCGATCCGTGATGCCTATGGTTGCACAGATCACCACCTCGTCATCTTCCAGATGAGGTTCCGACTGCAACCCCGGCGAAGGCCCAATGTAAGCGTCCGCCAGGTTAGTTAAAAACTATTTTGTTAAACTTTTCTACTTACTATTTTGATTTCAGCAACCAAATAACCGAGGAACTGGAGAACCTGCATTCTCCAGATAATAACGCCACCGTGGAAACACGATCTTACAAACTGCGAAATGTCATTCAGTCCACCGCCCTCGAAGTCCTTGGACGCGCACGCCATCAACACCAGGACTTGTTTGACGACCATGACGCCGACATCAGCAACTTACATGCGGAGAAGAATGGACTACACAAAGCCTACATGGACTTTCGAACTGACGCCACCAAAGCAGCCTTCTTAAGATGCCGGTGCCTTGTACGGCAACGGCTGCGGAAGGTGCATGACGCCTGGATGATCCGAAAGGCTGAGGAAATCAAGGGGTATGCGGACCGCAATGAAATGAAAAACTTTTTCAAAGCCATAAAGGCCATCTACGGCCCGTGTATCAAGGGGACCACACCGCTGCTCATCTCTGACGGCACAACGCTGCTGACAGAAAAATCGCAAATTCTGAAGCGCTGGGCCGAGCACTTCAGAAGGGTCCTTCATTGCTCATCAGCCATCTCCAATGCTGCCAATAACCTGGATCTGCTGCCCTCCCTTCCAGAAACCATCCGGGACGTGCAGCAGATTTGCAGCGGTAAAGCACCGGGATCCGTCGCAATCCCACCGGAAGTCTACAACCAGGGTGGGCCCCGGCTGATGGCAGAACTCAAAACATTATTCCAGGAGATGTGGCACCAAGGACAAGTTCCTCAGGATTTCAAAGATATGACCATCACCCATCTCTACAAACAGAAGGGGAGCCGGCAACTCTGTGATAATCACAGAGGCGTCTCGTTGCTCAAAATGGCCAGGATGATCTTCGCCCGTATCCTTCTCAATCGTCTTAACGGTCACCTAGAGCAGGGCCTGCTCCCGGAAAGCCAATGTTGCTTCCGCCGACACCGCGGAACGACCGATATGATTTTGGCCGCCCACCAGCTACAAAAGAAGCGCCAGGAGATGCGAACTCATCTATACACTACCTTCGTGGATCTGATGAAAGCCTTTGACGCAGTGAAATGTGATGGACTGTGGAAATTCATGCGGAAATTCGCCTGTCCTGAGCGGTTCACGCACATGGTGCGTCATCTTCATGACAGGATGACGGCGTGCGTCACTGACAACGGGACGGTATCCGAAGCATTCACAGTGACCAACGGGGTGAAGCAGGGCTGCGTATTGGCTCCCACCCTGTTCAGTCTCATGTTCTCGGCTATGCTGATGAACGCCTACCGTGATGAACAGCGTGGGATCCGCATCGCTTATAGAACTGACGGACACCTTCTCGACAGTCGGCGTATGCAGGCTTAACACGAGTGTCTACGACTACAGTCCATGACTTGCTCTTCGCGGACGACTGCGCCCTTGACACCGGGACGGAGGAGGACATGCAAAGGAGCATGGACCTCTTCGCCGCAGGTTGCGCCGATTTTGGATTAACAATCAGTACAGCCAAAACGGTTGTCATGAACCAGCCGCCACCCAGTGCGGAATACAATGCTCCCCGAATCAATGGTAACGGTGCTTAACTCAAAAACGTGAAAAACTTCGCTTATCTAGGAAGCACGCTGTCACGCAACACGAGAATCGATGACGAGGTTGCCCAACGGATCTCCAAAGCTAGTTAGGCCTTCGGCCGACTGCAGGCCTTCGTATTAAATCGCCACGGTATTCACTGAACATCAAACTGAAGATGTACAAGGCCGTCGTCTTGACGACACTCCTTTACGGAGTGGACTTGGACCTGGACCGTCTACTCGAACCAAGCCAGGAAGCTGAATCACTTTCACCTCAGCTGCCTCCGCAGAATACTGAAGCTGAGATGGCAATACAGGATCACGGACGTGGAAGTCCTGGAGTTTACCGGAATCCTCAGCATCCACGCCATGCTGAGGCGAGTGCAACTTCGATGGAGTGGCCACCTGGTGAGAATGGACGACGGGCGACTACCCAAATGACTTCTCTACGGATATGTCACTACGGGTGCTTGCCGACAGGGAGGTCAAAAACGGTGCTTTAAGGACACTTTGAAGAAATATCTGAAGCAACTGCAAATTAACCCAGTGACCTGGGAGGACTTCACTCAGGATAGACCGACATGGAGAAAATCTATGAAGAGTGGTTCAGCAATCGATGAGGCTACGTGGGTCGCCGCCGCAAAGGCCAAAAGAGCGGCACAAAAGTCACCAGGTTCCCCGGACCAACACCGCTGATGCCCAGGCCCTTCCAACATGCCCGCGCTGTCAACGCATCTTGCGTGCGTGAATCGGCCTCGTTGGACATCTTCAAACGCAATGCACCACCAATCCGACAATTCCAACTTCTACGTCAAATTCCTCACACCCTCCTTCAGACTCAAATACCTTCACTCACGGCATCAATTCCATCACTCCCACCATCATAGAGACCACATTCCAATACGCATCACCTGTTACCCCCACCACTGCAACAATCACCGCATTAACTACCTCCACCACCACCACCACCAGCGATGTGGACTCTCTCTCATAAACTGTCCCTAATGCGACCGCACATTTACCTCACGCATCGGCCTGGTCAGTCACTTGCGAATCCATCGTACAGAGACATGTAAACCAGTGCCCGGAGCACAAACACACAGCAGAGATCGTCGCCTCCACTGCCCTCACTGTCCTTGCGCATTCACTCATCGCATGCGCCTATTCGATCACATGCGCATCCATGACAGCAGAATTCACCAGAGTGCCGACAACACCGTTACACCATGCACACCGTCCGCTTCTGCCATTCTTCCCCAGCCTCTATAGATTTCTCCTGCCCACACCGCGCCCGCAACTTCAACTAACGTATCGGCCTGATCGGTCACCTACGAATCCATCGCACGGACGCTGGTGAACCAGTGCCTGGGGCTCCTACATACAGTCGCCGCGCCCGCCTCTACTGCCCTCACTGCTCCCGCACATTTACACACCGCATGGGCCTATTAGGACACATGTGCCTCCACGACAACCTGCGGTAAACCACCGGAGGCTAAGCCACATCAGCACACACCATCAACACTAATACATAGACAACACCCTAACCATCATCATAATGTACCTGATAAAATCACGGTGTCCTAGAAACCGTGGCTTGGAAGGCTGCCAATCTGACGTTTTTACCAGCCCATGCCGTCGGCCCAGTTTATCTGTTGTGTGTGTTGAGTGGTTGAACAGTGGACTGGGAGTCAGACGTCGATGGCTCCTCCATATCACCTAAGTAAGTGAATCCTGGTGTGTGAGTTATGGGGGCCAAGTCATGCTGTGGCGCGCGAAAACGGGTACGCCGACCCGTCAGCCAATGCACCCACTCCCACATCAGACAACTGACTGTCTCGGGTGGTGGTCTGATTGTGGGGATGATGGAGAGAGTGAGATCAACAGCTCAGTGCATTTTCCTCACTATAAACAATCTGACGCGCTTGAAACTATCCTGGTGCGCTAAAAGCCATGGCTTGGAAGGTTGCCAACTGACGGGATAAATCGGACCGCGTGGTCAGCCCAATTTGTGTTTTGTGTGGAGTGGCTGACTGGCGGACTGAGAGTCAGGCTGCAATGGCTCCTTCTTTATGTGGCCTTTATGGCACTCCCACTCCATGGGATTCGAGCCTGGTGTGGTGGTACACCCAGGGGCGGCTCCGGCCGTGCCAGCCACATGCACCCTCTCCCATCTCCGGTCTTCTTGACTCTGTCTTGACACCGGACTCAGGTGGGCGAGGAGGAGAGAGTGCGGTAACTGCAGCGCAGAGCTACTATCACTTAAAACTTATTCACGCGCAAGTCACCGTCCCTGCACCACCTGGTGTGGAGCATACGGTGGACCTCGTCGAAATCGACGGTCGAACCGTCGATGTTACCTGAAATTCGCTTGTTATAGGAAACAGATTTTCACACAATAGATTTTCCGTTGACTTTTAGTTCATGCGCGCGAGAAACAAAAGGACAATTAACCATTGAATAACCTCGAAGTAGTCTCTTCACCGAAAATGTGTCAATAACCATGAATTCAGTTATACTTCTCAAGGAATAAAAAACTATTAGAAGGCGTTAACGCCATCAGTTGCATAAAAGTCGGGTCTTCGGTTAAGCCTTACCTTAGGAAGTGGGGTTAATTAACGCACATACAAAATGGAATTATCCATTAATTAAACCATTTGTCTCAAGTGCACCACCAAGCAATAGCTCATGTACCCTTGAAATGGGTTGATGAGTCTCAGAAAATTGTACGAAGCAGATATAACTCTATCGTAAAAATGCACTTTCACTCATAACGTAAATACCAGAGACTAATTTGGTCTAACGAACTAATTCTTCGGCTGATCTCTGTCCAAAAAGCAGGTGTCAAACCGTGTCTGGATAAAATTTAAAAATGCAAATTTTCCAAAAGTAAACAAGTAAACTGAACATTTTCTCGCCCCTTTTTCCCATAATTAATAGCATTCGATTTCAAGGAGCCGGCTCATTCGATTTGTGTTGGACAAATGGGTAATGGCCTACAGGTACTTGAGCGGTTGCATCTGTATCAAATTTGAAGGCAGAAACACCACATGCGTTGACCATCCATCCCTAATTCTTCCCAGATTACTGTTTATATCAAAGTTCAGCTTGACAAACCCATCGTTAAATTAGTATTGGTCGTTATATTTTTGGGGAGTTGACCAGTTTGATTATTCGTGGCCTTCTTCAGTGACTAATGTTCACGTATATTAATTATTCAGACCGAAAAAGTGCTAATCTGTGCCCCAAAGTATTCAGTCAACTGTGCTTGAGCGTTAGAAAACACACTGCAGTTTGTGATTCATATCCCAATCCCAGATAATCATCGATAACCAGAAAATAACCACCACCTATGCTTAACTCTTCCACTTAAACGTTTGCGTAAAATGTGTTCTGACGATCTTATGGCTTGTCCACGGTTCAGCCCCGCCAACAAAAGTGCGAGGATGGAAGAAAACCCACCTCTTATTTCATTCCATCCTATCCAAATAAAAAGTTCTTGATCCGAGTTTGGGGTGGCTGAAAGCTATACACTGTGGTAACTACTTTGAATGTGATGGAAATGTGGTGGGTGACTATGTTGGATGTCCACTTATCCAAAGGAGCAGTTAATCAGGCGGGAAAATACCTGTAGCATGAGTCGTACGTACGATCAAAAAAAGCCATAAGTGCAAGGGAGTTGAGCTTCCTCAGACCGGAAGCGGACACGTAGGTTGTGAGTCTGTTGACAATTCAGTGATTCTACAAATTGAATAGAATGTTGAACTAAGTTAGAAAATTGGCCACTATGAGTGTGACGGAAACGTCAGCGTGTATAAAAATCGATCTAAAAATCTATCGAAGGCTCAAGTTGAGTGTGGTAGAGCCCTGCCCAGAGATGTTCAATTTTAAATTATGTAATTACCTTGCCCTAGAAGACATAAGGTTATTATTGACTATTTACTTCCCAAATACTTCACTTCTGGACTTTGAAGAAGGTCATATTGGGACTTATGGGCAGATAATGCATGCCTTACTTGTTGAAATTCAAACTTTCACATAGATTTTTACAAACCCCTATTTTTATTTGCTGGCTAAATCCACTCCTAATACTCCTCCCCACATGCAGGGATGATTTCCACGGCGATTAACGTCACCTTTTCATTTTGAACTCAAGCTATATGTTGACGATAACGACAGATTCCTCTGTTCTCACCACCTTCTGGTATTTTTCTCGGTTGGCAAAGGAGAAGCAAGTCGCATCTCCCTGCGCTTTGATTATCCCCGCAGCTTTAATGCCTCCTACCCGCTTGGACTCTTAGTGGATTATTATCGATCACCAGTGTTTTTTTTCTATCTCGACACCTTGATGGTTGCTTCTGTTGGCAGCTAAAATGCTATAATTGCACCTGAAGCGATTATTCTCATCTGTTTTAAGAACTTGTATATTCACTAGGAACCGTTCATACACTCTATCTACTCTAGCCAGCAGGATGGTCCTGCCCCACACATATTTACCTTCCCATGAGGGACTGTTTTGTCGTTCGTTCGTTTCGTTCGTTTTGTCGTTTTGTCGTTTTCGTTCGTTTTGTCGTTTTCAACTAAACTGAAAGGACTTTTTTACTGTTTGCTAACGGATTTTCATATCAGACTGTCTTATTTGTAAACACAAACTTAAAACTGTAAAGTGTGTGCTTATTCGTTGTAAAATTCACTCTTTAACGTTTTTATTTGATTTTGCCATATCGGTAAACTTATCGGTACCTAAGAAAACAATTTACTTATAATTTAGTTAGGTCTTGATGCTTAACTTATTGGCAGCTGTGAGACACAAAGACTTATTGTTTTCAGGTGTTGTTGGGAGCAAGGTTACCTCAGTTCCAGGGTCGGAGAGGAAGTTAGTGTCAAGAATACGGTCCTAGATAAACAAGGGTCGAGAGGGTAGATTGGCATTGCTCTCGGCAGAAAATGCTTATATTGTCGGCTGACAGCGTTTCTCGAAGGCGTACAGGATGACTTGAATAAGCATGGCTGCTGGCATCTAATTCCTGAGGCTCTTGAGTACTGGTCCTACCAACTAATGCTAGTTGAAGGCAGTTAACGGCGGACGTGGGGAAACTGAGGAAATCCTCTGATGATCTAGTGGTCGTCACTGATCGTCAATGCTATATTCACATATGTGAACTTTCAGTCACGTGACTAACTACTCAGAGTGGGTTCATGCGTATGTCAACTCCTGATAAATTGAGGTGACAAGTGACTTCTCGAATAGTTAACACATGAATAAAAATGTTGGAAAACTTTATTGCGGACAGATGTTTTCGAAATTCTCGTGTTCTGAAGGTCAGGGTCACCAAAATGTAGTGGTCGGGGATATGTAGTCAACTTTAAACACACAAAAAGTTTGTGTCGTCTACTATGAGATATCCCTGAGCTGTGAGTACCGATTTATTCACCAAAAAGGGCAGGTTGTCATGAGTTGACTGCTTGTTTGTGTCAGAACAAAGCATCATTACGGGATCGCATGAGTAGCGGTGTGCTGTTTACGCGCTTGGGACATGTCTGTGTCAGCATGAGTAAGTGACTGGTTGATTTTGAGCATATTACTGGTTTGTTCAAAGATTTAGTCGGAGGTGCATAAGTACAGGAGGTCAATGGGGAAGAACCAAGCCAGCTTACGCGCAGGATAAAATTCCATCTTTGAGCGCAGCCATGACTAAGCTCTAGTCAGTTGGTCGTGCGTTAGTGGGGTGCCTGCAGATTAGCACGGTTGTCGTGGTCCTTGACTTAGAAGTGGGTGCTTAAAAAGGAGCACAGGAGTGGTTGTTCGAAATCCTCCGTATGTGCATATGGTATTCTCATATTGAAAAAGTATTAGCGAAGTGAATGCATGTTTTCCTTCACAAAGATCGAGCAAGAAGACCACAGGTAATCCCAATGATTTTTCTGTCCTGGGTGTCCCACTGAATTTGAAAACGTGTTGGAGCTAACGAGGTGCGAAACTGGCCTATTCTGTTTAGAATAATCGGTTGTCATTCCACTTTTGAGTTTTTCTAGATGTAGCCGGCTAATTTCTCATTGCATTCTGCAGTTCATATTTTGTGCAGTCTACCGTCTTTAAACAGTGTATCCTTTTCACAACGCTAAATTCTCACTGACATTCAGCTATAAGATTGAATAGATTGTTGCGAACAACCAGTCGTCTTTTTTTCATATGTTTTATCAAATTGCAGCATACTTCAATCAAAGATGAGAACAACTCCTAAGCAATGCTCAGCCTCTGGCTCCAAGCGTTGCTTGATTACATCTAGTAGCCGCAGAAATGATGTCAACATGTAGCCCGTTGTTAAAGCTAAACAGCTTGACCTATCAAATTTATACAATTTTAATGACTTCATGCTGAAGTTTGAGCAGTTTCCTTATAAACTTAGGAATCTACTCGACGATACCATCTCTGATAGCCCCTCCCAGGACTGTAAGCACCTTGATTCGCTCGTCTATTTGGTTTTCAGTGAGGCATTGCACATATAAAAAATAAACTATAATTTCCTTTTTTTAATGTTTCCAGGTACAGATGACAAGTTCATACATAGCTCCTGAACTTCAATTTTAAAATAGAGGAAGCAAAATCCCGCTCCTCACGTAACAAGAATCCGCCCATATTAGTTAAAAGTTTTTCACCAATCAAGGTAGACTTAATCTTTGTTCAACGAGATCGTACTTCTCCTTATCTAGAAGAAGCAAAATATTTCCGTTTTCATGATCTTACGCCGGTGGAGAGAAAAGATGGGTCTCTCCTCTTAATTATATAATCGAATTTCCAGTCTAGCATTCACAAGTCTGGTCATAGGTCTGTCTACTTCAACAAGCCGGTATATATATCTCCTCAGATGCCCGGTTCAAAAATCCTCTTAACTTCACCTTCCACTTCTCTTCTAACAAAACCATTAACGCCTTCTGTTTCGTGCCAAGGAAATCCAACGTAATTTGCTTTTAACCCTCTCGTTAACCCACCTGTAATGCCAACGACTCCATCTAGGGAGCCAAAACAGACCGGTTCCCCAATTTTAACGTAGCGTCCTTGCCTTCCGGCGAAATATCCATAAATGGAGACAAAGACAACGTTCGCCTTCAGCTCAAATTGGAGGCCACTTATTAAATTAAGTGAGCTGTTGTGCCCTTTCCTTTTAAAAGGTCTTTGAAACCTAACTCGTCTCCGAACCCCACGATCATACCCCCACAAAATGCAGTGTCTGGCACGTTGAGTATCAACCAAAGACATTAACTCCCCTTACTAGTAGTTTTGATATGAATAGTCTTAACCCTAACCTTAACTTCAGCCCAGGAACTTCGCCACTTACGGCCATTATCTCTTGATTTAATGCAATTTACTCACATTCAATTTCAGGGTTCACCTCATGGGGGTTAGGGCTGGAATTCGTGGAATATTTGAACTATTATTAAGGCGATAAAGGAGACAGAAACCAGTTTTAGTCATGAACCCATCGAAATTTTAGGTTACTTAGGTGGCACCTATTCGAGTATGAGGTAGTTGAAAGGGTCGGAGGTAAGAGTTTTCGATTAAAATATCTTTGGAACTTTTCAATTTTGGGACGGCTGCACTCGGTCATTAAACCAAAAAATGGACAGCAATGTTCAAGAATGGGCAGGAAAAACGTTTGATAAAGTCCTAATTTAATTTCAGGAAAATAGAAATTATAAGAGATAAAGCCACAAATCTGGGCAGTTTTGGCCGTATTTCTATCGACATGAAGCGACAGATCTAAATTATAAGTGTAACTTAAAACTTAGACCTTGATGATGGAACATTCATTCATAGAAGTGCCTTGAAAAATAACTGGTTTTGGTAGTCTTTCAAGCCCTTAGCACATGTATTGACACTTAGAAGGTGAGAATTAAAATTGCCACGTTGAGCTCCATGCGGAAAGAACAAGCAAGTCTGCATGGATTTCTTCTAAGCATCGTTGGGCCGAAGATTTAGAGAAGGAATATACGCATTTAAAATCGTCCGCCTTAATAAAAGAATGAGTGTTTAACTGCTGATGAAAATATCATTAATGTAAAGCAAAAACAAAGGAGAACCTAGAACGGTGCATTGAAGGATACCGCTTAAAATAGGGGTCACAGCTGAAACTGAGGACCCAAATAAGACCTTTTGTTGACGAATAGTTAGGTATGATGTAATGAAATCGGTAAGGGGAATACGAAGTCCTAACTTAACTATGATTCTCCTATGAGGCACTTTATCGAAGGCCTTAATAAGATCAAAATAGATAACGACCACTTGAAGATGATCATTACGAAGAGATGTTAATAGATTAAGAGAAGACAGGTGACATGTTTCACAAGAGCGATCGGGAAGAAAGCCATGTTGGGAAGAGCTAAAGAAGTTGGTTGGTTATGTAAAAATCTGTTATTTGTGTGGCAATTAGTTTTTCAAAGAGCTTAGCAAGAGAAGGCGTTTTATGAACACCACGATAATTGTGAACATCCGAGCGTAAGCCACATTTAAAGACTGGAATACTAAAGATTTTCCAATAATCAGGAAAGAAAACATTCTAGCGAAAAACTGAGAACACTTTGCTTAGCAAAGGGGGAAAATCACTTAGCTGTTTACTAAGGGAATTTGGGATGTTGTCAGTTCCAACTTAGTGCGATTGATTAAGTTGGCTTATCTGTTTCTGAATATTTGTAGGAGCGAAATCAATGTTAGTGAGCAACTCATGAGACATCAGGGTGATCGAAGTGATGGGATTGGTTTCAAGTGTTAAATGTTTGGCAAAAAAGGAATTAAACAATTCTGTTTTGTCTAAATCCTCTGTAATGAAATTGTTATTGCAATTGAGTAAGGGTGGAATTACTTTGTGAGATTAAGCGGAAGAACGGAGGCGGAAAACTTGAGCAACAGATCTGGAAGTATTATCATCGCTAATTGCTAGAGACTCCCTGCGCCTATCGCACGCGATCCTCATTTTTGAACCCAATTCAAATGTTTGTGTGATCCTTAAATGGACCGATAACGAACTTATGGACGGATACTAAAGCTGCTTTCGTAATTTTTAAGCCCATTTTGAAGAATGTGTGGCACCATGGAAAAAGCAGCATTTGAAACAATGGTCTTTTGTGGAATGAAGTTGAGGAGGCCTTCTGTTAGGCTTTGCAATGTATCGTGGAAAAAACGTAGATCATTATTTAAAAAGAAGCTTGGCCAATCCAGACTGCTTGTAAAATTGTTTAATTATTCTTTGTTCACATGAGCAAAGTCAAAATAGGTATGTTTTCTTTCTGGCTTTACAGAGGAGGAGACTGGAAAGCAACAATGAATTAATGCGTGATCACTTGTAAAAGGTTTTTATGGAAATTCATAAGCAAAGGATGGACGCAATTACTACAAATGAAATCTAAAATACTATTTTTTCTAGTCAGTGACCTAGGTAACAGCTGTCTAATTGATACATGTTTGAAAAATAAATCGTGTTCAACAAGTTCTAAAGTTTTGGCGGAGAAGAATTTGCCTTACAGTCAATATCTGGCAAATTACAATCTTCGACGATTATTTTGATAAAAACCGGAGCTTTTGTAACTTTTTCAAAGAGTTTACAGAGCTGACTTTCATTACCGGGATCACAATGAGGATTAGAGACACAGACAATTATGGCTTTTTTTTCTTGTGTGGGAGGACAACTAAAACTAAACAAGTATTTCAGGGAAACGTAGAAATGCTAAGATCGTAAGGGGAATGTGCAAGAGACGATATAACGTAAATAAGACAACCACCGCCACGTTTCGCGATGTGGTCTTGTCGATATAAACTAAAATTATCTAAAGCGAGCGTCGAGTCTGAAATCAGATCATGAGCCCAAGATTCTGCGGTGCAACTTTTATCTTGGTCAAACTCAAAAGCTACAGTTATTAGCTCAATCATCTTTTTCACGACTGGCCTCGCGTTGAGTGAAATTTTGCTTAGAATATTTGTGGAATGTGGAATACGCTCATTAGTGTTTATAAAAAGGGAAGACTTGGTGGTGGGGAACTAAACTGTAGCGAGGAAGGAGTGGGCGGAAAGTAAAATTGTTGCTGTCTACAATTAGCTAAGCTGCTGCTGTTAACTTAATTATGATTATTGTAGAGAAACGTATTTGGGTGGTATCAATTGAGAGGAAGGCTAATTTTTTGCATTAGCGAAAATAGGAGAGGACCTTAATATAAGATTTTTAGGAATATTGGAATAATACGGGGGTAGAATTAGATTTGAACATGGAACAAATTGTTTTGGAAAACTGCTATCATAAGGGGTTTGTGGTTTACATAGCCATGACCAGACTTTTGGATAATAGATTGAGAGACTGAAGATCTACGTGAGAGGGAAGACACATTTCTTCACTCAATCGGTGTAAGATCCCGACAAAGGAAACATTTTGCAACTTCTAGATAAGGAGAAATGTGACCTCGATGTTCGAAGATGAAGTCCACCTCGATTAGTGAATAAAGGATGCTTAAGAACGGTGGATTTTTGCAACGTGAAGAGAGGCGTTTGGCTTCCGATATTTCGTAGTTGAAGTCGCACGAGTACATGATGTCTACGGCAACGTCAAAAGGTCATCTGTCTCCGGAAACATTTTTTAAAAAGTAAATAACAATTTCTTTTTTGTCGGTCAAAATTTCCACTGGAAACCAAATGGGCGAGAGAGTTCAGACGCTGACATTCCTGAGAGGGAAGAGTAGAGATTTCCCCATCGAATAAATTCCCCAGTATAGAGAGAACTGATCCAAACTTTAACATAAACTCATAACAATTTTGACATTTTATAAATGCTGGTCCTAATATTGACGGTATTTAAATTTCAGAAAATAAACCCGGTAGTTTGGCGTACTTTCGAGACATAGGGTTCAGTGCTATGACAGATTAAGACTACTAGAATATGATATGCCCGATCCTTTATAACTCCGGGCACATTTAGGTCGTGACCGTCTAATAATAGATGTGTTCAGTTCCAGTTCCAGTGTATTTGAGGAAAATAGGCTTACGCCTTTGAAATCCCTATTTGTTACATAAAAGTAGCAAGAATAAAGAAGCAAATTAAAGTAACAGTCAAGTGAATGCAGGCAGGTTTACGTGGTTCACTGATATTGTTAAAGGTTAAGTAGTCACATAGTCTTCGTGGTGCTGTAACATATGTATGTCAAGCCGATGTTTGAATGTATACACAGACTGGGACATAACAATCGCCTCAGGTAGGTTATTATTCTATTTCGGTTCCACGACACGGTTGGTATACTTCCTTGCATCCAACTCTTACTTCGCACACTTCCTAGTTTGAATGTGGATGACCTCAGATTTTCGCCGTAAAGTGCAAGGATTGGAAAAAGTCAGTATCAGTATCAGTATATTTGAGATGTAGGTGAGTCACCTTTGAATTCCCTATTTGTACGTGCGAGTTGTGGTTTCCAAAAATAATAGTATCTCTGGATATGTTGGCGAGGCCAACATAGTGGAACAAAGTTGAAAAAGAGCAGACGGTGACTCGGTGATATTTAGGAGAAAATACTGCCGCCCTTGGGAGGGGTGTCCAACGGGGGCATTTCGGAGGTCACATGATGCTCCATTGCTGATTGCAGCGTCCGTTGAGGGATTTCAAAGGCTGAAAATAGATGTCCAGATCATCCTCGGTTCATTGCGGTTCGAACCAGGGGATAACGTGCACTACCTCATGGACGACGGTCGCCAGGTCAGCTGATGCGAATACTCACGGTGTCACTTCAAAGGTGTGTAAAATAAGTTGAGTCATCGAAAGACCTCGGGGACCCCAGCGTGGGAATAATGGGAGAATGCTTCCCTCGAACGAGAAATAAACAAACAAGGAGATGTTGCTCCAAAATATAACTAGTAGTATCATAATGCCTTACTTTCTGACGTCACGCTTGCGGCTTTCCGTTAGTGCTAGTAGCTCGCACCATTATATCGGATCTAACTTTCGCTTAAAACCTCAAGGAGTCTGACATTACAAACTATCCAGGAGTAGTATCTATTCTCAAGCTTCGACTACTCTTTTGGAGAAGAAGTGCTTCCCGAGTGTCTAGCCTTTGCTCCAGTCATCATCGTAATTTGAGAGGATGATCCTCTCAAGTTCGTTGTTTTGCAAACCGAAAGGTATCGCCCTTGGCACGAGGCAGCAGTCCTGGACAAAGCGTAGTATGCGGAATGTTAGTATCAGGTCCCCAGACTGTCTATAGTGCAAGGAGGAGGAGCACAATCCATAACACGCACGATACGGAAGGTTTGTATCAAGTCTCCGCGCAACTGCCTATAACTCAGAGGATAGAGCTTTAGTTATTTAGACCGATCTCATATGGCAGTTCAGCTTGACCCTCTTACTAATTTTGTGGCTCGCCGCTGCACCGCTCTCGAGCATGTTGTAGTCCTCTTGGGTCCACGGTCGCCAGGCTTGGATCGCATATTCAAGATGTGGCTCCACAAACAAACCAAAGACTTTGAAAATCAGTCTTCATCGAAAACTTTAAATGCCCGCTTGATGGCGTACAGTATTGAATTGGCGGATATCTGCTTGGAACATTGCGTAGAAGGCTTCGGTTGTCTTTCATC